>CP092867.1:3214767-3390141 GCA_030710605.1 Cordylochernes scorpioides | reverse complement strand
ACAAAGAAGAAGTCTACAGGATCCAACCTACCGGGGACCAGCCCTGAAGGACTAGGAGGGGCTGAAGGACTGGAGATTGCTGAGTCCCTATCAGGACTTGGACTCTTAGGTCCACCATCATTGATGAGAGGGTCCGAGACGACAACAGAGGAGGCAGACATCGTGGCAGACTCCAGACTAAAATAATCCCCTAGGGAGGGAGCAACGGCCTCTGCGCACGTTTCCGGGTCGCTCCGGCGGCGCTTCACACTGTGGCCCCAGCTAAGGCGTCCTCGAACTGTGCGTCCTGGCTCGGAGAGGAAGGCTCCTTGAGTGACTGACTGGGCCTAGCGTAGCGGTATACAAATCCTAGATGAGTTGGGTGCCACCGGTTTTACCAAGCTGTGGTTTTAAGGGACACTCTCTCATGGACAAAACTTAAGAAAGTTGTACCTTATAGCATGTACATCGGGGTTTAGACAATAACACACACTCACACACACACATAAGCCTTTTTATTGGGGCATCCAGCCCTATACATGATTCCCCTCTACGGGATTTAGGAAAGGAAGATATGGTTTAGACAATAACTCTGAAAGATATTTGATATAGAGGGACCTTTATTGAAGACACACGAGATAACCAAGTGTGAACAAAATTTTCTCTGTCTCCTTAAAAAAAAAAAAAAAAAGACGACCGGTTGTTGTTGTTGTCATGTCCAAAGAAGAGTCTCAGATGTCTCCATGCATCTCCATCACAGCAGCAGCAATATCCACTATCTTGGGGCTCTTCATTGGAAAATGGGTGCCGTTGCCACGTTAGCCACCTTGGAAACGACCCAGAATTTGGTCGAATATTCCAAGGATCCAGGGGGGACCGCAGGGAGGTGTGGTCGGACTTCTCCACATGACATCAAAATACGAAACTTCCTCAAGTTTTGTCCATGAGTATATGTTATGTTCGAATAAATAAGAGCTTGAGGGATAAGTCTCTTTTAAATACCTTTATTTCCAGCTTTCGGGCTCAACCGCCCTTCGACAGGACAAATTATATTAGCTACTAAAGTTTTCAAATCTAATCTATATAAACATTTGAGAGACGCCTGTGTCTCGAGTGTAATACGAGGCTTGCCGCGGGAGGGGATGAGATCTTTGAAAAAGATGGCCGTTTAGCCCATTGAATTATCGGAAATAAAAGATTATTTGTTGAATCGCAGAGTTCATGATACCGAGGGGGGTTTGGTGGCTGCAGGGAATATTACATTGTATATTTCAGGTAAGTCAATTTTTCTATTGAGGCTATGAGTATATGTTATCATGTATACGAATAAATAAATATAGATTTATTTATTATTCCAGATGTTTATTAGATATTTATTCCGATGGATGGCTCAGGCTATCAGCAACGCTCAGTTCCGCGATCAGGAGATGTATTTTTATTAACTTTATACTACCCGATCTGGTTTACCCTTTATTTTGTCGCATTTGTGTGTTATGGCAACTACTCTATCTGTATCTGCGCGTTTTGTAAGAAAATGAAGAATTGGTGTTTAAGGGGGTGGGAAGATTTTAAAACAAGGAGAATATTTTATTCGGAGGTAAAATTACTATATATAAAATAAAAGGATTTAAAAGCGCGAATGTTTCTAAGATTCCATCCTTCAGTGTAGCATATAAAAGCAGAATGATCCAATACAGTATTAGAGCTCTGAGAAGCGGTCTGGTGGATTAAATTGGCGAAACCGCTGGGAGGGTTCACCACTGATGAGCCAAGCCCTCCCAATATATTTTTTCATCGCAGTAAGGACAGTAGAAGTTCGTTTTATGTATAAAAGAAACATTCGCGCTTTTAAATCCTTTTATTTTATATGTATGGATGGCGCGTTATTGCTTTGTGTTAAAATTACTATAGAAATTACAAAAATTCTAACAAACAAATGAAACAAGTAACATACAAGTACAATGTACGTATTTGTAAATAATTTGTGTTGTTGTTGAAAGTAGATTTTCACTTTAAGGCCGTGAAAGTAGACACCTACTAAACAACATCTATTTTGTTTGTTGTCAGGGAGCCTTGAGACAGGGAGTCTTGTAATAGAGTGGTATCTACCATTCCCGCCAGAATTGTCTGAATTGTACTAGGAGCTGGTCTAGAGAGGAGCTCTCGAGAATTGCAACTTCTTGTTGCAACAAAAATGAACATCAAAATTCGAAACTATTTTAAAGGCGTATGATTCTTTTTGAAATTAAACAATTTCTACTGCCCTTACTATTTTTCTATTGCAGTAAGGGCAGTAGAAATTGTTTAATTTCAAAAAGAATCATACGCCTTTAAAATAGTTTCGAATTTTGATAACAGATGGCGCGCTAGTGCATCATATTAAAAATGAACATTTAAAGCTAAATAATATTAGATTATGTAAACACAGAATATTTAGATAAATACCTTTTCTTTGTTGGTATACAAAAAATGACTGATTGACTAAGTTGCTTCCACAGTAAAACCCGACTTAAACAAAAGCCTGCTGAAGTTACCCACTTGAACCTGTTATTTTGTCTTTTTGATTCCCTGATCGGATGTTAATTTCAGGTTTCACTGTAATTCCGCTAGGGACCTGAATTCCGGTTAAATCCTGATTAATAAAATGGATATTGTGATAATTGTTATTTTATTTTCTCGAATTGAACTGGGGGGATTGAACTGAAGTTGAGCATTTTTCGCTCTTTGGTTTAAATTAATACTGGTATCAATTGAATTTCAAACTTTGATGTTGTCTCACAGAATAAATCTGTGGTGGCCTATACTCGGTGAATAAATCACGTGACAGCGCTTCTCTTTATAAATACTTATAAATACTTGTGTATGTAATATTATAAAGAATATTGTCTAATAAATAATTATGTACCATGTTGGATATAATGTATTCTGTATGGATTCAAATAAAGATGGCAGTCAAAGGAAGAGGAGATGGAAGAAGTAGAAGAGAAAAGAACGACAGATCCAAGTCGTGTATCTAGGTCACTTAGAACAAAGAGGCCCTCATATTCCAGAGTTGAATGTCCTGAGAGATTGGGATGTTAGGCAAAGCTTCTTCCCGACCAAATTTACCATCATGGCCGACAGAGACAGGGACCAATCAAAGGTCAAGCAGGGTCCCACATGACCCAAGCCAGGGGGCGGGGCAACCAGAGTTCGGTCGGTAACGTGTGTGTCAAGACGTGTGTGTGCATCTTCTAAAAGTAGTGCCTCGAGGTCCAAGATGTGAGTCATCTCAATCCAATTTAATCGCGAAAATCCTTCCATCTCCTCTCCCGAGCCGCCAATGATTAATATTCCGAGGTGTTTTGTGATTCATTAATCGATATAGTGTGCCGATTTTTTCATCCACCGCCATTGATAACGACTGCCCAAACATACAAAATCCCATCCACTCCCGAGGATTCTCAGGACAAAGCATATATCACAGAGAGTCGACAGGATGGACGAGAAAAACGAAACGCAAGACGCGGAGGAATACACCGCAGAGGGAGAAAACAACCCCGCCGTAAGTTCTCCCAAAATAGAACCCCCCCCTCCGTCGGCAGAGTTGCCGGCCGTCTTGGCACGCCTCGCGGCGTGTTTATCTGCCCTTCAGACCACCAGCGACCGCGTGACCCATCGGACGGAGATAGAAGTCCAGAGCTTCGACGGGACCTACCCAGCCGCACAGTTCTTTCGGACATATGACCAGAAAACAGACTGGGATGGTCTCACCAACACGGAAAAAGTGCTCCGCCTACCCCGTTACCTGAACAACAAACCGCTAGAACACTTCAGGAGGCTTCGGATGGAGACCCAACATTACATCCAGGTGAGACAGACCTTCCTGGATCTCTATCCGGAGACCAATGAGGCCACGTATGCCCAATACTTCTCCATGAAGCTGGCCGGACAGCCCAACCTGGAAGAATACTATCGGAATAAGACCGCGCTGGGTCTACAACTGGGCCTCCCACAAGAGGTCATCTTGGAGACGCTCACCGAGGGGCTGCCACCCTCCGACCAGCGCCTCGTCCGCATTGTGCCGCCAGAGAACCTAGGTGCATGGTTCCGGCTGGTGCAGCGGATCCGCGGCAGCGGCGCACCATCTCCCAGGCACCCAGACGAGCACGCACCACCCCTACTGGGCCCCTACGCACCGGTGCGACCTAGTCCAAGAACAGTGCCAACCAGGTCGACCCCGCCAACAGACTGCCGTTTTTGTGGTGGACTACACTGGCACTCTGAGTGTCGTCTCAGACAAGCCCCGCAGTTGCCCCGTGCCTCCGGAGACGCACGAGCAGCGCGCTCCGCGCAACTAGCGGAACAACGGCCGCGAGCCCAGCCCCATCACCAAGCGTCACGCGCACAAGCCACTGGGATAACCAAGGGAGCCCCAGACCAGCAGCCAGCAGGTAGGCCTACTGACCAGGCCTTTCGTCAACCTGACAATTAGATTGCCAATCTCCCATGGACTGTCCCTACCATTCCTGATAGACACGGGTGCGTCCGTTAACCTAGTGTCATGTGCCATATATAAAAATTTAAAGAATAATTTCCCTGACCTAAATTTAATAACTAAAAAAATAATAAATTTACAGACAATAGATGGCCACGTGCCAACAATAGGCCAGATTACCTTCCCCCTATCCATTCATGCCATAACCCAAAACGAAGTATTCCACGTGGTGGACGCCCCTCTACCATTTGAAATACTTGGTATTAATACCCTCCGTAAATTCAAATTAAAAATCGATTTTGCACATGGCACTATGTACCAACTCGATGCACCTTTGTCGCCCCTGACCTACCACTTTGCTGTGTTGCCCGAAAGGTGCACATATTGGGAATGCCAGGCGGACCTATGCAAGGCCCACACTATTTTTCCGCCTTCCGCCAACAATACCCAATATGCGCATTTTTCGGACAACACGTCCACAACCCAGGGTCTCACCCAACCACCGCACCATGTCCAATCAAAGAACTTTTTTAGAGCCAACTGCTCTTATTATAGGGTCAAGGTACCAGAACAACCACCCAATGCCAACCTCTCACACCCCACCAAGGTCCAAACGGACCACCTTCACCATACACCCAAACATCCCCATTCCACACACCATTCCATGTACCACACACACCACCCAACATCACCAGAACACCTCCCAGGGATCCCCATAGACAATCAACCGCAGCCACCGTATCCACCTCAATTCCCGGCGCTATTGCGCCAATACCAACACGTGTTCTCCCGGAACAAATTCGCGGTCCCATGCCTAAAGGTTCCCCCAGTAAGAATCGCCACCAACTCCGACAAAGTCGTCACCATCCGCCCATATAGGGTACCGATATGCGACCAACGGGAAATACGCAGTCAGATCCGACAGATGTTGGATAATGACATCATTGAGCCGTCCTACTCCCCTTTCTCTAGCCCGGTCACCCTAGTGACAAAGCGAGACAAGACCAAAAGGTTTTGTATCGACTATAGGAAGGTGAACGAGGTCATAAGCTCCGATGTCCATCCACTCCCGAGGATCGAAGATATACTGGACCGTCTCGCGCGGGCCAAGTATTTCTCGACTGCCGACGTCTCCTCCGCATATTGGCAAGTGCCGATACACCCTGATTCTCGACCACTGTTGGCCTTCGCCACGATAGACGGGTTGTATCAGCCCACCCGATTGCCTTTCGGACTTAAGACCAGTCCACAGATCTATGAAAGGGCAATCAATCAGGTCCTGCAGGGGCACGGACTTGATTGTGTGGCGCACTATTTTGACGACTTTGTCATATATTCGGAGACACTGGAGGAACACCAAGAACACCTGCGCAGGTTTTTCGCGTTCTGCGACGCGGAGAACTTGCAACTCAACCTCACCAAATGCGAGTTTTTTAGGCAGACCATCGAATTTCTGGGGTACACAATCACCGCTGGTACCACCACCCCACTTATCCGCAATACCGACGTAATCCACGCTATCCCACCCCCGAACAATCGCAAAACGCTGCAATCCTTCTTAGGCGCCGTGAACGTCTATAATAAGTTCATCCCGGACTATGCCCGTTTGCGGACCCCACTCAACAACCTTCTCAAGAAGGATGTGACGTGGGACTGGGATGACAAATGCCAAAAGGCGTTCACCAGCCTGAAGGAAAGCCTCACACAACACCCCGTATTGCACCTCTACAAGGATGAACTACCATGCCAGGTATATTGCGATGCATCAACACTTGGCATTGCAGGCGTCCTCAAACAAGTCCACTCCGCTGGGAAGGCCTACCCAGTCCAATATTTCAGCCGCGCTCTGCGTGTACACGAGCGGAACTACACCATCTCCGAACTAGAATGCCTCGCCATTGTCGAGAGCGTGGAGAAGTTCCGTGTGTATCTAATGGGCAGAAAATTCACCATATTTTCTGACCATCACGCACTGCAGTGGCTGAAGACGATCAAAAACCCGTCAGGCAGATTATTCCGATGGAGTTTGAGGTTATCGTGTTACGAATACGAAGTCCGCTACATAAAAGGATCATTACAACATGAAGCGGACCTCCTATCCCGTAACCCGTTTTGTGGATTCTTAGACGCCACCATCATTAAGAACCATCAACTCACTCCTTCGGGAGGATCTAAACTGACCATTGATCGAAACGGACTGCAAACCCTAAAGCGTAGAGGTGTAACCAAAATTGTCGTCCCTGACGCCCTCGTTCCCGACCTACTAACAAAGGTGCACAGTCGGTACAACCACCCGGGCATATCCCAGATGACCAGGCTCATCTCTACCCAGTACTACTGGAAGGGGATGTCAGAAGACATCTCCAAAACCACCAAAGCCTGCGCCATCTGTCAGTCAACAAAACACCCTCGAGGTCCCACGTTTGGGGAACTAGGACAACTTCCTGTGGCCACTCAGCCTTTTGATCTGGTCGCCCTCGACACCATAGCTGGGCTTGCCAAATATGGTAACGCCAAAACTTACCTCCACGTTGTGGTGGATCACTTTTCGCGCTACACGTGGACCTTCCCCTCAAAATCTACCAGCCTCACCACCTATCAACAGGTGATAAAGCGAGTGTTGCAGGACGGCTCTCCGAAACGCCTACTCACGGATAGAGCGCCTGCGTTCACCTCACCAAAGTTCAGGAAGTTCCTGATTAACAGGAACATCCATCCCCTGCTCACCACCAGTAACAACCCCCAAGCTAATGGTCTATGCGAGCGCCTGAACGCTACCTTAACAGGCAAACTAAGGTTACTCCATTTGGAAAACCCCAAAGCCGCATGGACTAAGCTGGCGAAGCGCGTTACTGTGGTGTATAACAACACGCCCCACTCAGTTACCGGGTTCCCACCTGGCTACCTGATGTTCGGCGTTCTACCTCCCGAGCTCACTGAGCATGTAAACCCCTACCCCGTTTTAACCACAGCCCGACGGATAGCCCATGAACGTACCCAGGCCAAGCACCTCAAAGACAAACATGCCTACGACCAACAACATAAGACACCCCATTTTGAACCCGGAGATCTCGTGTTGGTAAAAGTTTACCATCACCCCAATACAGGCAAACTGGCTCCGTATTTCACGGGTCCCTACGAGATCTTAGAGATCATCTCTCCCAACGTAGTGAGAATAAACCGACCCAACCAACCTCTAAATCGGAATACCGACACAGTTCATGTAAATAAATTACAGTACTATAACGAAAATATTCGTTATATCGCACCTCCCACTCTGATACCACACCCTGCTAAACCCCAATCTAGGACGCTACCACCACTGTTCGAGCACCTCACCCCAGACCTCTTTACAGTTGAGCGCTTTGCTCCTACAATAGGCAATTGTACCACTACCACCCCTGTTGACCCACAATGTAACATTATCGCCCAACGCGATATTCCCCAACCTGCAATATCCCGTCCAACCCATATAACCAAAGTTAAAACCCCAATCCCTACAGTTAGGGCTGATCCCAAACCAATTCCCTTACAGGCAAGGTTTTTTCGTAACGTGAAAACCTTCCCCTTGTTCCACCTCCTATACCTCATCAACCTTTTCATCCTACCCACTGTACTATTACCCATGGCCACCCTACTGTATGTCAGTGTCTATACACTGCAGCCCAACCGTCTCTTCCAACTACAGGAAGCCCTATTCGAAATAACCATCGCCGTAGTGGAACTAATCCATCGAACCATAGGAATAATTCTCCCGGAGTTATGGACCATCCTTGTCCACAGTCATGCCTTGGTCGCTCTAATAGGTGAAATCATAGGAGAGATTTTCCAAACCCTCTTTAGAGCGCGCCAAGTCGAATAGCAATCTCCCCACCTTTACAAACACTCGTCGATCACCCCGCTGTCAGCTGGCGTCCACTTTACAGAAACCTTCCGCCGCGCCGATGTCACGTCCTTTCCGATCACGTGACCGACGTCACATCCTCCCTGCGGAATGTAAACAAACCCGCCGTCACTTTTCGCGTGTCACCACACTTAAAGTTACTTTCTGGAACATACACTCACACACACTCGCATACATTCACGCACCTATATAGTTTTGGCAACCTTATGACCTACGACCCTATAATAAACAAAGATTGGACATTGTTATGTAAAAAAATATTCTTCTTTTGTGTATATTTTTGTTAACCAATTTTAAAGGACTTGTACACAACCAGCACTTTTATTTTTTTTTTTTTTATTTTTTTTATTCCCACCATCCATGTCTATCACCCTTTCAATTTCTTAATCACCTCAAGTTTATTTTTTCCTTTTATTGTTTAAACCTTGTTTTGTCCTAACTGAATGAACAACTGACCTGACGCAATACTTCTCATGTATCAGCCTTCAGTTTATCATACAGGAGCTTTGATTTCTTTTTTTTTATGTTTTGTTTATATTTTTTTTCACCGCCCCAAAGGCTAATCAGATTTCTTTTTTCTTTTTTTTTTTTCCCTCCATCACCAAATTTTATTGTCTATAGTTTTCTTTTTATTTCTGTTAATGTCTTATATGTTTTGGTTGGATTGCACCTCATAGAGTTTCCCTTGCTGTGGGTTTCCACACAGCAAGATTGAACACCTATGCAGGCAAGATTTTTTTTTTTTTTCCTCCAAAAAATTATCATATTTTTTCCTAGTTTAGCAAGCACCCCTATCTACTCAAATTTCTTTTTATTACTTATTTCCATCATTTACTTTCTCCCCAATTGTATCTAACCACTCACTATTTTAAAAAAAAATTATTTTTTTTTCTTTTCCAAAAAATTATTTTTCTTTTTTCAGAATTTAATACAGATCCCTTTTAAAATTCTTATTCATAGGGGGCGCATCTGTAATATTATAAAGAATATTGTCTAATAAATAATTATGTACCATGTTGGATATAATGTATTCTGTATGGATTCAAATAAAGATGGCAGTCAAAGGAAGAGGAGATGGAAGAAGTAGAAGAGAAAAGAACGACAGATCCAAGTCGTGTATCTAGGTCACTTAGAACAAAGAGGCCCTCATATTCCAGAGTTGAATGTCCTGAGAGATTGGGATGTTAGGCAAAGCTTCTTCCCGACCAAATTTACCATCATGGCCGACAGAGACAGGGACCAATCAAAGGTCAAGCAGGGTCCCACATGACCCAAGCCAGGGGGCGGGGCAACCAGAGTTCGGTCGGTAACGTGTGTGTCAAGACGTGTGTGTGCATCTTCTAAAAGTAGTGCCTCGAGGTCCAAGATGTGAGTCATCTCAATCCAATTTAATCGCGAAAATCCTTCCATCTCCTCTCCCGAGCCGCCAATGATTAATATTCCGAGGTGTTTTGTGATTCATTAATCGATATAGTGTGCCGATTTTTTCATCCACCGCCATTGATAACGACTGCCCAAACATACAAAATCCCATCCACTCCCGAGGATTCTCAGGACAAAGCATATATCACATGTATATATTTTTTTCATATCGCAGAGAGTGAGGAGAGTAGAAGTTTGTTTTATTTATAAAAGAAACGCTCGTGTTTTAATGTTTTCTCTTTTCTTAGATTTATATATATCTTAAAGACTGTGTGTTGTGAGATCTTGCGAATGTTGTAAATTATATAATTGTGAAAAAATAGTTGATCTAATGACTTGCTAGTTTATCTATCTTTGAATCAAGATATGGAGCACAATAAAATATCGACGTTAAAGCCAACCTCCCACGACGGTGCTACAATATTCGACGCTAAGCATAAAACGAGATAATTGTAAGAAAAAAGTGCGAAAGGAACGTATTTATATGTGTTTGCACCTATATTTCTTTAAACTAATTATAAAAATATCAGGTTTGGTTAGAATATTTTCCAAAGTTTAGATGTTGTGGCCACTTCATTGATTGGAATTCAAACGTTCTACGGCGCAAGGATCTCCTAATGGCATTGTTTGGATGCATTTAATAGATACGGTTCTATCACACAAAGATGACACTTTGGTACAATAAAATATAATTTTAGAGAGCATTGAATAAATCACGGTTTACGTGCATTTTAAAAAGAAAGATATGTTCTCTCTCTCTCTCTCTTTTTTTTTTTTAAATACTAAAATACATGTTTAAAGTCATATTATTCTTGGGTATCACGTAGGGTGATTGAATTTACCACGATTGTGACATCTTTTAAATAACACATTTCGAACATTTTATGTTTTAGCAATATAAAATCCGGACTCTAGTCTCTATCTACCCGAGAAGTGTATACTCACCGTTGAGTTTCTTGTTGTCCCGCACCAGGATCTCCCTCTCGGCCTTGAGTCTGTCGGACTCCGCGGTCACCCGCTCCAGGTCAGCGGTCCGCACCACCAGCTCCCGCTTTGTGGACTCGAACACCGCCGTGAGCTCCTCCAGCCGGATGCTCAGTTCGGTGTTGAGCTTCTCGGACTGTTGGCAGCGCTTCTCTAGGGTGTGGACCTCCGTCGTGGACTGCACGCCGACTCGTTAGAATAGTAGAGTTACGTGGCCTGTACTCAATACTCTCACATAGCATAGTAAAACACCTCCCATTACTGACCACCGTTATAAAATCAAGACATCACTCAACCTCCAATGAAGATACCAGCTCCAGGAAGAGATCAGGAGGATTGAAGATCATGTTATTAGAATCAAAGTTGGCCATGATCGACTTATAGGCCATCACCACTTTGAGTGACGGACTACCGTTATGAAATCATTAATGTAATCATTTTTAGAAAGCTTTAAAAGGTTCAAATTAAAAAAGTAACGATTAAAATATAAGGGGTATTTTTTTTTTAATTTGGTTTTACAAGGAATATAGTGCTAAATGAGAAAAGGTTACCTGAAATTCAATTAGGGAACTTTATCTTATCTAATCCAAAAGAAAGACCACCTTTAGAATATATATACCAAGAGAAGTCCTATATTCGGTGGACTCTCGTTTTGTTTCAAATCCAATCATTTTGATTTGACAAAGGAGCAAGATATAACTTAAGATTAAAGTTGCAAGACGTGCGTGGTTGATCTATTGAGAGAGTATCTTTAAGATAAACTTCCAATCATTTATTTTAAATTTAAAAGGATCACTTAAAAGGTAAAATTCTTTCAACGGACCTATTTCTCTAGAAGTATGACAAATATGGGTTTTAAAGTTATCTTCTCGTGTATATACGCCCAGCTTTGTAGTCTAGAGAACTGGGCCCGTTGAAGAGTTTTAGGAGGAGAGATAGCCTTTTAAATGTATAAATATTAAAAGTTTATTTTGTAGACTCCTAATAAAGGAGCATGAGTGACTTAGCGCTGATGTCTTAACACTTCCATAAGCGGTAATCTTTGTAATGCCAAATGACATGACTTCACCTAACCGCCAATGAGAGAATCCATCTTTTAAAGCTGTCTCTCAAGGAAGGTCATGAGCTTGCTATCATTCTTATTTGCATACAGGTTCATTATACAGATCGTTTTATTATAGACATCATTGCGACGACATTCCTGGAAAGACTGGCCTGATGAGAATATAACAATTTTGAAACAAAAAGTTCACTCAGTTTTAATAAACGCCATGTTTCTCTCTCTCTCTCCTTTATTTGGAGAGATTTCGAACTTACTATATTACTGATCTACGGGTCTGATGACACAGGTAATTAATTCTCAGGTTTCAGCGTTGTGCCTGTTGAAAAGCTGTTGACTAGAAAGCTCGTCTTAACTAAATAAACATAGTGTTTATTAACTGTTAGTTTCATAACGTTTTAAGCTTCAACGTTTACTCATAAATGGATTAACAATACTGATAACAAGGCATTTAATTATTCTACTGTGATGTTCCTTCGCTTAAATATATAAATATGCTTTACCAGATTAAGAAACAAATTTTAATTTAATATCTTTTTAATGCTCTATATACACTTTTGAATATAGTCATAACAACAACAATAATTACATTGCTGACAAATCCAAACATTCAAAAAATAAATTCATTAAAGGGAGTATATTATAATATATAAGGTATATTACATATTCTACCATACTTGGTAGTTGCTTATTTTAAATGACAAGAGTAAGAAACTAACCATGAGAAAACTGAACAACCTCCAATATAGTTTTTTTACACAAATGGAACAACAGTTTCAATATATACTCAGTTTTGTGCATGTTTTTCAAATTGTAAATGACAGTAAAGGGGAGTCCTTGCTCGGACTCCTGAGGACTGATCCATCCAGGTTACCTTCTCCAAGTCCAGGATGAGGACTTCAATCTCGCTCTGCAGACGTGTCTTGTGTTTCTCCAGGTTGGTGCACTTGGTGACCATGGATTCCAGCTGCTCCTCGTACTCCTGGCAGCGCAGGGAGTACTTCCGTCTGCGAGCATACATTGGGTTATCATACTCGGCCTTAAACTTTTTATATCTTATCGAAAAATTACAAATACTTGGTACAATTATATACAGAAACGGGGAGATGTAATAAATAAATATATATAAAGGGAAGGCCTGCCTCATTGATGGTCAGCCCTCTCAAAAATTTCGCTAATTTGATCTTTGAGACAGTGACGACACCCTCGTGTATACAAGTTTTTCCTGTCTTGAAGTGTCTTGAGGTCCTGTCTTTCAAGTCTTTAGGTGAGAGGAGTTCACGAATAATTCTGATTGTCTGGAGGAATATTCGTCATTGGGGGAACCTCCTCGACTGTACATTTCTCTTTGTTTGTTTATAATTCTTCTTTACTATTTCTAGATTGGTCTATTTTGACCGTTGTTGATACAGTTATAGAAATATACCAGGCAGATTCAAAACTATAACATTGGATGCTACTTTCACTTAGAATCAGTATTTGAAAGTTCATGGCTTCACCGCTGTATCTATTAAGGCTCTGTTGGGAATTCCACAGGTTTGTACTCCCTTGTCTCATGCACTGAAATATCTTGATTTGTGGTGAGATACTGATTAGTCCTAGTATATGGTAAGATATTGAGGATGTGGGTGCGATTTGATATGAGATTCCTTATTATTGGCTCCGGGATCATGATGAGATGATGGACACTGATTGGTCTTATTGTCTAAATGACTGATTCATTCTCGCATGCTGGGGAATCAAGTTGAAACAATAAGTGTCTCTGGTTCTATTCTAAAATAATAATATATATGTGTGTGATCGATAATTCTTATCATAATTAGAACATACACAATTACTACTAATTCGAATAACCTTCGCTAAAACAATATTTGTAGAGCAAACATTCACTTGGTCAGAACCCTGGCAAAGCCGGACCATTCTTCCACTCCATTCTTCCAGGTCCTGGTTTCCAGTGGCTTCTCTATCTTGAGCTCTTCATAAATTCCCATCTATTAGTCCATCAGTCCAATTCTCCCTACCGTTCTCTTTCCATTCCTTTTACCCCCCAGAAATTTATATTTCAAATCATTTATTATTAATCCTTTCATCCTATTATTTTGTCTTTATCTGAACATTTAACAGCGCTTGTTCCTCTACCATTCTTAGAATTTGCGTCTCGAATCATTATAAGGTTTCTAGATATGCTGTATATATATTGTTATTCCCGCGTACCTGTGAACACACACAACTTCACAAGGAAATATCACAAGGTAGTTCCCGTCATCTCACAGATATAGGGTTACCTCATCTCGTCCACCTCGTCGACATGGGCCTGGACCTCGGCCTCGTACTTGGACTTGAATGTGTGGAAGTCCGCCTGGGACTTGGCCAGCTGCCGCTCCACGTCGATCCGGCGCTCGGACTCCTCGTCCAGATGTCCGCGGGTGGTCTCCAGCTCCAGTTCCAGGGTGTGAACCTTCTGTTCTGACATGGTCCGTCGCTGCCACACCGCGATGTCCTCAAGGTGATGTTTGGATCTAGATTAGAAGTTCAAGAGAAATCTCTGGGAGAGACAGTGTAGATATTGAGTGTTTTAGCTCTTGAGGCTACCCCTCGTTCATTTATGATGACAGAGAATGTTCTCAAGACAGTTTAACATCATTTTAACACCAGGCTACTAGGTGGATACAAGTTGATTTAAGACATTCCTTATCTAAGTCCAAGCCAGAGCTACTCCTGCTAAAAACTCAGTTAAATAGTGATAATGTTTACTTCCCTCTCATTGCAACTTGTTTCATCATTTGGAAAAATAGAATAAACCTCAGGCAATATATTTAATTATTTCGTCATCATGCCTGGCCGGCATTCATAGCTCTTATAATTTAAGATACTTCGGCCAGTAGATCTTTTTATTATCTCGACGTTTCGACAAAAATCTTTTGTTCGCTCCTGAGGAGGGTAAAAGATTTTTGTCGAAATGTCGAGATAATAAAAATATTTACTGGCCAAAGTATCTTTAATTTTAAGAGCTATTTCATCATTCTCATATTTTTTAAAATCTATTTTAACCTATCTCTCCACTCATCAAACTTCTATACCGCGGGTAGTGTTTATAAAGTAGTCGAACATTGATGCCTCCGGGTTGTCTGAATTGTTATAGAGCCAGTCTTATAGATGGGGGCTCTAAGAGTTATCGGGAGGCTGGGAATGTCTCCTACAGATTATTGTTGGTGCTCTAAATCCAGGCATGTAAAGTTAGCGGTATATTTTTCCGGAATAATTTCATATTTCAGCAATAATGCATACCCTAATTGACTTTGATTGATCAGTTTTAACATGCACTTTGTTATGTTAGTGATACGTCCCTTTGGAAACAGCCTGGTAGATGGTCGTCTTAGGCAAATTTAACTGACAATGCTGCGGTGAAACAAATAAAGATAGTTTACCCGCTCCTCATCCTCAAGTGAACGGCGCGTCTCCTCGTACTGAGCGGCCAGCTGCATGCGTGTGTGGGTCAGGGTCTCGATCTGTGTCCTGGCATCGTGGTACTCCCGCTGGAGCTCGGACAGCTCTGCCGCCAGCTTGGCCCGCTGGTTGCCCAGCTCCCCCACCACTGCGACGCTCTCCTCCAGTCGCATGGCGGCCTCGGCCGTGCCCTGCTCCAGCCTCTCGATGGTGCGCTGGTAGGTGAGCTTCTCCTTGCTGATGGACTCAACCTGTGCCAGCATCTCGTACACTTCCGACTGCACTTTCTGTTTCTCCCGCTCCGCCCTGTGTCACGCACAGAACCATTAGTTACTACTCATCTGTTCGCTGCTATTTCAGGGAGTCACAAACCCGTCATGATTATCATGTTCCTTATAAATGCGTTCCTGTTTACCTTAGAGAGTACATCACGACTAGGGAGTTAAGTGCGATACCATTAACAATTTTAATCAAAGAATGACAGACAAAATCAAGATGGTGACAAGCCTACTTGGTCTTGAGCTTGGTGAGCTGCTCCACCTGCTGTTGCAGGTCCAGCACGGTCTCCTGGTGTTTCTTGCGGAGCTGGACGGCGGTCTCCTCGCTCTCTAGGTGGACATCCTCGAGGAGCTTGCGGAGCTTCGACATCTCAGCCTCGCGTCGTTTGTTCAATTCGCCCTGCACTTCCTTCGTGTCAGCCATTTCTTGACATCTACTACATCGGAATCTACAGCTTGAAACGTGGATTATCTGGATCTCTTACTCATGGACAAAACTTAAGGAAGTTATACAATTTAGCATGTATATATCGGGACAATAACTCTGAAAGATATTACACTGACCTTTATTGAAGACACACGAGATAATCGAGTGTGAACAAAATTACCTCTATCTCCTTTAAAAAAAAAAGACTGCCGTGATATCAAAGACTTTCCACCTCCTTAAGTTTTGTCCATGAGTGTCTCTTTGTACGCTCTGGATTGTCTGAATTGTAATAGAAGGTCTATAGAGGACCACGAGAAACAATGAATGTAAATAAATGGTCTCTCCTCCAACTGAAGGCTGTATCAAGTCTATTTGATTCTGCAAAGCTGAGGTGTCGGAGAGCCATCTTCGTACAGTACAAACTGAATCTCCCAGTATCGCGGAGAATTTATAACTAACTATACAACTTCGTTAATTCGGTCATCCCATATAATTCCTTTCTAGCCCTTAATTAGGTCTAGTTTTCAGGGGGTTGTCTCTTAATATCACTGGTACAAGTACTGGACAGCTACAAGATAACATGATGGTTTATCTAGTTTATGTCGTCGCATTCAACATAAGATTCTGCTTAGGACAGATTGAACTGTAAATTCGAATTTATTGTTGTGTGGATAGAATTACTTTTTGAAAAACATGTCTATTTATTGAGTGAGGTATTAACGATAAATTCTATAAAAATATTTAAGTAAATATGTTAACTTTTTCTACTTCTATAGCAGATTGGAATATACAAGTAAATAATTTATTTTGTAACCAAGAGAGTATGCATTCAAAAATCTAAAATAAAAAAGCAATATTAATTAGTAATATATTATATATGTTTTAATTAAAAAACAATATCAATATAACATCAATTTATGAAGTGTTAAAAACAAAAAGAGAGAAACGTATATTAGCGGAGATATTTTTAGTTATTCTTTTGGTTAATAGATGGCGCCGTGATCTCAATAGCTGTGTTAGCTTATCTAAACATTTTTATAAAACCCAATATCATATAAATTTCTATTCATGATGAAATTGTGAAAAGTATTATAAATACAATTATATTCTCACAATGAGTATCTTTTTTATTTAAAACCGCTAGCTTTCAAATAGCGTTTTTTAATAAAAAAGATACTCATTGTGAGAATATAATTGTAAATATAAAACCCAATATATTGTAGCGAAATATTTATTTTTATAAACAGTTTATTAATTTTTTGATATTTATATATTGCTATTCTGTATACTTCTCTTATTGATTCTCTTATATTATATCAATTTCAATTTGTATATATATACCTTAAATAAATTTCTGCGTCAGCTTGAAGTTTGTCTTTTCTAATTTTCTATGTGACAATATTTTTATCGTTTACCAAAAACATAAATGCCCTATTTCTTATGGCCACTCTGCCATTTTAATTGGATATATAGTCAGAAATGTCTCTACAACAACAACAACAACAACAAAAAGCCTTTATTTAGGGTCACTGACCCTATACAGGATTCACCAGAGGTATGCATAAGAACAAAGCAGTAAAAATGTCTCTGTGAATATCGAAGATATTACTCAAATTATAATTATTTTGCTGAAAAGTTTTATATCATATACTTATGTATAATACAATATAACGCGGCTGATGATTGTAAAACGAAAATTAAAATTATACCGCGAATGTTTCTTTTTAAAAATCGAAATTTATTTTCAAAGAGAAATAGCGACATTTCTAACTTTGAGGATGAGGTATGGAAAGGTGAAACATGAAGAGTAATGGAGAACGTATACCGTCTTAATCACAGTTTTCTATGATTTCATAATTCCTTATACGTTCTCGCTTTCAAGTGTAAATTTCAGTCGTTTTTAAGAATTCCCTCGAAAATTTTCGAAAAAAAAAACTCATCTTTCAAACAATATAGAAGTAAAGTATTTGAAAGAAACGCTATAATTGTTGTGTGACATGTATATATATTATATCAACACTATTTCCCAAGACACCATTACCAAGCAACAACAATAGAGATTAAACAAATAGTTGTAGAGGTTTGATGAATAAACCTTCTATACCACCGTAGGAGTGCTCACAACAGATGAGCCAGGCCCTTCCAATATTATTTAATCGTCTGTAAAGTACGCGATTAAAAATAAATATATAAAATACAAATAAGACAATAATTTTTTCTACATTTCACATAGATGGTTTTATGTTCCACTAATATTTGATATCAATATTCTAAGTTCTGAAAATTAGAAACTATTTTAGACGCGTAAGATTCTTTTTTTTTTTAATTAAACAAATTCTACTGCCTTTCCTGCAATGGAAAAAATTATATAATATAAATGGAAAAATTGCAGTAAAGGCAGTAGAAATTGTTTAATTTTAAAAAAATAGTCTTACGCGTCTGAAATAGTTTCTAATTTTCATAACAGATGGCGTGCTAGTGCATCGTAATATAAATTCTAAATTCTACTAAATGGATGAACGCCCCAGCGGTTTCGCCAGTTTAATCAACTATACCTCTCTACTATTGATATTTAACGAATCTATGACATAGACTTTGAGGAGAGTTTAGTGTATGTAATTTCTTCCCATATTCTATGAGGAAATAGAGGAAACAAACGTTCATACATGTGTTTAAGGAATATAAACTTTAGCTCTTTAAGATCAAACTATAATTTGAGGAGTGAGATTTGTAAGCAGACGAGAAAAGTGCATCACTCACCTGGGTTTCTGTAGTTCCAGTCGCTTCTTCCAGCTTCTCCGACATCTGCATCAGGTGGACGGAGAGCTCGGACTTCTCTCGTTCAATCTAACATCACAGAGTAGTAATTGAATTAAATAAATATAAAAATATTTGCATAGTTTCTTTATTCAGATATTAGGAGGCAAGCTTTGTCGCGCTTATGCTTCATCAGGCCACTGGCTCCGTGCAACATACATATAATAGAGATTCACAGAAATACATTTTCAAAAAATCGAATATAAAAATTAACGAGAGTAGGTCTCGTTATCCACAGAAATGGACTAAATATATTCTATGATAAAATACAGTGTGATTTCTCGATTTACATAGAAATAATCAGGAAACCATTGAAAAACACTCTCTATATACATATATCAAAGAGATTATTAATTCGAGAAAACATACATAAAATATACATAAAATATATTGCTTTCTTTTCTCCTTTTCAATTTTCAGAAGTGAAATTTATTTTTAAAAATAAGGAAGCAAAAAATATGTGTAAAAAATGAATTTTTATCTTTTAATAAACGCATTTATAAATGATTTAATTAAATGCATCAAATCAGTGCCCATATATCTTTCCGCAGAGCGCGCAAAATCCAGATCAATGAAAAAACCACAACATCAATTTATACAAACTCGCTTATTTAACCGATTGATCAAAATTAGTGTCATGGCTTATTGGTTGATTTGAATTTGCGCGCTCTGTGACAAGGATTTGTGAAAATTTATTGAAAGAAAGAAGTGCTGATTTTTTAACATGAATCTCATTCTCTCTCTCTTTACCATAATCTTTTAAAATGCGCGGGGCATAGAGAATGGCAGTTTTCAATTACAATATATATAGGTTGAGTCAAAAGGCGATCCATTAATTAAGATTATATAAAAGGGCGTGCCTGGATCTGTAAAGAAAAAAAAATTTCTTAAAATATTTCGAGAGATTGCTCCCTCTTTATCAATTTATTGCACAGTGATTTTATTTTCTTTACAGATCCAGGTACGCCCTTTTATATAATATATATAGGGTTAGAGTTTTTTAATCAATATTCTATAATTATATTCCTACCTGCATCCAGTGAATAAAACGTTCAAATTCCTGCTCAATACATGTAGCTCGAGTGAGAAAAAAACACAAACAATATGAAACCTTTTTTTAGAGGGTCTAACTATAAAAGATCCGAGGACATATGATACAAGAATATAAAAAAGTAGTTTCAAAAATGAAATAATTTATTAAATAAGAGTATTTTATACAGGATATTTGGAATAACAAAGTCGGTGGACGAAGAGGTAACACCCTCGATTCCAAACAGCCATGAACCGGGATTGAATCCCTCGTTAAAATTTGTTTAATATGTTGATAACCTTCACATATTATTCATTGTTTCAATTATCATGAACTAGGTTGCTCTTGTTGAGCGGTACCTAATAAAGTGATTTTGAACCGAGGATATTTGGTATTTTGATATTGAGCCGAATCAACTTGCTATTAAATAAGTGTAAAATATTTCCTTTTTTTTATTTTCATATGAAGTTTGGGGTGGCTATGACCTTATAGGATCCCATGTTCTCTTATTAGCTCTGTTGAATCACCAGAATCTGCTACATTTACCAGTTGGTTTTTATTTGGCTTCTTAGATAAGCTTTTGTAAGTTTAGTTCTTTTTCACAACGAAAAAAAAAAGTTAATAATTTTATATTATATGTACTAAAAGAGGAATCTATCCTTTTAAAAATCCATTGACACAATGCATTTGTAAAAAATAAATAATACAAAAGTGAAATTGTACTGGTATAAAGTGGATGATTCAAGAAAAAAATAAAAAGACATCTCTTGATCGTGAAACTAAAAGTTGATGGTGGCTTGCGCCATCTGTCGGAATAAATATCTCAACACTTCATTAATTTTTAATTATTTCAGAATTGGCCAAATACCCATTATTGATTAATCAAGAAAAGCTAACCACGTACGCGTTTAAGGCTGTTGACCCTCATCAGCGTGGTGCTAGCTGTGTCTTGCTCTATCAAGCTCTATCTATTCCGACAGATGACACAACCCATCAGTAACTTTTAGTTGCATCATCAAGAGATGAATTTCTCTTAATTTATCCACCTGATACAATTTCACCTTTGTACTATTTATTCACATAGTTTGGTGTTCTCACGCCCTTCCGGCCTTAAATAACCTTTTTGTGATTTTTCAGGATACCAAAACGACCAGATTTTATAGTCGTTGAGGTACAGCTTGAACTACGCTGATGAGGGCCAACAGCCCGAAACGCGTATGTGATTAGCTTTTCTTGATTAATCAAGAAAGAGTATTTGGCCAATTTTTAAATAATTAAATATCGACGAGTAGTAGATATTTATTCCGACAGATGGCGCAAGCAATCAGCAACTATTCGGCACACGATCATGAGATGACTTTCTCTTAATCCCTATTATATTATTTTCAATGTTGAGTCTCTCGATAATATTGAAAGATTATTTGCATATTTTTGAAGAGAAGGGTGTAGAAGGGTGAAGAAAAGTGGGTAGGATGGAAGTGCTCGTAGGAAGTCCTCCATGTGTGTACAACCTTCAGGGCAGTCCTGATTATAGCATCTAACGTCAGAAATATGCTATGTTGGGGCGATAGAGTGAAAGTCAGATCTCTGCTATGTGACCTCGATTGTTTTATTTATGAGGCTGGCAATGCTGGTCAACAGATGGACGGAGAAATCTACTAACAGAGATATATATAAGGGGTGAGCTAAAAAGAGTCTTCACAATGTTCCCGCCTCAAATAGATGTTCTTCTACTGCCCACTTACCCTCTGCCTCAGCTCCCGTTCGAATTCGAGGTCTTCTTGAAGAAGCTTCATTTTATCCTGCAACAGGGCAACCTTCAGTCTACTTATACAACACAGCAAATAGACAAATCATTTGACCAAAATAAGTTATATATTCTATTCAAATTTTTAACAAGTTGGATATATACTTTGGACATGACTCACGGCTAAGTGATAAATACTTACAAAAAGCGTATTAGGTTAGAATTGGCTGATACAAATAGAAATTCTTAAAATGTATCATTATAGATAAATCAAAAAAGTAAAAATTCCAGTAAATCCAAATATATTTTTAAATATATTGCCAATCTATATACGCAAACTTTCAATACACAAGAGATTCATATTGAATTTTTTTTGCACATAATATTTTTAAAATTCGAAACTATTTCAAAAAGAATCTTACGCCTTTAAAATAGTTTCGAATTTTGATAACAGATAGCGCGCTAATGCATCAAAACATAATATTTTATTGAGGTTTCGAATATTGTATATAGCTCGCCGAAATATCAATAAATTATTGCATGTAAAATCCATTATACTCCTCTTGTATCGAAAATCAAGTATATAGACTCTGCTGCGTTGTTATTTTATATGGAAGCGATCTTCTGCAATTAATTGATCGTGTTTAAATTTTCAAATACATTTTTTATTTTTTCAAGCAGAGAAATTAATATTCTATTAGTTTTTAAAATTATTATTTTTTTGAATAATATGTTTTGCATAAAAATAATGTGTTATTTATAATTATTATAAAAGTTGAGGAACAAAAGAAGTCGCTCTCATACTGCATATTTATATTTTGTATTTTAATAGTGATGATAATTTATTTATTATTATAGGTTAAGTTTTGATTATTTTAAAAATATATGAACCTATGTTTATATTGATATAATAGGTAATATTTTCACTTATATTTTATAAATTGTATATTCGAAATGTTATAAATTAACCTAATATATTTTTAAAATATTATTTTAAAATGTAAAATATGCGGGAAAATTATGAAATCAGAAATAATATTTACAGCTTATAATTTAATCAAAATATAATTACGAAACTATAATAAATTATTTTAATTAATATTAGAAAAAATACCACACACACATAAAATCGTATATTTACATTTTTGTTATGATATATAGATAATATTTAATATGTGCACTTATCCCTTATAATAAACACATAAAAAGTGCATTCGTTAAATACATTAAAGCATTGCATATTTCTATCTTATCTCCCCAAAACTCTCAGATTCAGATTAGTAGTAAGGGAAATTGGAAATTGTTTAATAGAAACATCATAATATTAAATATCTTCATTTCTCCTTCATCTTATAAAGTGCAAAAATTCTGTGTAGCATTTAAAAAATATTATAAATATTCTTTTTTTTTTTGTGTTTTTTTCTAATTTGCAATAAAATATCCTGCGAAGTTAAAGGAGATAAAAACAAAAGGAAATAAAGAACATGTATATGCCTTTGTGTGTGGATTATAATTTATATTATCGTTTGGATAACTTTTTATTTTTGTTTATTAATAGTGTACAAAAATGTCGATAGTTTAAATTTTAAAATGTTCTAATTCTTGTACCCTGCCAACAGCATTACCTCCCTCACCCTTCTTCCTGGACCCGTGAATTCAATGTCGTTTCTGATTGCCCGATAACACTGATTCTAGAGACCTCCCAATAACTCTTTATGTGCTGTAAAATAATCAAATTAATCTATAATTAAATACGATTTTAAACATTTTTAGCAAATGGTTGAAGGGAAACGGGTGAAGATCTCTGGGTTGAAGAGTAAATGAGTTCAAGCCACCCAGACGTCACCAAGTACATTTTGACAAAAGACAATGGATCAGGTGAAGTTTCCTAAAAAAAACGAAGGGAGACGGGAGTAAGAACTTGCTGAACAAGCGTTCTGTACAACATGATTTATTGCTCTGAAATCTAGAGAAACTGAAATTCTGGAAGGTGATTCTTATTTTAACAAGTTTGTTGCAATCTACGAGACACCTAAAGAACATATTTGGTTCAAAAAATTAAATTACAGTTGCTTGGCATAAGGAAACAGATCCGCCTGAGTATAAACTCATATTGTACTTCTTTCATTTTTTATTTTTAATTTTACATTTTTCTAGATTTTAATATCAATATTTTATTAGATTAATTGTTCTATATTGTAATATATAACCAAATATATAGGTTTTGCCCTTTTAAGACAACATTTTACACTCTAATAAGATTTTAATTTTTATTCGATATTTTCGAATTTTTGAAATTCTTTGGCAATTATGATATATTTGTAGTTTTTAATCGAAATAATTTTATTTTAATTGAAATTGGTCTATTTTTAAAACTTTTTATATATCCGATTAATATCAAGCATTAGAAATAAACCATTTGAGATTTTCTCAAATAAAGTTAATCACTCTGTTAAATATGGCACTAAATTTTTCCTATGTTGCCACGACAAGATGCTTAACTGCTTAACGTTTATTAATTTTCATAACTATGTTTTTTTATAAATAGATTTTTATAAATTTAAAGAGAGAGGAGAGTAAACATCCCGTAAGTTAGCACTTCCCTTGAATGCTTCGATATACATTCAGAATATTGAACTAATATTATCATATTTGAAAATATAATAAATCTATTCAATTTTGAATGATATTATATTAACTATATATAGAACATTATATCGTCACACAAATGCGAAGGAGAAATATATATACCACAATTCTGTATATACCATAGGTGATGTTTTAATTCAACATAAAAAAGATATTTAAACAACAGTTATGAAAGTAGCCATAGCAGTAAAGCAAGTAGCTGTAAAGCAACACGAAGCGGGATTTAGGAAAATTTCAACGCCATATTAAACAATAGTTAACATTAATTGGGAAAATATCAAATGCCTTTTATTTCTAATGATTGATTAAAACGGATATATATATCGAAATTTCTAAAATAGAACAATTTCAATTAAGATAAAATTATTTCGAAAAAAGGTGTTGCTATTAAAGTATAAAAAGCTGTTATTAAAGTGTAAAATGTTGTTATTATAAAGTGTAAAATGCTGTCTTAAAAGTGCAAAAGTCAATATATTGTTAACCAGTAAACAATTTTGAGAATTTAAAAAAATATTTTAAAGACGAAATTATATTTTTAAAAGCGTGAAATTCCATCGTAAATAGGAATTTGGCAGTGGTCTACTTTTAAAATGAATATTTTTGAACCCAATTAGAAGATGTCGCATGGTTTTATTTCTATAAACCTATGCTAAATTTATACCATCACCTGCTCAGCAATGTTTTTATCTGTTCCAAATATAATAATCCTCGGCACAAAGCCATGACACCATATCTACTATCTTTAGAATCTAGACCTATATACAATAAAAACAGGTGTAAATAATTTTACTCTTTTAGTTATTTCATTTTTAGATAATCTAAGTTATATTGATATATTTTAATTATAACATTGATTTATTAAATAAATTTTATTTATTATTAAATTGTAAATAGACAACACAACTCACACACATCGAAATTTTAAATAATTATTTTTATATATATAAAAATAAATAATTGTTTGTGTGCTCTTTTGCCATTTTTGGTAATAAAATATTTTGAATTTAAATTTTTAACACAGGTTTTAAACACATAATCTAATACATATATTATCTGTGAAAATTGTTTATTATTTGAAATAAAAAAAATTAACAATATGAAATAATCGGTCGTATTGTAAAATAGCAGACGGGTAATTTCTACATTTATTTCAAGCCCTTTCTATAGAGTATATAAATAAAATAAAAATATCTTTGTATAATTATAAAATTTGAATTCAAAATATACCATCTTATATATTTGATACGAATCTAAAGAAAGAGATAAAATGTGGTGTAAAATAAGTAATTTTCGCAGGAAAAATGTATTTTAGAATATAGTCGCCTGCTATTTTAGGTAAGTGCAAATAAGTAAATACAGTTATCTATTTATATTATTAAAGTATTGTTCAAAACACTATTTTTAAAACGTATAATTTCGATTTTTTAAATTTAAATTTATTCACTTTTTTTATATACAATATATAATATATTTTAAATCGTTAAATTTATTTTCAAAAAATTTATAATTAATGAAACCTATATGTATATCAAATAGGTATATGAACGCTCATTGTGTTTTTTTTTTCATTGCGTACATTGTTTATACAATAAAATTTTGAAAAGAGAGAGCTATTTTTAAAATGTGTATCCCGTGTCAATATACATTATATTTTCTATATTTAAAAATGATAATAAATTCGTTTAAATAATTATTTTGGAAAACGATGTATCATCCATTGACCATCTCTACAATCTAGAAGCTTTAACACCAACTTTGACAAATTCAAAACGTCAACTTTAGGCCGCTGTTTCATTCTATGGTTGTAGTTTCGTTTGATTCTCAAGGGACCAAAGAGTTGGGGCCAAAATATAAATAAAAATTTTCAGGGAAAATCTGAATCCTTAAAAAAGAGATACCTCTCCCGTTAAAATGTCACAAAATCGATGTGCTATCTATTGACAGTCATACAATCTAACAGACTCGAGTCGACAACTAAGCAACAACAACAACAGCTTTGGAAATTTCAGATCGCCATCTCGAAACCATAGCGGTGGCGTCTATTTTGACACTAGAGGTGTTTTTGTGTTTTTAAAAAAATCTGTAATAAATATATTTATATGCTATATAGAATATAAAATAAATTATTAAGCACCTTAAATTAGTAATAGCTTACTCTCTCAACTAATTTAACTCACTTTTTAGGTGTTTATATATAAATAGGTATAAAAACTTTTATATATAATGAAATTATTTATTGATACGACATATATATATTAAGAGAATGTATTTAATTGAGTTATGAATTATAAAGTGTTTAATACAAAATGTCATTCATTCTGTTGTGTTTCTACAAATATTTTACAAATAAATGTATTGAAAATAGAGCAATCCATAAATAAATCTTTAATTAAAAAGGCATATATTGGATCAAAATATAATTTATTTTACCAATATTTCAGTTGGCTGAACGCCAACCTTTATCAAGGTGTTATAACATTTTTTAAAGTGTGTCAACAACAAACTCAGCACCACATAACGTCAACAGCATTAAGTTTTTAAAAATATTTTGATAAAGGTTGGCGTTCAGCCAACTGAAATATTGTTAAAATAAATGATATTTTGATCCAATATATGCCTTTTTAATTAAAAATAAATAAATTTATATTTTTTATAGGAAATAAGTAAAAAAAAAAGGTATCACACAAAGTAACAATTTTTTCTCCTCACGTAGGATGTTATGAATCGAAGCTGCCCTGTATTAATAAAGGACATTGCTTGAAACTATGTAACGCCTAAAGTTCATTTGCGCGTTCTAACTAAAGAATATCAACAAATACATTGTTTTGATGCGTTTTCAAAAAGGGAGGGAGTCACTAATGAGAATATCTTTTTCCCATCAAACTTAAATACCTTAAACCTTAAATTTTGATTCACATCGAAAAGAGGTAAATAAAATCACAAATATATACTTAAATATGATTTATATGTTTAAAATTTATAAATTCACAACTAGGGGCCATTAAAACACATTTCAATTTTTTTTTTTTTTCAAATTAAGAGTAGAGCGTGTGGTAAAACTCGGTATACAGTCAAAAATTACCAGAACATATACTTTTTATTAATAAATACATCTTAGTCTACAATAAATATTAGAAATACCTCCAGAGATATTGAAAGACACTGCCATATTGAAATCTGATATATTTTTCTCAATATTACAAATATTTGTAGGAAGTTTTTGACTGCAAAATGACTTTATGGATACCCATCATGTTTAAAATAAACATTTTTATGCAATCCACGTTGGAACAAATGTAATTAATATTAATAGAAGTTTAATATATTGAATTTTAAAAATTTAAAACGTTTTTATTTGATCAATATTACCACATTATCACAACAACGCCATTAGTCTATAAAGACCTTGTTTAAAAGCTGTTTACACACAGCGAGTGCGTGTCAAGTTCGAAGCGCAGTTAGAGAGGACAAAAGTGACACGGAAAAAAAAAGCGTTCAAACAAAGACTGTTTACTTTGCGCCACCCCCACATTTTCTGGACTCCAGCCATCCGGGACCTGATAGCGACACGTCTAATTCGGTCCACGCCACACGTGGCTATTAATATGGGACAGCCACCTGTTGGACGACACCATTCAGCCTTGGTTTACATCAACTGACTCTCACACCATCTCAATTGCTATTACATTCTGTCTTGACTATAGAGAATCCATCATTTGGACTGTTGATTTTGAAAGTGAAAATAAAACGGCGCATCGCCAATACCTCCTGGACTCCCCTCCCTGTAACATCTATTTACATACTGCGTTTGAAAGTATAAGACATGCGCTTTCTCTGCGTCATTTGGTTCCCTTGTTGACTACCTCTAGTATGCTTCTTGTTTACTTGCATACTTTTCTTGTCTACTTCTTATATACTTCTAGTCAACACACCTGTTTCTAGTTGACACATGTAATTACTACTAAATTTGTTATTTTATATAGCTGTCGTGATACAACATATTTGATTACGAATTAGAAGATTCCAGGTTAAAATCCTGGAATAGTTGTATCTCCGTAACACAACATCGTGACATATTGAAAGTAATCGCAACATCGTGCTTCCTAGAATTTCCAAATGTTGACGACGGAATGAGACTGAGAGAACATATAGCTTAAAATAAAATTTCCACAACCTTTTATATAAACACCAACATACACACAAACGTTATCTACACTGTAATATTTTACTTTAAACAGCCAAATGATAAATAAAATACTAGAATATGGACAACACAAATACGTATATTGCTGAATATATTGCGTCTTTAAATTACGATCTGAGGCGTTATAGCACACTCTCTTATAAGTTTTACAAATGTTTTGTACAATTGTATGTGGTTTATTTTAAAGCATAAGAAATTTCAATCGTTATTCTATACCGAAATTGATCTATTCTGGATTGCATACCGCCATTTTATTTTAAATTCAATTAGATATTTTAGTTCATGTATGGTGGCGAGGAGGCAGTTGGAGTTGATAGTTGAAAACTCACTAATGACTGCAAGTAACCAAATAGGGTTCTGGCCCATTATTGTACTTACAGTACAAACTCTCATAACCTTCTACCCACCATGACCTGGTACTACATGTGGTGTACTTAGTCACACAATCTCTACTCACCATGTCCTGGTACTACTTGTACAGACACGTGGTGCACTTACAGTACCAGCAATCACAGCCCTCTTCCTACCATGGTCTGGCTCTCCACGTGTATACGCCTAGTATACTTACAGTGCTCCATGATTTTGATGGCTTGCGGTGAATTTTTTTAAAGGAAAGTGTTTCATGTAATGGTATGAGGAACAGCACACTCAAAAGCGTCAAATTAGGTCGCGGCGGTAGAGACGAAGAGACAATATCCAATCCAATTAGAATTAAGAAAGAAGAAGAGAGTTTGGCTCAGAAGCCGGGCCCAGAATGGCGGTGTAGAGCCAAGCTGAGATGGAAGATAAGAGGGACTTGGCAGCAGACGTTAGCTTCATCCCTTATCTTGTCTTCACTCCTCGTTAACCCACCTACACTTCTTGTTCATTCCACTCCGTCTGCATTGTAGGCGATGGGAGGATCAAAGGACAAGTAGATCGCAGACCTCCAATATATAAAGTATACGTGGCGTCTCGACAGCAAAATTCTTGTCGTTCTTTAATAATAAAAATGTGAAAAAATACATCAACCATACTATTAGTAATTCATCCCTTTTCTTAGAGATTTTGTTAAAGTCCTTGTTATCTCAACACGTTTATCTCCCCTAATTTATTCTGTGCGACAATATACCTGAATTATGTTAAATCAAAAGAGATGCGCAATAATACATGAAAATGGTTGATCTGATAAATTGTCACATACTCTCTACACTCAAGGGAAATTATTTGATTCAAGTTATTCGTGTGCAAAATTTGGAAACATTTAATAAGTCATTTTGCTGATATAAAAGACGTTGCTATGCGTCCCTAGCTCCCAACAATCGCTTAATAATTAATTAAATACATACATTTCAATACGATAGTCGAGCAGTCTGGAGAGTAATCTGTTGAAACCGCTGAGAGAGTTCGCAACTGAGGAGCCATACCCTCCCAACACTCTTTATCTCTTTTCAGTAAGGTTAACACAAGTTATTAAACAACATTTTTTAGAGTTAATATTTAATCAATTTTGATAGATGACGTTTTAAAATTTCCTTATTGTTTGCTTTCCCCATCCGAATAGATCTGAAATTTTCAAATTACAAAATATTTTATCATGAATAGAGATCTGAAATTCAAATTTACCGCATAGACCAAGTAACGAATAGAGTGAAAAGTCGCTTTCTAAAGTTATAGACTTGAAATTTTATTTCAAACCTACACATACAAGAGCGTCGTGGCCTGATTCTCTTATCAATTTTTTTTCAATGTGTTCGAAATCTTAATTTTTTAATTATTAAAAAATCTTAAATACACATGTTATAATCCATGATAATGATGTTAGGTAAGGTTTTGAGACCGCATATACTGTAAGTGCACCACATGTCTACGCCTGTATATAGCAGAAGTTCTACACTTACAAGGTATCAGAGCCCCGTTGGTTACTTGCCCTCACAGATCGGGTTGGACTTGTGCAAGAATCAATGTGTGGAACATTGAAACAATTTATTTTTAACTGCTTCAATGCAATTCTCAAAACGGAACCCCGAGATTTCCGAATATAAAAAAAAAGAATGAAGCCAATAACTGTGAAAAAAAAAAGAAGGTTCTATACAGCTATCAGATTGAAGTATATACTTTAAGAACATTTCTTCGACATCATCAGAATGGAAGAATCCACCCAAGGCCACTGGAACATGGCTAATCATAGCAACCCATGATGGGGAAGATAGGACACAATTAGAAACTCTCGGTTGCTGACAAAACTGTGCCGACAGACAACTTGGATTAACAGAACGGCTGGACGATTGCCAGAAGATGGTAGTACCACTTGTCGATACCCACTCTGTCTACTTGACAAATTGCTAAACAATTACACATCAGAGTTATGATTGTTTTCACGGCAAACACCACTAAAATCGAACCGTTCTATGAAGTTATCGCTATCTTAAATATATATTTTTATCACAATGTATATTGAGAATGTAAATGATAATATCAGAAAGTATAGTAAGCTATTTTTTATCTATAAAAATATGTTTATTGTCAATTTTTCTCTTTGTGGGTTATTTAATAATCTTCTCATTATGATTTTTATTTTGAGACAGAATTTTAAAAAGAACTATACCTTACGACGTCATGTGCCGCATGTTTATTTAGATAGTAGACATTTGAGCAGAAAATAGTTTATTTATACCGACATCTTTAACCAACAACATTTGCTTTAGTTTTGTTTTTATAGATATCATCTCTATTCCCAAGTTTAAATGCTGCCGGGTAAGTGCTGAAGACTAAAACATTACAAAAAGGTTACAATTTGCCTTGATAAATTATGTTTATTTGATATTCACCTACATTTATACACACCCAGTTTCATAACTTATCAGCTCATTAAAACCTATAGCAATAAAGAAGTACTTATAACGATATATCTTGTTTATGTTCGATATGTTTTTTACTCTCTTCTTTCTACCAAAATATTATAATAAATCATTAATATTTTTCATGTAGGTAGCTAAAGAAATATATTCATGATAAAATTGTGCAAACGTTTTAAAATACAAAAATATTTTACCACAAAAAAAAAGAGTTTATTTTAATTTTAAAATGGTAGCTCTTCAGCGAAAATCTCTCTTCAACGAAATATATATATCAACCTATATAGACTATTATAAAAACCTATACATATGTAGTAAATTAGTCCAATAAAATATAATTTGCATAATAATTTGGAGTTATAAAAATTATTATATTAATGATTTACTGCCATCATTCTTACTGAGAGACTAAAAATAAAATATATATAAGGTAGAAATAATTTACGTTTAATATAATAATTATTGTTTATTTCAAATATTTTCATTTAGGAAGAACCCAGGCGAAGCCGGGTCATTCGGCTAGTATGTTTAAAAGACCGTTTTAAGAATAAGTAAATAACGAAACCACAAACTCTGATCGTTATGTGATATCATTTTATATTGAAAATGGTAGCTTTGGGGACCATTGCTAGGTGTCGCTGGTCATGTTTGAGGGGATGATCTCGATATTTAGGACATTCATTCTAGACAAAAACAAAGGAAGTGGTTGCTAACCGGAGTGTTGTCGTTAAATAGGTATTTTCTAATTTATTCTGTGAGGTTGATTGTGAAGAGAGACATCCTATAAGGTAAGCCCCACTGGACGGGTGTTATCGAGTGTCACCAGAACCACAATAGAAGGGGACAGTTCCAGGTGCTGGGGTCCGGATATAGATCATCAGTCCTGGCTGCCTCCCAGCTCAGTCCAGCGGACTTTTTTAGGGACGGACTGGATGGCTGGTGAACCATGAAGGTCGATTGCCTTCTTTCTAACCTTACCGAGATATTTCTTTAGGAATTTATGAGGTCGTAATGAGAAGTTACTTGTAGCTACACTAGAATTCCCGATCAGCTCTAATAAACGGCAGCCTAAAAGCATGGCTAAATCTGGTCTCTCAAGAATGTGGTCACTTGAGTCAAGCGTTTGATTGCGCCAATATTTGATTGCACAAAATATCGTCGGAAACAGAAGGAGGCATTTTCATTACTCTCGATATGTTTTGATAAGCTTCTCGGAAAATGAAAACTTAGAAAACATTGCATGATGCACAAACAGAAGCATCTTCGATATCATTAACTTCTTGAATATACGTATCTCGTAAAGACCGAACGTGTGAATGATAGTGGAATGTTTTCTGAGTGCAGCTAGAGTAGTGTAAGAATCTGCTCTTCCTGATTTCACTACGGCACCACTCAGAGATTGATTCGATGTGTTTGCTACTTAACGCGTAGATTTTTTTAGGGAAACAGAACTTCAGTATATGTTGACCTGCTGGAGACACGCATTCACTTGGGATCATCAGATTTGCTTGAAATATTAGCCATTTAAGATTTGATCTTTCAAAATATAAGGCTATTTCGGTGTGAAGATTTTTCATATATTTAATTTCTATTCAACTCTTGACACAAAGTTGTTAGTAATAGTTTGCTCTTCTTAGCGACATGTTGTGTTAAAGCACAAAGGTTTCGTCTGTAGAGACATAATTTGACCCGGAGTGTCAGACAAGTCACTCAATGTATCTAATTCACATTTTTGATGAGAATCCAAAGTATCTGATGGCACAAAAACCATAAAAATAATGGCCATACAAAACAATCAAAGTGTGATGCAATGAAAAACCATCATCTATCTCTTGTAGGAATTTTTATAAAGGCATATATAAAATACGCGATTAAAAATAAATATGCACCATTTGATCGTAGCAATAAAATAATATATAATATTTTGAATAAGTTTAGATGAGGTGTGTTTAAATTGTAAAAATATCAGGTTCCATTAGGGTTGTTGACAGTCGACAAATTGTAATTTAATTTGTTTATGGTCGAATATACATATACATTCTAATTAGGGTGAAGATATTTTGATAGGGAAAATTCCGCTTTGTGTCTAAATGTGTGCGCTGTTGTAGCATGTATATATGGAGTCCTGTTAGAATACTCTTCAACAGCCATTTGTCGTCGTTAGCTCTTATTGAAAATGTACAACACACGGCGTATAAAAGAGCTTTAGGTTGAAGAGATCAGATTAAAACCGAAGGATAAGACGTTAAAATTATAATAACAAAAAATTCAATGAATATATATTGATTATTTTTTTATATTTATGTTATTTTTCTTAATATAGCTTTCAGTTAAGACAAAGTGTATTTTAACCTCATTTATGCAGCGTAAAGAAAAAAAAAAAGGTTTGGGCCTGAAAGCTTGAGAAATAATAGTACTTTATCTCTGTAACCGTGATTAGAGTATCGATGGAAGGCGGTCCCTATGTGGGTGGTGTTCCAGAGGTTGGGGCGACTAATGGATGTTGTCTTAGACAAGAATAGCTGACGGCGGTGGCGGCACATCTCTTTAATACATTCCTTAGGTCGGCGGGCGGGGGAGTGCCAGATAAATATAGGCCGTGCGCTACTGTTTACTAACACTTTTCTTCGATTATCTCTTAGAATATAGCACTAGAATATACGTACTAACCCGCTTTATTATCCCACTTCTACATGGCAGAGGTGGCTTCATTTATTGTAAAAATTCAGCTAGCTCTTTGTGAAACAATAGGACAAAAAAAAAAAAGAATGTACCCCATATCGGTACCTGGTGAAATAGATTTTTGAAGACATGTTCTGATGATTCGACTTATGGCTTGGGACATTGGTTGTGATCAGGTATATGATTAGATTTGTCTTTATTATCTTTGTGTGTGTATTTGGTGCTTAACAAGGGGAAACATTTCAAACTCTCTCTCTCATGGGGGGAATATGTCATTTAAACTTAACATTTGTTTTCTACTCTTTTACACTTTAATAATAAGTTTAAATCAGGCAAATAATAAATTGTATTTATTTTATATTATTAATGATATTATATATACAATCACACGCACATTGAACATATTAAAGCAATACAATGAACAAAGTCATACTGGCATTTGACCTAAAGATAATTTTAGAAACGCCACTGCAAAACTCTCCGGAAATCGGAAAATAATAAGAGGGCGCATACACTCGGCTCATTATATGCATATAAAGAAATATATTTCGGTAGATTGCCTTTTATAATTTGATTGTAATTCGAACTGAGGCATATGCAAATTAAAATAAACATAGTTCAAATGGCAACAAAGGGAAATTCGTTTCTATTGATCATTGTTTTAACATCTAAAAATCGTTGTTTATAAATATTATTTAAACCTAGTAACCGAAATCATCTCAAAATATTGACAATAACAAATTGGCATAATGCATGTAATTCAAAAACATTTAAACTGTAAACTTCGCAAATATTTATGCATATATTGATGCTAGAAAGTACCAAGCTGAGAAACTCACATACCTAGGACAATCTACATATTTCTATAGAGACTAAGAGATAATCAAGTGTATCGTAGAGTTATCCAAGATAAGAAAGTATCGTCACTGGAATTTCAAAACGTAACCACACAACCAAATACATAATTTAATAAACAAGAGCCCTCCATTAGAGATTCTATATGTAAATATCCTCGCACAAAAAATAGACCTTCTCGTGATTGGTGCAACTTATTCAAATTATATCTTAAAGTAATCCCATACTGAAAATACGTCACTTAAAGACTATCCTTATTTAATCCAACAAACAATAGAGATAAATAACAATTATTCGGAAATGTTTAATTAACTTTATTAACATCATGAAACGCGATATCCCAAACTCAGGGATATTTGCGCCAATACATTTCACTGCATTACAGCAATACGGCTATATACAATCCTGTTCAATTCATTATTTTACATAAATTAACTAAAGAAAATTGTCCAAAGAGAAAAACAAACAACAAAGCAAAACACACAGAGCAAGCATCGCAGTTCTTTTTTTTTTTTTCTAAGATTCCTTCTCTTTTTTCCAATTCAAGAGAAAGTTGTATATGTATTTACAAAATTGATCAAAATTTTTATACTTTTCTTTTTTGTCTACAAATTCATCAAGCTGTCCAATACGACCAAATCTATTTTCCCTAAAATCCCGGAAAATTGGGCACTCCAGAAGTAGATGTCTCGCGTCTTGAATTTCACCTCCGCAGAAGCATCCTGGTTCCTTCACGGCGCCGATAGTTGCCAAAAATTTCCCAAAATTGCCATGATCTGTAATGAATTGGATATTATAAAAATTTGGACGGAAAAATCTTGGAATTCCTAATACGAAAAAGCTTCTGAAAATTTCATTAGTGTTCTCAAAAATTTCATTCATTTTTGCGTGTAAGAATGATTTGACTATACTTGGAGCATGGGGTTCGTAAGTAATTAGATCTTCAATGGACATTTGAGCTAGATCAAATTTGATTATTCTGGATTCTATATAATCTGTTAGGAGTGGAATTTTTGCCAAGCTATGCACACAGTTTGATGAAGTGGTTTTGTATGTTCTAACTGCCCATAAAATGATCTGGTACTGCATGGAGTTCAGTTTTTGTTTACAACGATTGTTTAAATATTTGAACCAAATTTCAGAACCATATGTAAGTACAGGCCTAATGATTGTTTTGAATAAAGTTAACCTCTTTTCAGTGTCTAAACCCCACATATTGCCACTTAGTGAACATAATAAATTTTTCATACGTCCTGCCTTACACAGAATATCATTAACATGCGGTGTAAAGTTAACTTTGTTTTTCCATTTGTGATTAGAAAATTTCATTCCCAGAATTTTTACTTGCTTGACCGGCATTATTATATTGTTATTAACCTTAATAGGTATTTTTTGTCTGTTATGTAGGTATAGCATATTAGTCTTCTCTGTACTGATCGTTAATTTATTTCTATTACACCATTGGATCACATAATTTAAGGTGTATTCACTTGCGGTTTTTAGTCCTTCAATAGTCTTATTCCAGCAAATTATTGTAACGTCGTCTGCATAACATATAATATCTGCATTCATTGAATCAAAATTTATCAACAAATCATTTAGCAAAATATTCCATAGAAGTGGAGATAAAGGTCCACCCTGTGGACATCCTTTAGTTAGTTTCTTATAAAAAGTTTCTGATTCGTATGTAAATTTCACCTCCCTTTCATTATTCAAATAAGATTTTATGATCCGTATTAAATCTGAAGGAACATCATCATTATCCATTCTTTTTATAATAGTAGGCCACCATGCATTGTCGAATGCACCCGCAATATCTATAGCTATCAAGGAAGTCAATTCTTTTTGTTTATGTTTCAATATAGTTTCTATAATTTTATCCATTCCAGTAATTGTTGATCTAGATTTCATAAAACCATGCTGCCTTGAGCTCATTAAATTATTCTCTAAATAATAGTTACTTAATTTATTTTTTATTATATTCTCAAATGTTTTAGATAGATTAGATGTCAATGATATAGGTCTATAACTTTTATTTATTTCATAATTCGTTTTGCCTGGTTTTGGAATTATTTTTAAGAATGATTTTTTCCATTCATCCGGATAATATCCCATTTCTATACATTTATTGAATAATTTATGCAGAATTGGGATTATTTTTTATTTTAGCCTGTCTAATCATATTGTTACTAATGTAATCAGGGCCCGGTGCTTTTTTAATATTTGTTTTTAAAATTGTTTCCTCTATTTCCTTAGATTCGATATAAACACTACTTTTATTTTTATATTTAGGCGTATAATTTCTAATCAAAATATGATCATCTTTATCCAAACCTCCAATATCATCCTGAAATAGATCGTTCATTAAACTTTTTATTTTGTCGGTCTTTAAATGATCTGGTAAATTATCTATTAGTGGTAATCCTAAATTTCTATTTTTCGATCTCAATGACTTGAATATCCTATAAGCATTACCAAATGAGTTATTTGAATGACTTTCTTCTATAAAAATTCTCCAACTCGCTCTTTTTGCCTTTTTACTTTTATTTAAATATTTATTTCTCATTGATTTATAGGTCTTTTCAAGGACCTTTCCATGTCGGTAATACAAATTTCTAATATAGTGGAAATCGTTTTTCATTTTCTCCAGCTTCCCATCCCACCATATTGGGGAGCTTTCGAGAGTCTTCCTACTCTTTGGACACCAAAACAACAGGATATATAACAAAGTAATTGGCATTTCAAAAGATCCTGCATAAGATATGACAATAGACAAAATCTACTACACAACCATACACAAAACAATCTCTAGAATCAAATATGAATATAACACACAAATATATTTATAGTAGACCTACTCTATTGCCATGTAGATATACTAAAGCTAAACGCTGCAAATAATGCGATGACATACTAAATCTAGAAACAACCAGAGAGAGATAATTTATATAAAAATGAAAGAAGAAGAAATCAATTAATTCCAATAGCCTCAGACATTACGAATGTACACTATCCACACAACTACCATGGTGGCAGATAAGACATTCCAAAGGTCGACGATGTTATCAAGACGACAGAACTACAATCCATATAATTCACCAAAGAAGAATATAATAATTAAATTCCAGTAGCCCAGTCATTCTATTTGTAGAGTTATCTAGATAGTCATTCCAAAGTTCGATATTGCAGAGAAGCTGAATCAACACACACCCATCAAACAAAAAGATAAAAATCAATTTCCAAATAGCCCCAGGCATTTTATATGAAGAGGACTACCGTGGTTGCTAAATAAACATTCCAGAGGTAGAGAATGCGTCAGCTAACCAATCACTAGAACCCAAACAAACATAGTTAAAGAGAAAGAAAGAATTGTGGCACGGAAATAGGCCGCGGAAGACGAGCCTGCGCTAACGGCGGGCGAGCGGACGGACGGTCAGGGCTTGGCGACTTGTCAACAATGCCGTTGACAATGGAGCCCACAATACCGTCCGACCGTGGCACTTTATATATCCCGTCGTTGGACCAGCATTGCATTTCCACCTCGATGGCTATTTATGTCTATTCCAGATGCTCCCCTCATGTTTTTTTTTTTTTTACAAACCAGTGGTTAGAGTCTTAACCGAGAGTTCCCAAAGTGTCAAGACACGAGTGGTCTTCAAACCTATAACAGAAATCTGTAAATTAAGTTCGTACAAATTAAATACGCGAAACATTAAACCAGTAATTCAATCGTTTCAAATAAAAAGCTCCCAAAATAAAAACCTGGTGCGAATTTAGTTTGAAATATTTTTATGCATCTTATGATATATACCTCTGCAGACCTTAATGCGATGATAGAAAATTTGGCGAAACCGCTGAAAGGGTTCACCACTAATGAACCAAGCCCTCCCATCTAGTATTTTCTATTATCGCAGTAAGGTATGGAGAGTTTTGATTATTTATATTCTAAGAAACATGAATGAAAAGCACATCCTAAATTGATCGATAGAGAGAGATGGCATTCTAAAATATAATTTAAATTTCAAATTCTTATCAGAGTACGATTCTTATCAGATAGTGGGTATTGATAAATACTATGTTTGAATGTGTTGTTGATCGTGGAAACTGTCTGGGAACAAGTGAATAGTGTTGTATTTAAAGTGTATGTTGGAGAGAATGAAATGGTTATAAATATAAGTTAAGTAGATGATGGTGCATCACAAAGTCTGTGGAACATAGGAAACAAAGCCTTAGTATTCCTTTGTTTAATGAACATCGATGGATTATGACTGCACAGGCCTTGTTGTTAGCAGAACACTACAAAATAAATAGCATTAATGTACTAGTTTGTATCTTACCGACAAGAGTTCATTGTCTCTCATTGGCCTCTTTCATTCCAATAATTTCCAAATAGGGAGCGTTATATATTGGTGAGGTTTTCTATAGAATTTTTAATGTAATATTTCATTCACTTTATAATAGTGCTACTAAAATAGAATAGTCGTTCTCTGCTCCCCCTCTTGCTCAATTTGTTACCACCTGTGTTTGTGCTTCGAACACACAAATATAGAAGATATATTAAAATATTCAATAATTTTTTTAAATGTTATTCTTTACAAAATTTACATGACTTTTAGAAGATCTAATAGGACAACAACGTGTTTTTAAAATATCTGAATCCATATCTATCTAATATTAAAGAATAATTATTTTAAAAAAGAATATACGAAGCGATTTCAATTTATATATTTATAAAGATAATTGGGTCTAATATTGTAAAGCCCAGTGTCTATATTACTTAGAATACTCTTCACTCTCACTCACATAGTGTCAATTTTATCCCTCGATGTTCCCGCTCCTAGCTGCTTCCCAACTCAAATTCCATGCGTTTAATTGACGGCTTTTTAATTAAAAGTTTTGACACAATGTTAAATGGAGAGGGATAAAACAAGCGTAAATGGGATGGGTTTATATTCTAGTAAAATGTATAATATATGTATTTGTAGGCTTTAATAAATTGTGTTGTTGACTGTAAAAACAAATAAATGACCAACATATTTTATTTGCACAAACACAAATAGATAAACAAGGAGGCACATGATATGTAAATATATATACAATATGTAAATTTATATTCAGAAAGGAAAAGCCTGTATAAGTGGATGAAAAGCCAACAGGTATATTTAAAGATGTGAATCAAGAAATTCCAGAAATCTCTTTATCATCGAACATTTCTATTATTCCATGTTTGTCATTTGTCTGTTATAAGATTAAGTCTTTTTATGTATTCCTGAAAATAATTATGTGCAAGTTAATTATGCATCAAACATCTAAACCGATTTGTTATGACTGTGTTTATAAGGGTTTTCTGGTTGTTGTTTTTATATATTATTATTATTAACACAAAGCAATAATGCGCCATCTATACATATAAAATAAAAGGATTTAAAAGCGCGAATGTTTCTTTTATACATAAAACGAACTTCTACTGTCCTATAAGCTTATGTCCATAGTTTACTTGAAAACCATTTCTAAGATTCCATCCTTCAGTGTAGCATATAAAAGCAGAATGATCCAATACAGTATTAGAGCTCTGAGAAGCGGTCTGGTGGATTAAATTGGCGAAACCGCTGGGAGGGTTCACCACTGATGAGCCAAACCCTCCCAATATATTTTCTCATCGCAGTAAGGACAGTAGAAGTTCGTTTTATGTATAAAAGAAACATTCGCGCTTTTAAATCCTTTTATTTTATATGTATAGATGGCGCATTATTGCTTTGTGTTAATTTATTCCTAACTGGCCTTGTATTTATAGTTTGCTGAAGAGCATTGCTCGAAGCAAATATTTGAATGTAATTCTACTGTCCTATAATCTTATGTCCATAGTTTACTTGAAAACCATTTCTAAGATTCCATCCTTCAGTGTAGCATATAAAGCAGAATGATCCAATACAGCATTAGAGCTCTGAGAAGCGGTCTGGTAGATTAAATTGGCGAAACCGCTGGTAGGGTTCACCACTGATGAGCCAAACCCTCCCAATATATTTTCTCATCGCAGTAAGGACAGTAGAAGTTCGTTTTATCTATAAAAGAAACATTCGCGCTTTTAAATCCTTTTATTTTATATATTATTATTTATTTTTTTTGTGGATCAATTCTTAATTTCTGATATCGGGTTATTACAAGTATTTAGGCCCTAAATTTAGGGAGTCATGTGTGGAGACTATTTATGTGTGAAAAATATTCTTATGAAATCTTGCATAAATTAAACACTAAATGAGAAAAAATTTTGCGACAAATTTTATGTTAAATGCTGCTTTGTATTTTGTGACATCTCAAATCAAATAGATAGTCAAATTTACATATAGGTTTTTGAGGAATGAAAATTTGCAACTAAAAGGTTACCTCCTGGGATATTAGTTTAGTAAATTCGAACTGACATGAATTACTTGACCGAGACATGAAGAGTTTAGTTGTCCAACAAGGGAGGACTATTTGTTGTCCAGAACAATGGGGTGTCTAGTAGACGGAGGTTTAAATTTGGAAGAGATCGGCCTTCCCATTCTTCCATTGCTCTGGTCGATATAGCGCACATATCTTTACTATTTGATCTTTTAAATTTGAATGAGACGAATTTTTCTTAAATTATAATAAATGAAAACAATTAAAAAAGGAGAAAGGCCTTGATCAACGCTCCAATTTATCCTACACGATCGATGTACCTATTATTTGCTGATTCTGTTTCCTAAAATCACAGCATTTGAAAGTTTATTGATAGTACTTAATCAATCTCTTTTTAGATATGAGTTTTAAATTGTAGAATTTTTGGTGTTGGATATTGCATCCTGCAATGGATATATCCAAGGATTACATAGACTACCATCTTATTTAAGAGAAAATGCGTCTGCTTTAATCATTAAGACTAGGATACAGCGATCAAAAGCATCGACATCAAATCGCCTAGCAAAACAACCATCAGCTCGACCCAAGAACAGCCATTTACACCCTTCAAGACTTTTCTTACAGCCAAGAACCTCAAGAGCATTGCCAAATCTGTAAACTGACTTTCCAGTCAACAACTAGGTCACACTACAATGGATTCCAGTTCTTGTTGAAATTTCTGGAATTGATCTGGCTGTCTCTCTAGACAAATCTGGAACTTTTGGCCACACTAACAATCTAACAACCCAATACTTGTATAGAACAGAGGGAACAAGCATCGTATATCCTCCCAAGAAGAAATAAATCCATAAATTTCAGATTAAAGTGTTATCATCTATGAGCAATGACCTTCCAGAGCGGTTGCAAGGTTTTCCCACCATGTACCAAGTGTAATACCCAACCCCTAACCATATCATCGACTACATTGGTTCACCCATCGATTAGCTCTACTCATCCCCAGAAGACACTATATGTTACCACTTTTAACTGTTTCCCAGTTTAAATTTGACAGTTTTTTCTTGGCAGTTTATAAATATATTTATTGATATATAAAAGTTATAAATTCCCATTCAAAAGATATAGCATTTTGGCCTAAAGGTTAGGCTAAATAGGGTATATGGCGTGTGATTGTGCTATATATGGTCATTATATAAAACAATGAACTCTAAAGATCTTTCTACTAACTCAATTCCACATCCAGTATAGAGGTGTACTGACAATTTAACCAAGACGAGTATATTACATAGAGAGCTAGTTACAACCAAGTTCAATTTGAGGAGGCTCAAATATAGAGACCTCATCGTCAACATCTAAAAAAGAAGTCCATAGCGATGGCCGCGCAATAAAAATTTCTCCCCAAACGTTATAATTAGAAGCACCTGTCGACGCCAAGTGAAGCGATAAATATATGCACATCTTTTTTATCACGTCGCTTTAAATACCTTCTCCTCGTTTCATCACTTTTTACCCCGGGGTTTGATTGTCGTATTTACATCCTTCTAATTATCTCCTCTACTCCCCTTCAAATTATGCAAATTGATTATGTTTTTTTCCTTTTGTGATGTGAACATAAATTCTCTATAACTTTGTTTAGAGGGGGATCTTAGCTGTGTTTATTAAAAAGGTGAAGAATGTTTTAGATATGTTTACAACGAATAACTAATTAGTACTTTTTATCTAATTGAATATGTATGGAGCAGAGGAAATATATGTTGTAAGCCTTAATTATGATTGTTATTTTCAATTAGGTACATATTTTCTCTCTACACAAATAATTATTTAATTGTTTAAGTGTTCTCTTTTTGTATTTTTCATTCATTGCAAAATGTATTTTAAACGCATTTATTTCCATAAACCAATTGTATGACCATGATGTAAATATGAGCATATCCTTCTATAATATTCTACACGTCTTATGAGACGCTGTCTTTCCATTGTTGTGAGCTACTAACCATATGTTTTATTTTGCAATATAACCGACCATTATCCGTTGTCATGCCAATTATATGGCTTCTCGTCTTCTCCCATACCTTCTAAGACATTATGTAGTTCCTTCTTATAGTCAGTTGTCTCTTTCTTATTTTAGTGTTATCTTGGTTTTTGTTATTATATTCTCAGATGGGGGGGGGGGGGGGGGACAATGTACAACTTGAAATTAAGAAAACCAATTAGTTTGTGTATCAGTAAACTGGTGTATAAACCTCTACTGGCGGTAGCTAACTTTATTTAAATGTTTCAATGAAGTATGAAGGAAGGATCCTACACAACCCCAGTATTGGGTGACGTAAGTGTAGATATGGGGTGTAGATGCAGTACGAATCCTGTCGTAATCCCTACCTACCTACCTATACTGATACGGAGAGGATAAGACAAGAAAGAAGTAACTAGATTTCTATAAAACTTACAAGTTTTATGCTTCATTTTTATATGGAAAGTATATAAATTCAGTTTATACAAGATTTATCACTCTTTTGTGTTATTTTGGTACATTATAAATTTCCGGTGAATATCTAACATAGAGAAAATATTAGAATAATTGGTCAGGATATGCCTTCATTATTTTTAATATCAACACCTGACCTTTTTATTTATTTATTTTTCTATTGTTTTTTCATATACCTATATATATATATTGAATATGCATGAAGTAAAAGTTGAGGCTCGCATAGTAGAGGAGGAATTCTTTATCTTTCTTCGAATATATCTGCCTTGGAGTATTAGCTGAAGTTACATTTGTTTTCTGGAAGGGTACTACAGCCTTGCCATGTCTGGATGAGAGATGTTTCTATATATAACCCATGCTATATATAGAGTCCTTACTTGAAATCTACTATAAAAACTTATTGTGTTTAGGTTAACTAAAAGTCGTCAAGGCGGGGTATTGGGTAAAGTTTTCAGCTAGCAATAAATGCTTCTCGGAATATCCTCATTTGCTACGACATAGCCTCAGCGCAAAGTTTAACTAGATTAAAAGAACAAACCTTCAAATGTTGAGAGAGAGAGAGAGAGAGAGAGAGAGCATATAATCAGATGACCAATATAACAGTTGCCGTGGACTGTCAAATTAAGTTGGCTAAGCCGCTGGGAAGGTTCACCACTGATGAGCCAGACCTTCCCACTTATTCATCTTCCAGTTAGTATTTGTACAAAATAGCCTTATGAATCTTTTAAAAACTGTCACAAAATTATTTGAGGTCGGTTTGTGCATAACGTCTCTCCATTCCGTTTTTTCGAGTATAAAATAAAATTTTCAAATAAAAAGACGCTTTGCTTTAGTAGACCTATCCCAAGCGAGAATAAAACGAAGGATTCCCAAAATGACATTTCTATTGAAATGTCTGCGTTTATAAGTGCCATGGGGACAAACCTCTATGGAGATATTGCTCCAAAATCTGAAGTAATTATCACACAGTAAAAGTAACATTGTTCTAAAATGGATATTTGAACCTTATCCCCAAAATTATTTAATTCCTAACAAATTTGCATATTTTCACATATCTATCTACGATTTAAACTTTTTTTTTAAATGCATACGGCGATCTATAAAAAAACATAGAAGAACTATTTTGAGAATACATTGTCCTTGATGGTTATCTCTATCTATATATAACTGATAGTATTTTGTGCTTGTCAGGGACATTTAGATTATTTCAAGAAATGGGGTGTCTATCTATATTTTTTTCTTTGAGTTACGGGGATTCTCAACTAAATATATTTTAAAATAATACAGTGTATTTATAAACATGTTAAAAAGTATTTAAAACATAAGTTCTATATAGAAAAGATGCATATATTGGATTTAGAAATATTCTTCCACGATATTTCGAGGGGCAACTCGCCTCTCTTTATTGTTTGTGTTTTGTACTAAAACACGTGAGCCCGCGTGTACCACTCTTGTTCCACAAGACCAACGAAAGAATTTTATCTCTGATTTAAATATTAAATCTAGTGCATATATATATAGCTATATTTGTAGGTGTAATGGCTTATTTCCACAGTTGTATGACAATATGTTAGGGCAATTATATAATGGTCACATTAAAGGCAATCCAAAACTAAATTCTTTGAAAACCGAATTATTTATACAAAAGCCTTCCAACAGAGAGCATAGTTAAAAACTGGTTGTTACAATCAACAATAGTCGACTGTTAATGAAAAAGGTGTTAAATGTGTGCAGACAGCAAAGTAAACTTATGTTTGAATGGGTCGTTTGTGGATAAAAACTTCCCATTCACTCGGTATTTTCAGTTTTTGGCTGTAAAGATATATAATATATAATCATATATAATATTATATATTAACATATTATTATATATTATAAAGTTGTATATAAAGTTATAAAAAGTAAAATTAAGAAATTTTGGTTATGAACTCTATCCCAACAAGGGTAAAAATGCAGCCGGCCATTATTACCATGGAATAGGGTCTGAGAGAATATTTCAATGATAATTAATGCGCATCTGCTGTTTATGCAATTGAATGTTGTAGATGGGGCCCACTAAGCATTTTTTAAAATTATTATTTCCAGAAATTTGTCAATACCCTTTTTTACTACATGCGCGTATCGAACTGTTGGCATTATATTTAATCCCAAATGTGTGTAATATCACGCTAATACATGATTGAAAACAGTTAAAATAGAAAATAAGAGTGTTAAATTAACGAAATATTATTTCCTGGTATTGCATCTGAATGTTGTTGATGGTTCACTGCCATCTATCGGGAAACATTTCTCCTCCTTTATCAACACAGAAATTATCTTAGGTTGATTTAAATACGTATACATATATTTCTGAATAAGATTGTGACTGATCATATAATGAAAAGGAATACATTTATATGGCATATAATGACGGCATATTCCAAGCTGTTAGGTAAGCTTCATATAGAAAGGAATTAATTATATATATATATATATGCATAATTCTTCAAACGGATATATGAACGTTCAGGGTTGACAAAAGCTGATGTTTCATATTCACGACCATGGTCAATGCCACTGACATATCCTTCCTAAAGATTAAAGGTATTTTACTTTCGGTGCAATATACCGATAACTTGATTGGCTATCTTATTCCAACCTTATTATGATGTGGTCACGAATAATATGTTAAAACAGGTATTCTCAAGCGTATTAAAGTTTTTCCTTAAAGTGATTAATTTCAACAGGTGTCTGGTTAGTTTGAAAGTAGTAAAAAAACGTGTGTGTTAATTATATACCTTATTACTAGCATTTCTTTTCAAGCTTTCTGAAATTCCTTTTTGGACAAACGATAATTCGATTATGAACAGATATTGGATGAATATTCTAGAAATGTGTTTAATACGAGTTTTTTTTTTATTGATTATTTTTGTTGTTTAAAAAAGATATTTCTCAAAACTAGCATAGAGAATGTGTGCTTTAAGGAATTTTAATTTCAATCTCTCTTGACAGTTTTCTCGTCTTCGCAAGAGTTCGTACAAAATTCAGTACGAAGTAATCGGGTTCAAGATCCTCAAATAGAAAACTGTAAAGCCGCCATTATCGTGGGCCCGAGAAAAGATATTGCGAATGTAAGTGTCACAAGCTAAAAGAAGACATCTGACGCATTCGTAAAACGTTTTGTTGTCCAAATGCGGTACCAAATTGGCAATGCATCAGTGCCTTTATTGAATGTAATGTGCAAATATTATTCAGCGGTGCCAAGAATCCACTTTATTAATGATTCACTTGGTACACTGGAAGAGTTGTACTATTCATATATCCCATGTTTGTAGAATGTTTTACGGGTCCAAAGGCCTGTTAATTTACTTGCACTATTGGAGGTTTGTCTTTTACTTTTTACTAAATCAAAAGAAGATATAGGTTCTGATTTCACACACTGTTAAATATCCGGGTATGGCAAGAGGAAACTAGCGATATTACATTATATTGCTACGCGATGTTTAGGAAGGTTAGGTGGTGGTGACTGGAAGAAGAATTAGAGGAAGGAGATGAATCCAAATAACTGACATGATATCACCAAAGGTCAGGCGTATCACCACTAACACCAATAGCTGGAGCTGGACAGAATGAAGAGAGGTTGTTTCCACTGTCCACAGACCGGCAGAACACTAGAGGATCAGAAAAGGTATGACTCCCAGCAGTACCTCTCTCGTAAGAAACCTCGGATAGTTGGCGTTCTGTGGGGCTGCTCCATATAAACCCTAGTTGTCTCTATATCAATTCCTAACAATTCATTGTTGAATTGTCAAATTGTTTAGTAAAAAGTCGAGCTATTATTTTAAATTTATTTGCATTGCTCTATTCGGGTATATTGCAATGTACGAATTTGTTGTAAAGGTACTCGAATAACAATTTCCTTATAAACTTTTATACTTTCTTAGTTCGAAAAGTTGATTCTAAATTGTAAATATATTCCTTAATGACTTCAACCATGCAAAGTAACAATGACAATCCTGAAGTCATTAGTGAGGTGTGTTGATAAGTTAAAAGTAGCGACGTGTGTCAAGCATTTTTACATCTCTAGGAATTGATGACAAGCCAAAGGATATCTGCCAACTTCGTATATCAAAGTGGCGTAATCGCCGTGGTCCCCAGGCATAGCGCCACCTCCGATCTAGATATCGTGGAACATCAAATAATGATGTGACTTAGAGGCTTATTCTTTGTTTGAAGGTCCCCAGAACCAAGTACAAGTCTAATATTGAAGTTGTCTCTTTTAGATGAGATAATCAGGATTCTGAAAAAGATCCACTGTCTTTGTTTTGAAATCGTAGTTTTCTTTCTTCTAGATGTCCCTTTTGACTGAGGAGCTCCATCTGACCTGATGTTTGACTTGGGGAGGCTGAACCGAAAGTTTATAACAAAATAGATTACTAAAAACATCTACAGTAAAGTATTAAATACATCTACAAAGATTATATATGAACATACATTTAGTTATAGTATAGGAATGTACTTTTAATGTAATTCCAGCCACACATTGTAGATCCACTCAATACAGCTGACATTGCAAGTTGACAAAATTTCAGACTTCTGCGTAGTCAGGGTTGACGGTAATAGACTATTTTTTTCTACATTTCCTTTCAAATTTTGTCATAATTTTTTATATATTTCTTGACCGCGTAGAAGTTAAAAGAATAATTTAATCCCAATATCATTGCAAGTGTACAAAATTTCTCTCTTTCAGTTTCTAGGTGGCCGTGGTGGATGGGAATAGACTAAGGCAGAGAATTTCCTTTCAAGCGAACAAAAATAGGTGCAGCCGTTTTGCTGGCGTAATAAGCGGCTGGATATTTCCATTAAAATGTGGTCGGGATGGCCGGGATTTGACTAATTTTTATATTTTATTTTTATTTTTGTAACCAAGTTTTAATATATGTCCAGACCAGATAGAAGTATGACATTTTTCACACTAGCTCCATCCAGCTAACAATGCAATTATAAACAATTTAAGACTTCTGGATTGTGTCGAGAATGGAGTAATTTCTTTTCAAATTTTTTAGCCAATTTTTAATATACTTCCCCAGACCACGTTGAAGTCTAATCAAGCAAACAACGCAAGTATACAAAACATCAGGCTTCTAGGTGGTCTGGAATAGGATAGAATCTGTATATATACACTCATGTACAAAACTTAAGGAAATTGTACCTTTTAGCATGTATAACGGGACAATAGCTCTGAAACATATTACAGTGACCTTTATTGAAGACACACGAGATAACCAAGTGTGAACAAAAAATTGCTTCTGTCTCCTTAAAAAAAACAGACGACTGGTCACAGCAGATGCTTTTCACTTCCTTAAATGTTGTCCATGAATGTATATCACAAAAATAAAGAAAATAGGCGCATCCGTTTGTGTCGTAACGAGCGGCTGGCCGTCCATAAAATAAATCGGTAATGTGAACTAGAACCATATATAATTATGCGAGTATATTTTGTCAGGAATATATATTCATTTAAAATAATAATAATTTAACCGAATTTTAAATCTAAAATATATATTGATAAATTTGAATCTTTATAATTTAGGACTAAAAAAATAAATAAATAAAACAGTTTTCAAAGGCTTTTATTAAACCCTAATAAAAAGGATAAAATAAATATTTCAGCGTCCGACATTGAACAATTAGATGAATCAAGAGTGGAGCGGAGGACGATCATCAAGAATTTCGAACTTAATATGATTTAATATAAAACAACTGATTACCAAGTTTTCGTGTTCCTCTAAATATTTTACCTCTTCACTCAATATACGATAATCGTTCCCCGCCGCTCTTATTTTGAACTTATAAAAAATCTAACTGTTCAAAGGCAAGCTGAAATATTCATTTTCTCCTTTTAACCGTATTTTAATAAAGGATTTTAAAAAATATTTATCATTTTTCTAATGTGGAGGAAAAATTAATCCACCTTTTAATTGCGCTATTGTTTTTCCTCTTTAATAATTGATATATAATTTATCAATAAAAGAGTAACATAATAATTTCTATAAAAAATAAAGTGTGAACTGTATTGTGTCCGTTCCATATCATATTCCGACAGAGTATAAGATGGCATCATGTACTATTATTCTTTGAAGCTATTTAGAGCAATAAATCTCTCTCAAGAAATGACGCTCTTAGCACGATTCTTTCTTTTTCAAATAAATTACTGTCATTTCTATGATAGAAAATTATTGGGAGGGCCTGGCTCATCAGTGGTAAACCCTCCCAGCAATTTCACCAGTTTAATTAACCATACCGCAATTAAGCATACATGCATATGCTATGGTATTAATCTATATTCTCCTTATATATAACTGGTAGTTGGAAGGAATTATTGGTTTAAGAATTTGGCGAATATATGGTGACAGTAGAGATGTATTCATGATAAAATTGTGAAAAACTTTTAAAATTACAAAATATTTTCTCACAATGAGAGAGAGAGAGAGAGAGAGAATTTCTTTTTATTTTAAAATGCTATATTTCAAGTGATAATCGCTCTTCAACGGGCTTAATAAAATATCGACTTTTCTTACAAATTTGTAAACATTTCTTGTAAGATATAGTCGACATTTTTATCAAATCTGTTGAAGAGTGATTATCACTTGAAATCTAGCATTCTAAAATAAAAAGAAACTCATTGTGGGAAAATATTTTGTAATTTTAAGATATGTATTTAAATACTTGTATCGAGCATTGCTTTTCCGCAAACTGGCTAAACCACTGTGATGGATCACCACTGATAAGCTCTCCCATTAATTTTCCATTGCAGTAAGAAGAGTGTTATATAATCGCAACAGAAAAAAGCATGCTGAATAGTTTCACTTCCTGATGCCAACGTCCATCGACGGTATATTGATAGGTATTTAGAAGACGTACCTCGATGCGGGTGAGAGCGGCAAGGTCGGTGCCCCCCACGGTGGTCGTGGTGGTCGTGACGCCGTCGTCCACCGTCTTGGTGGTGGTGGAGCGGTACGAAGAATACCTGGCGGAGGAACGAACGGCGGCGGATCCCGACATGATGACGGTGGAACTGGGGCCGCTCGGCCTTCCCGCCCGGGTTTATATACCTCCTCCCTAGCGGCCTCGGTACGGCCCGCCAGCTCTCGGCCGGCCGGGCTGATTGATTCCTTCCTTACGTTACGCCAACACTTTTATCTTCTATATATATATAGAAGATAATTTAATTATAACACAATCCTCTTCAATTATCAAAAACTATCGTGATGGCCCAGTCTATCGATGACATTTTTTTTTTAAACTTTAACTTCTAAAACAAGTATTTTGCATTATTGCACGATGCATTTACTAAATAAATTATATTTTTAATTCGACAGTTCTATAACTTTATGTCCATGGGTCTCCTATACATCCTTTATCTGTATTCCTTAATAAATGCAGACATATAGACATACAATAGTTATAGCGGTCTGGAATCGCCGAAACCGCCGGAAGGGTTCACCATTCTTATAATAATAATAAAAATTCATTGCAGTAAGATATGGAGTAATATATATATTTTATTAATAAAAGAAAATAACGTTTAAAATGTTCAAAAATTCATTAATATAGTATATGGCAGTTCATTCGTAAGCTGGATAATTCATATTCTAGGACTAGAGTAAATAAAGCCAGTTAAAGTCTAAGCAGAAAATTGACTACGCCGCCATGTTTCAAACTTTAATCGTTGGTGAGGTTGGACTACTGTAAGCGCCGATTCAGCCTATATTGTATCTGATGGAAATATTGTCGGGAGGGAATCTCTATATCGTGAAAAGACAGCTCTACAGTCTAAATAGAAGACAAAATAGGTGCCATCTGTTAACTGTTTCTACCAACAAGCAGATTCAGGTCGGTGACAAATTCATTACGTCATTTGGAGCCAATAGCCAGTCCAGAACAAACTTTGAATTTATATGAATCACAAAGGACTCCTGAACTCCTCCGAATTGGCAATTTAGCTGGTAATGTGTCAGGATTAATTCTATGGCTAAAATAGAACATGGTTAGCAGATAATTCATAGCTTTCACTCCCGGAAAAAATATCCTATTTTGGCTATAGAATTGGCCCAGCCACTTTGGCAGTTGAACGTCTCTCTAGGCCAATTAAAAGGATTTCACGAATCCCTTGTGGATCACAATGAAATCAAAGCTGCCCTGGATTGGCGAGGTTCATAGTCCAACAACATGATCTCCAGGTGACATTCTGAATTTTTTCCATAGCCGGTGGAAACGTCACCGACCCGAGTCCCAATGCCTCTAGAATCGCTTCTGTATCCTTGATGATCAGTAGTTTCTTTGCGAACACGGCACCGACTTTGTTGTCGTACTGCGGTGGGGTAAGTTTCCCAAAAATTCCTCTGTGGGATGGGAAGATTGGTTTCACGGATAGGAAGAAGTCCATGCGGATCCTCCATAAATACTTAGAGGGGATTGTTGTACAAGTACTTTTTTGTTGTACTTTTTTGTACTTTTTTGTGTGGGGATTGTTGTACTTGTATATGGTCCTTCCGCCTCGAAACTCCTACCGCTGAACTCTGTCGAAAGTCATCTTAAGGGAGCGATATCGTTGCTCCTCCGGTTGTCAGCAAGGAGAGCTTCGGTTCTTCTTCCAGAAAATATCTTACGATATCTTGATAGGTGGGCCCGTGCCTGGCGCCATGTTGAACTCATTGGATATGTTGCCGATTGTTGGGATCTCGTCAACAATGGAGCCTTTGTATAGTTAAGGAGACTATCGGGGTACTATAGGAATATATACCCATCATTATCAGTTTTTTATATATAATACAATAATTAAGTCACACAATATAAATATTTTTAATAAAACTTCTATTTGACACTCTATCATTAAATAGAGAGTGTGCGTGTGTGTGTCAAATCAAAAATAAAAGTAATATAATTAAGTGTTTCGATAAGGGCGCATAAAAAAAACGACAAAAGTTAAATTAAAAATACACGTTTAAATAGAAATCTTGTGTTTAGATTTTTTAAGTCACAATAAACTATTTGACACAACATTTATTTTTGTTAAAAATGACGACCAAAACAAACAGGGGCACCAAGTGTAAAATGCGATTGCATTAATTTCAGAATAAAATCTGCGGTCAGTGATAAATGTTTATCTCAAAACCAGAATGGGAGTTATAAAATCAAAGGCGGCAGCAGGGAATGGAGGGTGCACCGCGACCTGGCGCCCCGATCAACATCTCGGCAGTTGATGATACAGAGCGATCGTCGCATTTTAGTAGAGAAATGTTTCTGCCGGATTTAACCTTAGTCATTGTAGTGTGTTCAAAAATCATCAAAAATATTTAATATACAGAAAAATTCGTACATGCCTCGGCTGATCACAAAGGAAATGAAGGGAAAACGTCTTTAATGCTTGTGAAGAGCATTTGGAATGTTATGGAATTGGGGGTCTTGATAGGAAATGGACACATCGTCACATTGCTTACTCTAAGGTGCAGAATGGAATCGTAAAGATTCTCCAACACCCAAGAAATCAAGAATAACAGCTACTGCTAGAAAAAAGTACTCTTGACTATATATATATTTTTTTGAACAGCAAAGGAGCATCTTCGACGATTATCTTTCTGAATACCATATAATAGCATAGCTTATTCTGAACTCCCTTTAAAAAAATTAAAGCCATAAAGTCGTTCAAAAAGGCGTTGGTTTGACAAGCCAAATGTGTTTCCTACAGCATTATAATGCTCGTGAAAAATATCACATTGAAGCCATTAATAAATTAAATTTTGGTGTTTCAATCCATCCTTCTTATTCCCATGATTTATCCCCGAGTGGATATTTGGAAGAATTGTATAGATAAATGAGTGCTATGTAAAGGATTGGAAAATAAATTTGATTTTTAGTTTTCACATTTTTAGAAAACTTTTTATCTTTATATATATATATGAAAATTTTGTCGAAGAATCTCAATCTATAAATTTATGATATGTGTGATCTCTCTCTCCAAGTGGGTGCATCTCAATTTGCCAAAGCTGGTGTCGTGGCTCTGTTACCGACCCGAGTCGGTTATATTGCGGAGACGGTCAATAGATGGCGCTTAGTTTTAACGTCTATCTTGACGGGAGAGGCAACCTTTCCATTGATATTGTTCCATTGATATTCCTTTGTATTGACAAAATGACTGAGTGAGAGAGGGGGAATATAGCATATCGTGAGTCCAGACTATAGACAATCCTATGAACCCTATCGTGTAGAATGCCAGTGCAAATATTTTCACGAGCTTGTTTTTGCTCTATTGTGATAATCTTAGGCCTCCATTTTAACACCCACATTTTGAATGTAAAAATTGTTTTATACAATTTGCCCTACGAGGCATTCTTTGTCAATTCCTACATTTTCAGAATTCTCCCTATTAGTTAACTGAAGGTCAGATAGAATTCATTTACAAGTTTCTCAATATTTTTATCCCATTTTAATGTAGAAGGGTGATCCAAGGCGGGCAACATCCTAAACGTCTTCTCTCTAAGGTGCGTTCTTTAATATAACAAGACTGAAGCTTCTACGAGATCACAACGCAGACGATAAAGTCGTCCGATCAGCAGCTGTGTAGAGTGATCTTCCGACTGCCATCCTTCCTGTGTCTGCGGACATAGTATTGGCTTGATGAAACCAGTATTTGCCAAAAGAAAATTATAGGTGTTTTGATAAAGCAACGAATTGTCGTTTAATTTTATAGGAAACTTGGAAAACCGCTATTGGAACTTATATTTTATTAAGAGAAGAGAATATATAGAATATTTTTTTATCAACTGGTCAGTATTTAAGTGGTTTAAGTATTTCCAAGACGTCATAGAGAGAAGATACTGAAGATGATACACGCCTTGGGTCGCCCTTCCTTATCAAAAAAGGATAAACACATTTTTAAAAACGGTAATTTGATTTAAAATAAAAAATTTGATTCAATCTGACCTTCATTTAACTATTTAGGAAATTAGGAAACTGTAGGAATTGAGAAAGAATGCCTCCTAGAGCAAATTGTATAAAACAATTTAAACATTCAAAATGTGGGTGTTAAAATTGAGGCCCAAGATTCTCCCAATCGAACAAAAAGAAGCTCGTGAAAATGTTTGGACTGACACTTTAAATGTCATTGAAAGCGACCTAGATTTGTTGGAAAGAGAGCTAACGTGTGATGGATCTGTCACCTATGATCCAGAAACTAAGCCTCAATCCATGCATTAGAAGAGCCCGACTTAGCAGAGACCTAAAAAAAGCTCGAATGAGAAAATCAATAATTAAAGTTGTTTCAAAATATTCTGGCACATAAATAAAGAGAGTTCTATGATTAGATTCATTCCGAAAGATGGCGCAAGCCATCAGCAACTTTCAGTTGTGTGATCTGGAGATGCTTTTTTCCTAACATTTATCCACCTGAACCCAGTACAATTTCACTTTTATTATTTTCTTGAAATAAAATGTTTAACAGCAATAAGTAACAATTTATTTTATAGCCACACTCTGTATGTATCAATGTTTGGGATAGTAAACTGAGCAAACAACTGGAAGATTTCACAAAGGATGAGCTAGACCTTACTTGATATTCTTAACTTTATAGTAATATTAAGAGATTTCTTGAATGTATCTTTATGTTTAAAAAAAAGAGAAAATATATAAGTTCTAGATTAAAATTTCGTATAAAATACCTTTATATTTGTTCTAGGTAAATAAAACGTTAAAAGACAAATGTTTTGGAGGAGGAAAAAAAGAGAGAGGCGAGTGAATAAAAGTTATTTTTTCGAATGTTTATTTTTGATCCCCACATCTCGATCTCACCCCAATGACATCATTCACACCCCAGCTATTTGACAAATCCTCATCTAGACCAGTGCTCTGTAGTCTTTCTATACTTACAGACATCTCTCTATGGATACTACTTCAAATTGGGATATTAAACAACATAATACTAAGTTAATAAGCTTCTTCGTTAATTTTAGTATGTTTATATGTAATTCTACTGTCTTACTCTTATGTCCCTAGCTTGCCTGAATACCATTTCTGAGATTCCACCCTTCAGGGCAGCAGTCGCTAACTACCCACCATGATTATCATGGCCTGTACCACGTGTACTAGGGATAAGCAAAAAAACCCTTCAGTACAGTATATATAAGCAGAATTATCTAATACAGTATTAGAGCTCTAAGAACCACTGGGAGGGTTTACCACTGATGAGCAGCCCTCCCTATAGTTTTTCATCGCAGTGAGGGCAATAGAAGTTTGTTTTGTGTATAAAAGAAACATTCGTGCTTATATCCTTTCATTTTCGATATTATTTTAATATACACAATATAAGGTTATACAATATCTTCATTAACTTAGCGCCATCTATCGTTGAAAATTATAAACATCTATTTAATGCTAATTTTATTTATTTTTTAATATATAAGCAAATAAAATTATTTTTATACAGCCCTCATCTTGCGATGATTAAAAATTGAAAGAGGGAGGGCATGGCTCATCAGTAGTGAACCCTCCCAGCGGTTTCGCCATTTCAATCTCCAGACCGCTTCAATATTGTACTGGACTGAGTTTCTTATATACCATGCACTTGCTATTGAATACAGTAAATTGTTGTTTTGAGCTAACTATTGACTTCTAGGACTGTAGAAATGTATACGCGTATATTTAAATTAAAGATATAATCTGTCGAGTAATGCTCTTCCGCAAAATCACAAATAAGCCTGTTAGGCAACATTTAAATACCATCATAGCGTTAAAATAAATATGGTTATAATTTTCAATAATATGAAGTTATAATGTACTAGAGCGCCATCTGTTATCAAATTATAAAACTATTTTAGAGGCGTAATATTCTTTTTAAAAATAAAACAATTTCTACTGTCCTTACTGCGATGGAAAAATTAAAGGGAGGGCCTGGCTCATCAGTAGTGAACCCTCCCAGCGGTTTCGCCAGTTTAATCTACCACAGATTAAACTGGCGAAACCGCTGGGAGGGTTCACTACTGATGAGCCAGGCCCTCCCTTTAATTTTTCCATCGCAGTAAGGACAGTAGAAATTGTTTTATTTTTAAAAAGAATATTACGCCTCTAAAATAGTTTTATAATTTAATATGAAGTTATATTGAAATATAATTAAAATGGGGTATATTTTGGCATATTTTCATTCAAACTGTTGTCAATTGTGCACCTAGCATATTCTCACTGTATAACATTAGGTCGCGGAGCTCTAGAACTACTGAGAGATCTTTGACTCTCCAATTTACATAGTCTGGTTGACACCTAGTTGAGCCACTAAGACGCCAAGAAACCAGTTCAGCGATCACGGTATATCGGAAAATTGTATTTCTTAAATTCTAAACATTACTGTTACGTTCTAAACTTTGCATTTCAGTTCGTCTAGAAATTGTAAGTAAACACATTGTTGTCTGGAACTCTAATTCCTAAATGTGTAAGTATGCTCAGTGCATGGACTCTTCCAGTACTTCATATAATAAAATAAATCACAATTTGTTTCAAAAATAAAATAATCTCTTAGTGTTCTTTATTGCATTGGAAACATATTGTGAGGACCTGGCTCATCAGTGGTAAACCCACCTAGCAGTTTAGCCAGATCAATCTATTATACCGTTCTACTACACTGGTCAACAATATTTTTGCACAAGAGAACCTGATTATGTTTCCAGTGTAACTTTTCATGCTAAACTCAAAAATCTAATCAGAAATTTCCCATCACCTATGGTTTTTGCGTGACGGTCTTTTTTTAGTATTGGGATAAATACAGTAAAAATGCAAACAATGTTACGTAAGCAGTTTTGCATAACCCTTATTACATTACACTGGTTTATCAAAAATATTTTTCTTTGTCCACAAAGAAATAGCATCTTATCTACATGTCCTGAATCCAAATATACCATTAGTTTTTTTTTCTATTACGCAATATTTCTGAGATACACCTACTTGAAATTTGGAAATATTGTTAATATATAGGCATATATGAACGAAACATATTTATTTATTGAAAAGCAGTGACAGTGGATTTTCTTCTATACTTTGCTTGTGGTAGATCCCTCTTGAGTGTCCAGCAGTAGTCGGCAAGCATAGCGGGACTCCATTTACCTTGGTACCGCTTCTCCATGCTTGATCTGGAAAGAAATCTAGATGTGAATGCAGGAAATGGATCTTGAGGGACATGTTACATCCCAGTGCCTTGTAGGAAAGCAACAGATCATTAACTATGTCTCGGTAATTTTCAACCTTGACACTTCCTAAGAAGTTTTTGCAAACGTTTCTAAAGGAATTCCATGCTGCTGCTTCAACTTCATTCAAACTATTTTGAAAATTTCCATCCTGCTGCAATTCTCGAATCTGAGGTCCAACGAAAATGCCTTCTTCAATCTTCGCTTCACTTATACTAGAAAATTTGTGTTTTAGGTAGGCAAATCCACTGGCATTTCGATCCATTGCCTTGACAAAGTTCTTCATTAATCCCAGTTTAATATGTAATGGTGGTAAGTAAATATTTTCTGAATCGATCAGGGGTAGATTTGCAATATTTTTATATCCTGGAGTAAAGATTTTACGGTTTGGCCAGATTTTTTTAATGTAATGCCTTTCCCTATCTCTGCTATCCCACTCACACAGAAAACAACAAAATTTTGTATATCCAAGCTGTAATCCACTCAAGAGAGCAACGACTTTCAAATCGCTGCATATTTTCCAACCGTATCTTTCATATTCTATCTTTTTCAAAAGCAGTTTCATGTTTTCGTAAGTCTCTTTCATGTTGGATGCATGTACTATTGGCACTGATGGGAACTTATTTCCATTGTGAAGGAGAACAGCTTTCATACTAATTTTTGAAGAATCAATGAATAAACGCCACTCTTCTGTATCATGGTCATGACCAAGCGCTTCCATTAGACTAACAACATCATTGCAATATACTAAATCATTCTCTTGTGAATAGAAGTCTTGAAATTAATCTTGACGCTTGCGAAAAAAGCATACTTTTGTGCCTTTATGCAGCAGATTCCAGCCTTTTAACCTAGAGCCTAAAAGTTCACTCTGTTTTTTGGATAAATCTAAATCACGTACGAGGTCGTTCAAATCTCCTTGGGTTAATAAATGAGGTTCAGATAAAGCACCTGCTTCAAAATTTGTGTCATCCCACTGTTGCTCTCGTCTATCTGAATCATCGTCACTAAATATTACATTTTCAGGAGGCTGTGGAACAGGTAAAATATCACTATGAGGAACCGGTCTCATAGCAGAAGGCAAATCTGGATATTCAACTGTATGTCTTGATTTGGATGTAATACCTGTAGTCTTTGTCAAACAAAAATAACAGTCTGAAGAATGGTCTTTAGGTTCCCTCCATATCATTGGAACCGCAAAAGGCATATGACGTTCACCTTTAATCCACCCTGTAAGATGTCGAACACAAATTACACAACAATGGTGAGGAGCCCAAGTCTTATCTTGGTCACCGACTTTAAATCCAAAATAAAGTTCATAGCACTTTTTGATGAGCGGTGTAAAGTTTCGCCTTTGAACTTTGAAAGTTAATTCCCCACAAACATAACAGAAAATATCAGGAATATTAATGCAACGCCTCGGCATATTGACACAGTCTAGTGCACACGATTTATAAAAGCAAATCGATAGAGAAGAATAAACTAATCACTTCAAATTTACCTGTCACTTCTGCTGAAAATCTATTAAACAAATCGTTAGGTTCAATTTAAATATATATATTAAAACTGTTAATGAGCAAATAGCATTACAGAGCTTGTCGTTATGTTTGAGTTGAAAGCAAAACAGATTTTAATATTATATAATAATAAATTATATGTATTCAATTAAAATTTCAATAATTTTTTAATTAAATTAATATTTATGATTCTTAAAGAGCAAAATTTAATTAATAACAAATAAAATAAAGCTTTTGGCTCCACATACCAACTCTTCTTGTCAAAAATAAAGCGCTAGCTTAGTTAATGATGTAACTTAAAAAATGCTTACGTAACATTGGTTGCATTTATTACTGTATTTATCCCAATACTAAAAAAAGACCATCAGGCAAAAACCATGGGTGATGGGAAATTTCTGATTAGATTTTTGAGTTCAGCATGAAAGGTTACACTAGAAACACCATCAGGTTCTCTTGTGCAAAAAAAAAGTTTTTTTTGTAGACCTGTGTAGCTATTGTACTGATCTGCCTATATAGCCGACACTGTAAAGTAATTCTTGGTGAAGATATTTAGGGGGGGGGGGGGGGAATTATGAGAAAAGGCTTTAAGAAGTATATATTATATACCTTATGCAATCATTATTGTAAAAATATTATATTTGGTTAAAACTAAATGGTCCCATAGTTACCTAGTACTTATGTTAACGGACAACTTATTTATTTCTGAGGTGAATCAATCCTAGGACCGGTGTACCGTATCACTCAGGCTCTTTCAAGCGAATCGATATAGGACTATGTGGGGGCAAGCCTTGGTCCATTCATTGAGGATTTTCATGGGAAATTAAAGCACTAGTTTCGCATCCCATATGCCGCTGACTCAAAAATAGTTTAATCCGCCTTTAGAAGCTGTTTCCAATTTTTGGAGAAAGGGAGAGTCCTCCTCCATACTGGAACATAACTATCCCGGTCTCTCCAAACCTGTGTTACCTTGTCCTGCTGTCACCTAAATATTGATTTATTAAGACATAAGTGTCGCTGTAATCAACTTTTAAGAACCGAGATTCCTATGGCAAAATTACTTGTGATAAAGGTACACTTGAAACGTCTGACAACCATAATATTGATATGTCAACTTTAAGATCTAATCATGGAATATCTGTATCCAGCAACTGTGTAGAAACTTGGTTTCGCGGCACATTCTCAGGCGGTTATCCGCTTTGACAACACCCAACTTTAAATGTGTGGAGGACACTGGAATATTCCACGAGAGGTTATCCAAAAACTTCCTCCTGGTCGAGGGCTCTTTTTGGAGGTTGGGTTTTGTCAGTTAAAGACTTTTTTGTTATTTAACAAAGGTAGTCGTTTATCAGAGAACTGGTCAAAGGAAATACTTCTGTAGACTCCTCAATATACCTACGACATCGTGTTGTTACATGTAGACACGTGCTCACAAGTCGCCTCTACATTCGATGTGTACACTGTGTTGGACACGGAACAAGCAGCTGTTTAACGGCCCAGCTATTTGTGGAGCGTTGGGAGACATTCCTTCACCGCACAACTTGAGGAGATCCTTGACAAGTTGAAGAATAGATATAATTACGATGAGGTCAACTTATTGCATTTTCATTCAGTAAGAATGGGATTACATCTAACCTACGAGTGTGTGTCCTCTTTTCTATATATCTAATAACATATGTATTTTTTTAGGTACACAGAGGATATTTTGTTGATTACATATGCCATTAGCGCCATCTAGGTGCGAAAAACTTGCACACCTAAGTTATCATAGTTTTAGATAATTCCTATATTTCCTCAACATGATAATCACGATGGTTTCCCAAAGGTTGCCGGAGTGACGCAGGTAAACACGCCGTGACCAAATTGGCACCGGGACGATACGTTGACTTTCTGGCGTGAAGTCCCCGCGGTATTTTCAGTCACACAATGGATTTTTTTATCTTTGTACAAGACGGCGTGATTAAGTGGGCAGGGGCCATGTCTTAGGAATGTCGGGTGGTCCGGGAGATCGAAGGTTTCATTACAACTCTAATTGTGGGGGTTTACTTCCCCCTGGTATGGTTGAATGACGATGAATTAAAAATTAATTACAATTAAATTGCCCTCCTGCCTACCAGATAGGGTTCGCTAAGGTAGAAGGAGGGCTACTGACTTCTAGGCCTGGGTGGTCATTTGATCCGAGGATGTGGTGGATTTGTGAGTGTACTTTGCGATTACTGTGCCGTTCTAGAAAGTTCCCCACCCACTATATTAGCGATATCATTTCATCTCTAGTATTATTGAGAGGACTGGTCCAAGCATAGCTTTGTAAAGTGTGTCGCGCGAATAGAATTTTCTCCTTTTTAAAAAACATATTTCAATCAATGCAAATGGTATTAGGCAAAAGAAACCATACTGGTAGAATATTTTGTACTGAGAGTATCTTGTTCCAGTGTTTTGTTATAATAAGGCAACGTTCAGATATTATTGGTCAGTTATTTAATATGGATAACAGCGTTGGTGATGTCAGTTATTGGATTCTCCAGTCAATCTTCCACACTATCGTATAGCACAAGCACTTTTCCCCTTTCTATTACCTATAATACACGTATAAGCCTAATAATATGTATATAAACCTGAACTGAAGATATTATAATGGTATCAATTTGAAGTCATGTTTCCATACAGCGTTATGTCAATAAAAATGGCAATCTATATCACCATAACTCTCTCTTTTTTTGAAAATCGAATTCTATATGAGTGATTTATAAAGAATGTATAAATCTTTGGTCTGTTTCAACAAACGTGAGAGGCCGCTTTGGGGAAGATGAAGTCTCTCCTGGAGGTAGTCTCTCATTAGAGGTTGTTGGGTTATGTCATGTTTTGATGTTATAAAAGTGGTCGTTCAGAGAGGTAGTAGCTCAAGAGAGGTTTTACTGTATAAGGTAATATAATTAAATATATCGCAGGCTTGAGACACTCTATTTTATTGTTTATTCAACACCCATGAACATTTTATCCTCTTCTCTTCATAAACATTTTTCGCACATTGATATATGAATATCCATATTTAAAAAGTTAAATTAAAGCGTTCAAGTTTTAAAAAATAATTATTTATAAATATGTATTTATTATTGAAATATATTTTAATTACAATCAATTTTCTCTAGTTTTATAGAGACACTTGTTGGTTGTTTGCCATCTAGGTTTATAAATAGTTACACATTGTGTCGATAGATGGCGTAGCAAGTCTGTATCTCAATTAAACAGCCCGCGAACACACTTCCCAAAAGAAACACACATACACGAAGAATTTATTGTTACAATGTGATAATGTCTTCACAGCGTACCCTTGTATATTCTAATATTTGCGTTTTTTGTGTTTAGCCAAGAAGCACATGTCGTAAAAAGCACTCAGGAGGGTCACCTGAATACACAACTCCGCCTTTGCCAGTCCCAAGCCCGGATGAAAAAGGAGGAGGGGGAGCAGTAACAAGCTCACTAAAAAACCTGGGCTCAGCTGGCCCGGCTGATAGTACCCTGTAAGGGCTCCTAATCCAGGGGTATAGGATGAGCAGCGTTTGTACTCCATGTTAGGAGCGGCTGTTCATGGCGTCTGTTCCTCATATCAGAGGCGGCCATTTATTTTGGAGCTAAGTCGGCCTGCCGCTGAGTAGTGCTCCCAGTCCTAATTACAAAGGCATTCTACTTCACACAGTCATGATTTCAGGCTTTACAAGCTTGATACCCCCCAAATATGATTGAGTGGAGCTAAGAAAGAAGAAGAAGAGAACCTGAATACACCGTGGAAAGACACCGAATAGAAAATTTATCCCCTATATCAAATATAATTTAATAATAATTTATATGACATTCTAGTTTTATTATAGCGTATTTTACTTGTACTCCCCTGTAGATGGACAGCGTTCAGGCCTCTGAAAACTAAATAAAATTAAACTCGGATGTTTCTCCTTAATCCAGCTAGGAATGTGTGAAGGAATAACTGATTGAAACAACCAAAACTCTCGCTGAAATGTTGAAGCTCTTTCGAATAGAACAGCTAGCAACACCTAAAACAGTAAACACGACTCAAAGCGTTGTCCTGGAATCTCTACGGTCGTGTTGTTAAATATCACACTGCAAGTGAGTTGACACAGTCGTGGAGATGTGAGAGCATCGTGGTAGTCCCAGCTAGAGTGAACAGCTCCTGATGGGTCCATCTCTGGTTGGTATGTTGTCTTACATTTACTGGTTGCAAAAATAGGTCTTAGAAATAGCCAATTAATTGCTTGCTTATAGCAACGCCAATTTCAATTTGTATAAATGCAGAGATATGGATAGAGAAATTCTTGAATCCGTTAACTTAAAATGCAATGTATTTAAAAGAAAAATAAATTGATAAGAGCGGCATGAGAACCCCAATAAAGGTAAAATGTAAACAATGTGGAACCGGCAAATCCATCTCTACAAATTTTGTCTTTGTCAGCTAATGGTCCTGTAAAAGCTGACAATTGTTTATGTTCTTTGATGATCAATTTTGAGACGTTAAATCATTTTTATATCTCTTTTGTATAATTCCTCACTCTATCCTTCAATAGAAATGTTCACCTCTGTGTTAAAAACAAACAACAATGGTACCTTATATCGACTAGTTTCTCTTGTCCAACATCTTAGTGTGTACGTTATCTTCTTTATTTTTTTAATAAAAATATGAAAAAATATATATACATAACACAAACAAGAATTTATTTGTACAAATATATCCGTTGTTATATACTTATATATTTAGATTTTAAAAAAACTTTATTGGCATGCCTCAATGTAAAATAAAAATTTAAAAATACAATAAAAGGGAAACTATAAATAAAGAGACTATATGTAATTATATACAGTCGAAGAAGCTCCCTCAACGACAAAGAGTCCTTTTCCAGACAATCAAGAGACCTTCATTATCTCCCCTCACCTAAAGACTCAGGAAAAACTTGTAGTTTTCTTGGTTAACACGGATTTGACGTCGTTATCCAGCCTTATTATATAGAGGGTATTTTTACCTATAAAATAAATTCAAAAATACACTCGTGTGTGTGCAAAACTTTAGGAAGTGGAAAGTCTTGGATATCGTCGATCGTCTATTTTTAAAATTTTTTTTAAGGAGACAGAGGCAAATTTGTTCGCACGTGTTTATCTCGTGTGTCTTCAATAAAGGTCATTGTGTATCAAACATATTTCAGTGTTATTGTCCCGATAAGGTACAACTTCCATAAGTTTTGTCCATGAGGGTATTTATGATTATTAAAACGTCCTAACAAATTACTTCTAGAATACCAAATTAAAGATTAGACAGCCAACATTTAGCTGATTTACACAAACTCAAGACAAACTACGATATTTCGGATTCCACTCTAGCATAGGCTAGGAGGAGGGGCACAGTGCCATCTCACACCTACCTGCGACAGGGAAGTTAACCTTTCTAATTAGGTGTCGTTTGTTTGGCCCACAGGTGGCAGCAGGTGTCAGCAGGAAGACTTATAGATGAGAACACGATACTTCTCTATTTCTCCCTATAATTATATACATTCTCTGTAATAAATTTAAAATCCATTTATCTACCTTTCAAAATATAAAAATAATAAAAGGACAACTAATAGAAAAGATGAAATAACAAAATAAGATTAAAATGTATGAAAAGAAAGAGGGAAAAAGTAAAACAAGAGACCAGGAATGAAATTGTGGTAATTTCCTTGATGGCAGTAAGTGTCCGAAAAGTCGGGTAAACAATAAATAAGTTGTCAATATATTTTATTTATCTCACACCTATACGATCTATATATTTTATTCAAAGTTTAATGAACTTTTTTTGATAAATTAGTTTAGAAAATTGTTTGAGAGAGCTCACACATCACACGCCTATCATTGTTAACAATTCGACTTTATTTTCGTAGTTTAGGATTTTAAAAAGAAGTCTCTCTCCACATCTTCTTCAATAATTATTTACAAATTAATGGTGAGAGAAAACATACCTTATATATAATTTTCAGGAAAAACTATAGTAAACAGAACACACAGCGCCGTCTGTGGGTTGAGAATGGAATTATTTAACGCTATATATGCATTTAGTTGTTTTTGTTGTTGCCGTGTCCAAAGAAGAGCCTCAGATGTCTCCATGCATCACAGCAGCAGCAAGTCCTCTATCTATGCATTTAGTGATCTGGAGATAAGGAATTGGGAAGGTTCAACATTGATGAGCCAAGCTTTCCTAAATATTTTTCATCTTCTGGTAATTAATTGTGAATATTTGTCTTTTATATAATAAAAATAAATAAAGTGTATTTTGTCTAGCTTTTTTTTTACTTTTAAATTTTTTCTTTAAAATGTAACTTTTAAAACATTAATTAACCAAAACCTAGTTAGTGGATGTAGTCATTATTGGAATTGTTATATCCAATTAAATAAATTTCGTGGAATTTCGATGTGATGTTTAATTTCAGTCATTCTATACTTATTTTTTTCTAAACATAATTTTTAATGATGAATTTATCATTTGGTTAATAAAATAATTTGCCTCATATTTGTAAATGGCTTTTGTTTTCTATATACACTAAACACAACTCAAACATGAAATTTTGTTTAAAAAAAAAATAATAATAAATTATTTACACAATTTCACAAATTAGTTTCAAATATGGATCCTTTAAGCGATCACAGCGCCAAATTGACCCCGGTGGCGAACTTAGGAACTAAAACTGTTGGAATATATATGTATAGTTTAACAATATGTATGTAAACGGTGTGAAAGTTTCTTCCATTGTTGGTGGCAACATTCGCTAATTGTTCCTGGGATTTTTGTTGTTGTTGTTGTTGTCGTGTCCAATGAGCCTCAGATGTCCCTGTGCATCTCTATCACAGCAGTCGCAATGTCCTCAATCTTCTGGGAATTTCAAAATCATGAAACATCGTATAGAAATTGGATCTATCACACAAACTTTTGTACGAGGACACAGGGGATCTACACATATATATATATATGTGGAAATTTTTGCAGGGAGGATATTGATTTAAAGAGACAAAGGTTGCCTCTCCCGTCAAAATAGACGTCAAAACTAGGCGCCATCTATTGACCGTCACCGCAAACTAGCGGTCTCAGGTCGGTGACAAAGCCACAACACCAACTTTGGCAAACTGAAAAGCGTCCACCTAGAGACCATGGTTTCGGGCTAATGGCCCTCGTCAGTCTAGGGCGGACTTTATTCCATGAGATCCATACGGGATCTAATGGAATCTTGACAATCTACCAAAGAGGTGTTTAGCTGGCAAAGTGGCTGGGCCAAATCTGTGGCTAAAATATAGATGGAAATTTTGCCGGGAGGATATTGATTTAAAGAGACAAAGGTCGCCTCTCCCGTCAAAAGTGTGTCAGTAATATTAGGGATATGAGATGAAAATTATATAAAATATGAATGAAAGTTTGTACAAAGTGAAGAAATAATTAATGGATGAAAATTAAAATAATAATAATAATGAATGTGAGGAGTAATATTAATAAGAATTAAAGAAAGAGAACAAAAATTGAATACAGTCGATAGATGACGTCTATTTTGACGGAAGAGGTGACCTTTATTTTATAGATCCTTCCGGGAAATTGTTTCATAGAAAAATACAGCTCTAAATTTCCTACTACAATTATGATAGACTGTCCATGTGTAATTTGGACATGTAGAAAAGAATAATAATCTATATTTAAATTTATAAAACAAACATAAGCTCGTATTATTTATCCACTATATAATTATTCTGAAGGGATAAAAAAAAAACCAACGCTAAAACAATTAGACTACAATGGTTATTTTCAATTCATAAATTAAACGGCACAAATAATGGTCCACTTTGGCGATTGCAGCGCTATTTTGCCCCTGGTGTCAAAATTTGGAACTATTACTCTTTTATTTTATTTTTTTAGAGCGAAAAACCTAATTAATTTTTTTTAAACGATTTATTTGTGTTATCCATTCATCAATCTTTATATTCATTCGCACTCTTATTCTTTTTTATATATTGAATATTATTTTTAAAAAATCGTAAATTTCCAAGGATTTACATATATGATCATTTAAAATATGGAAATAATACCAGTTTTGTCCATAAAGCATATCTCTATTTCTATAGTTAAAGTAAGAAATTTATATAAATATCGAATGTTCTCAGAAAAAAAAAATGTTGTAAGTTCCATATTTTACCACCAGGGTCAAATTGGCGCTACAGTCGCATGAGTGGTCCATACGAGTGAAAAAAAATCAACACTAAATATTATAAACAATATGTGCATTCTATTATATAATACTTTATATTCATAATAGCTATATAATAGATTATTAGAGATTTTTTTATATATTTGGTATATTAATGTGTTTTAAAAATATAGTTTTTTCGTTCCCTTTTTTACCACCAGGGTCAAATTGGCGCTACAGTCGCCGTAGTGCTCCATATGAGTGAAAACAAAAATAAAATGAATAAAACTATGGCGCTCAATATTTTGTATGTATTCATATCAAATAAGTAGTAAAATCAAATTTGAAATAAAAGATAAGAAAGTTGAAAAAAAGGCCCAAAAGATTATCCATGACTGTAAAAACGTCACTAGCACTCATAATATTTTCCATGAAAAAATCAATATGAAAGAGCTAGATTATGCATTAGAAAACACTGACCTAAACAAGACTCCTGGGCCAGATGGAATCCATGGCCAAATGATATCAAACTTGGGCAAAAATGGCAAAGAAAAACTTCTTGATATTTTCAATAACTCCTGGAAAACTGGAAAATTGCCTCAAGACTGGAAAACTGCAACAATAATTCCTATTAAAAAACTTGACAAATCTGCTGATGACCCAAAAAACTACCGACCTATCTCCCTCACAAGTATTTGCTGCAAATTAATGGAAAAAATTATACTCAGACGACTCACCTACCACCTCGACACAAGAAATCTCTTACCAAAAGAACAATATGGATTTAGGAAAGGACATGGGACAATAGACCAACTCTTATATTTCACACAAAAGGTAAAAGATGCACAAAACAGAAAACCAACTAGCCACACCATAGCCGCTTTTTTAGACCTTACACAAGCTTTTGATAAAGTATGGAAAAACAAGTTAATTACAAAATTATACAAGCATTTCAAAATTGATGGAAAAGCTATCACTTGGATAAATGATTTCCTTAAAAATAGATACATCAGGGTCAAATATAATGGAAGTCTATCTAAAACCTTCAAATTGTACCAAGGATTACCACAAGGATCAGTCCTTAGCCCAACTCTCTTCACCCTATTTATTGCAGGCATAGAAGAAAAAATTTCACATAAAACCAATATTGGACTATTCGCTGATGACATTATTCTATGGAGCAGCAATACTAACTGGAAAAAAGCTGAAAGGGATTTGAACAAGACTCTTTTCCACCTAGAAAAATTTGCTAATAAACATAAATTAGAATTTAACCCCCAAAAATCTGAAACCTGTCTTTTTACTACCGATAAGAAACTATACAAAATAAGACCAAAAATTATTCTGAAAGAACAACAATTGCAATATAATAAACATCCTAAATATCTTGGCTACACCCTGGATCCAGAAATTAACTCCAGTAAACATATTGAAGAAGTTATTAGAAAAGGAAGAGACCGACTAAAAATCCTGAAATATATTTCAGGAAGAGAGTGGGGAGCCGATGCAACCACACTAAAATTAACTTACACATCTCTAATTAGACCTATCCTGGAATATGGATATCAAATCTATGGTACAGCATCTGAAACAAATCTAAAATCACTGGAAAGGATACAACTAAGTGCAGCTAGAATTATTACAGGTCTTCGAAATACCTGCCCTAATGATATTGTACTTTACGAGGCCGACATTATGCCCTTAAAGGATAGAAGAAGCTACAATCTGCCAAAATATATAAACAAAATCAAGAGTTATGGAAACAAACACAGAACTTCCAAGTACATACTTAATTGGGAATCCAATTTAAGACTCAAAAAAGAGGGCCCTCTACACCTGGCCAAAAGAAATGAATTTTTAAAATATAAAGTGGAAAAAAATTATTTAGCAGAAAAAATTTCTCCATGCAAACCACTACAAAATGTTATTTTTAATGCCACTTTAAATGAACCCACCAACAAACAATACCAAAATCCAGAATACTTAAAACAATTATCATTAGAAATAATTAATAACATTCCTAAAAATGCAATAACTATCTATACCGATGGTAGCAGAGACGAGCTAGGACACACTGGCAGTGGCTGTCTCATTAAAACCACAAATGGCATTGAGAAAATGAACCGAAGAAACCCAGATTTTTGCTCAGTCTTCAGATCAGAACTCATAGCCATCAATGAAGCCCACACTGGCAGTGGCTGTCTCATTAAAACCACAAATGGCATTGAGAAAATGAACCGAAGAAACCCAGATTTTTGCTCAGTCTTCAGATCAGAACTTATAGCCATCAATGAAGCCTTAAAATCCATCAGAAATACTAATTATCAACATATCTGGATTCTTACTGATAGTAGAAGTGCCATACAACACTTGAGTCACACAGGGGAACTCAGAGACAAAGTAAGCAGGAACATAATTGGTTATCTCCAAAAACTCTCAAAAACCTCAAAAATTCACCTTCAATGGATACCCTCACACGTTGGCATTGAAGGCAATGAAGCTGCTGATGTGCTAGCGAAAAAAGGCACAAAAGAACCCTTGCCACAGAAAAATAAACTTACTTTTAAAGAAATAGAAACAATAGCCAAAACAAAAATAAACAAGAACTGGAGGATCCCACCTAAGCACAGTTGGTACAGTGGAGTGAACCCAGGAGGAGCTCTGAACATCAGAAATAGACAGCATCAAACAACACTAACAAGATTTAGAACGGGCCATCTCAAGCCATTGAAGATAGAAAATAATAACAAAATTTATCCCACTTGCCCAAAATGTAGTTTGGTACCTGCAGCTCCAGAACACATTTTGGCTTGCATTAGATGCACTAAACAGGACCTTTGGGAGAGGCCGCTGCTCATCATAAAACAGCTCGAGGAGCATGAACTCATGGAATTCGTGTAATCTTTACACAAGGGGATAAGAAACAACAACGAAAATAGGCACCTCTCCCTTTAAAATACATTTGAACAATGCAGTTTGATTTGTAATTCCAGTACAGAACATACTAGGTAATAAAGAATAAGCCACAACACTGGTTTTGACAAATTAAGACAAAATAAAAAAGACTGTATACCATGGTTTCGGGCTCTGTGGCCCTCATCAGTACAGGGGTGGATTCGATTTCATAACATACCTGGGGGGATGAACCAAAATGCATTGTTTCAATCCAGTTTCCAAGGAAAGGTGCCTCTATTGGTACATGAATACCATCCTTCCGTAACTTTAAATTATTATAATTTATATATATTCATTTTGAAAATAGAGCAATCCATAAATAAATCTTTAATTAAAAAGGCATATGTTGTATCAAAATATCATTTATTTTATTTCAACACACATTTATTTTACCAATATTTCAGTTGGCTGAACGCCAACCTTTATCAAGGTGTTATAACTGAAATATTGGTAAAATAAATTATATTTAGATCCAATATATGCCTTTTTAATATTAAATATAAATTCATATAATATCTATATAATATGTTAAGAAAGAGATATTATATTTGACACATTACTGTGTTATTAAAAAAAAGTATGTTCGTTCCCTATTTTACCACCAGGGTCAAAATAGCGCTGCAATCGCTATAATGGTCCACGAGTAGGGGGGGAAAACCTCCAAGGATTCCAATACATTCTTGTCTGATGTACATATCTATTATATTATATCCATAATATATTTGACGAAGAGACGTTTCCATTAGAATATTGACACCATGGTACAATGTCATTTTGGCTATTCATTGCCTAGAGTTGAAATAACCTCTAGCTAGGACTAATGTTGATGTAAATTTCTGTGTGGAGCCATTTCCTGGTAGTTTGGCCATTTCAACTTCTTTACATCAATAAGTCGTGACAAGCACAGCTACACTCATGGACAAAACTTAAGGAAGTTTTACCTTTATGCATGTATATCGGAACAATAACTTTGAAATATATTACAGTGACCTTGATTGAAGACACACGATAAGAAAGTGTGAACATTGCCTCTGTTTCCTTAAAAAAAAAAAAAAAACGACCGGCGACATCAAAGACTTTCCAATTCCTTAAGTTTTATCCATGAGTGTAGGTATGCATATAATAATGGCTGAATAAAGAGTTTTGATCCCCGTGTTAACAAGCAGACTTGACTAGGAGTTTTAAAAATATATAACTATTGAGATTAAAGAGACACACTTCTCCTTTACATGAAATTTCCCACCAGAACTAACTTCACACAAAAATAGGTAAGCGATAAATTTAACACAATTGGGAGCTTTCGATGGCTGCTCTTTCTCAATCCAAAGATAGTAACATGATCTGTAGTATATGTAGTTGAGGTAAACCGGCATGTTTGGACGTCTTATCCGACACTCGGATTGCTGAGTATGGAAGGAAGGCCGAGAATTCCAAAGTAAAATTTCTCGAGAAGACAATAAGCCATTAAAAGACTCGCCATAGAATCTCCAAGATATGACAGGAATACCTCCAGCCATATATTAACATTTTGAGGATAACTATATATATATATGTGGTATTTTATATGTTGTCAATAGAAACAACAAGCCCATGTATGGCGCCAATAAAACGGATACCCAGAAGTGAAAAGGTCGGTGAGCCGGGAAGGATAGTATAACAGGTCGTTGCCCAGGTAACAAGAAAGTATATAAACATATTGGCTGTGCCAGTTCTTGATTGGACGTCCGCCCACTCTGACGTCACCATCAGCATATAAGCTGGGTTGCTCTGAGCCCAGAGAGGAGACAGTAGTCATGCAGAGTTAGGTCGCCATGTTGCTTGATTGACCAGAGTGGTCTCAGGACTCCCCTTAGTCCTTCCTGGGTGCTGCCCCTTAAACCGAGGTTGCCATGTTCCTATGTGTGCGGATTTCTTCTGTCCTCAGGCTAGTCCGCTCCCACTTCTGGCCCATGACTGCAAGTCATAGGATGAGGAGCCTTCTGTGACGTTGTCAGCTCCACTCATTAACACAACATATATAAATATAGATTGAGAAAGATACGAGACTCAAAAGCTCCTGTAAAAAAAAAAAAGAGAGAAAAAAACAACATTGCGTTTTTTCCCTACAATATACTCTCACACTTAAATCCAAACGTTTAATTACAGGATCAGGAGATGCTTTTTCATTATATTACCACCTTATTATATTTCTACTTGTTGGACTTTTTAAAAAACAATGTTACAACCACCACAAAAACAGCAATCAAGGAGAATATGTAATTGTTCGAATGTAATATGAAATAAAGTTACAAACATAACAATTTTATTGCCGGCTTACAGATGAGGCTATATTACAATGAGATATGTACACAGCTCCTGTAGTGGAGGAGGGGTCAGACTAGAGCGATCCTGGAGTAAAACATCACACCTCCTTTAACACCAATCTGTTACTACACTCTAATAGTTTCTCTTCTCTTTTTTACTACATATATATATATATATCAATGTATAATTGTAGTAGTAAAAAAAAAACTATATAAATATATATATTTTATACAATTAAAAAAAAATCTTTTTTTCTCACTTTGTAATTATTATATATTAAAATAATAATAATAATATAAAAAATAAAAGACAAAAATAATATTTCTGTATAACTGGTGGAATATTTGGAGACATATTTGTTGTGGAGGAATATAAAACAAAGAGAAGGGGAATGATGGTAAGAAGAAGTTATACAAAACTAACAACAACAACAAGAAAAGCAAACAAACCGCAAGCACTCACACACACACGCGCGACTTATGTACAAGGGGAGAGTAGAGTTTTACAAGTAGCAGCTAAATGGTTACAACACACAGGAGTATACTATGTCAAATGGTTTGTATCTGTGAAATCAAATAGATAAAGTTTGGCAGGCATTTATAAAGAGATGAAATACATGTAGAGAGTGTTGTAAAATATACGTTAGCACATAATGAAAGTGCATATCTCCTGATGACATAACGCCATCTATCGGAATAATTATTGTAAAAAAAAAAAAACGGATTATTTACCATAAGAAACCTATTGAAAAAAATTTGCATACCCCCCACCAATATTTGCATATACGCACGGAGTTATCCAATTCGAAAGCTTGTGTTTTATTAGTTGTTTTTAGAAGATAGATAGAATCTCCACTTTTTATTTGCAGAGGCGTGGTACTCTCTTAAGAATGTGTATAATCCACAGATTCCTCTCGTTGGCTGTCCGTCCTTCTATGTAAATACAGTGTGGGATGTCAATTAAATCCCTCCTGTCACTCTACTGAACATTAACTGGACGTTGATTTTTACTTCCGGAAAATTGGCGGAATTCTTTTTCTTGACTTTGAGATCCAACCACGTCCATGTTTTGGGCAGCCTGCTTCTTTTTCTTAAATGCAGGAAAGCCTTAAGGCCTTAATGTGTGAATACGCTTAAACATGTGGTTAGCTTCTTTTTATTTTAACTCAAGGAATGGTATTTGGGGCCAATCTTCGTAAAATAATGTATAAAAAGAATCAATGTTCAGTTGATATTTATTCCGATAGATGGCGTCATGTCATCAACAACGTTTAGTTACAGGATCAGGAGATGCTCTTTCATTATATGACCACCTTATCATATTTCTACTTGTTGGACTTATCTTTAAAAAAAATAACAAAAAAAAAACAATATTAAAAAAACACAACCACCAGCACAGGTATGTTAAAGGAATGCAGTAGCAGCAGCAGCAGAGTGTGTGGGTATCAACTAGCGTCAGTTTACGTGGATTAGTAGCAGCGGCAGTTAGAGCACCACAGCCGCCAAAATTCGCTGATCCTCCTCGCTGAGGTCAAGGCCGTTCTTTAGTGTACGCCTCACTGGACGACGGGTTAGTTGCTGGGGGGGTTCAGCACTACGTTGTGGTGGACTACTCACAGGACTTGCGGTCGCCATAGCGGGCCTTCTTTCTCAGCCGGGGCTCGTTGGACCTCGAGATCTGGGCGGTCCTCACCAGGGACTCCAGCATCTCTTCGTCCGTCATGTCCCCGCCGCCCGCCCCTTGCCGGGACGGCACTGTGTTGTTGGCTCCTGCGGCACCACGTAGCTATATCCTGACAGCTTTTAAGAAAAAAATGATACTAAAATAAATACCTGCCTAAGCGTGGTTCTAAAATTCTACCTCTAGGGCTCTTTCAAAAACGTATTAGCGTTAAAATGGTAACACAATATGATTCTTTTTATTTAAAAAAAAAAAGGGGGGGGGACGGGACGTAAAATGGTCCTTCGACGGGTTCTAATCTAGCTAAATGTAATTTGACTTAAATTTTTATGTTTTGCTTTAGTATAAAAAGAAACATTATATTATTATTCTTTATCTCTCGCTAATATTTTTCAAAACGTTTTAACAATTCTAAATCATATTCGGACCACTGGGCAGAAGTGAGAGGGAATGGAGGATGTGGCGGCCATAGATGGCCTTAGGATCCTCCTCAACCATTATTACTGGAAGTTCAACTGTCAGATGCTTAGAGTCAGTCGGATAGATGAATGGACAAGTCACCTGGAGAAGGAGTGAATTTCAACTTTACCCTCTAAAGGATTTTTTAAAAATATAAGTACCGACTATATTTTTTCATGTGAACTCCCCCACCCTGGATGGACAGATGGTAGAAAGAGGAGATTGTTCATAATCGACCGTTGACGATGGCACACTCGATGATTTACAAAAACACTCAATTATGGCTCATATCTATAATCCAAGCAAAGAAATAAATACCTTCTAAAGGTGCATGCGTGGCTAATCCAGGAAGTAGATCTTATAATGTCATCAAAAGACTTGCCCCGAAAGGGTGTCCTGAGAATGCTGCCAGCCATCAACTTATGGGTTGAGGAGTGATTACTAGGTGTAAGTGATTCCCATCTCTGTATATAGGAATCTCGAGAAGTACAAGAACTCCGGACGACCTACCAAGAAGAACCACCGCCGGCTTAGAGCGGATGGCGGGCACAGTGCCCCACTTGGTGAAACGGGACTCGGGCGCCAGCAACTGCCGCAGCTCCTGATCCGCCTGCACCTGCTCTTTGCTCTTGAAGGTCTCGATGATCATCTTGCCGCGCGTCTTGCAGCGCTCGCGGTGGTTGGCCCGCTTCTCCATCTGCTGCACCACCCGCTCCCGCGTGGTGCGGTACTCGAGGGCGAACTCGCTGATGACCTTGCAGACGTGCTGGTGCTTCATGGCGCCGCTGCCCAGGTAGACCAGGAACTTGTTGAACCTACACCCGCCACAGTTGTAACACAGGGAGGCGCACGCTATTAACTACAACATTTTTAAAATCCCGGTTTTACTCTCGATGTTTGGACAGAAGAAAGGAGTTCTTTCCCCCCCAGGGAGTTTTCAGAGTCGACACAAGATACATTTTGGATCAGAGAGAGACATGGGAAACACAAGCTCATACCCAAATTAATAAATTGTGTGTGACGTTTTGGTAACAACTTTTGTCTAAAGATGGTAACAAAGGTGTTACCGAAACGTCGCACACAATTTATTTATTTTTATTTGTTCTTATTACCTTGTGTTTCTAATAAACAAAATGGATGTGTGTATTTATAAATAGATTTAACACTGCTACAGTTAAAATTTTGTCATCCTACTTGTAAAAACACTATAACAGATTTTTCCTAAATTTTAATACGATAATCCTACGCTTTTCGTTTTCGTTAAAAACAGAAAACCTAACCTATCTTTCTAATCTTTTTACAAAATCTACCTTTACATCTATATAAAACGGTCAAAAAAACAACAATCACACTTCGGCTAACCCTCCGTCTCTCTCGATATATATTTAATTGATATAGATAATTAGACAAAGTGTATATATATAGACGTTTTATCTTACGTCTTTTGTGGGTATTTTGAAAAAAGGAACGTTCTTTAAAGCTTAAAGCATTTATTCATATGCGCTAAGAAATCTCATTATAATAATACTATTAATAATTATAAACACAAGAGATGGAGCGCAAAAAAGTTTCACCTTCGACATTCAGATGGCGGTAGATGTCCGGTCCAATAGAACTCTGATAAAGTTGGATAGAGAGATGGAGGGAAACAATCACAAAAGAATGACGTCAAAATAAACTCTGCGTCATTTAATGACCGTCACCGTAAACGAGTGGATCGGTGACAACACCCCAGCTTTCAGAACGTCCACATGGAGTCCGTGGTAGGTGTCGAACTAACGGTCAGTTAGCGTGAGTACCTGTTAGTGACTCTTCTGTGGATGACGCCCAGTACCACGATCCTCTCGGCGCAGTCTGCCAGGAACTCCGACATCCTGCAACAACAACAGCGGTGACGGGTGACGAGCGGTCCAGCCGCGGCCAGGGACGGACTTACTTGACTCTCATGGACGTGGAGCCGTCGTGCTTGGCGATGGCCTTGAGGAACTCCCAGGAGGCCTTGCAATCGGCCTGCATGCGGCCCAAGGAGCGGGCCACCTCGTCGTAGTCTGCCTTGGAGGCCCGCGTCACGGCGCCCAGCTCGGAGTAGAGGTCGGAGGAGTCCGGGCACCGCTCCATCACCATCTGGCAGAGGTGGTAGAGCAGGGAGTGCTTGTGGACCGTGTCTTTCACCTCGGGAACCTTGGAGAGGTACTCGAGCTGGAAACCTTTAACCTGGGCCACACGCGACTTCTCTGTATGGCTGTGACGGGGAGGTAAGGAAATATCCGCACACGTACAATAGAAAAAGAAAAAACTTCCCGAGATTTGGGATCACTCAATAAGAGTTTTACTTCAAGCACTAATGTCAGCCAACCAATTCTTTTACAATAATAACAATAGAATTGATAGTACACTTAAGGACAAAATTAAGGAAGTTGTTGTTTTTCATTCCCTCGAGCTCCTCGAGCAGTTTGATGAGAAGTAGTGGCCTCTCCCAAAGGTCCTGTTTAGTACATCTAATGCAAACCAAAAAAAAACTTAGGGAAGTGGAAAGTCTTTGATGTCTGTTTTTTTTTTTTTTTTTAAGAAGACAGAGGCAATTTTTTTACACTTGGTTATCTCGTGTGTCTTCAATAAAGGTCATTGTGTATCAAATATGTTCACAAGTATTATCCCAAAAGGTATAACTTCCTTAAGTTTTGTCCATGAGTGCAGATATATATTTGACTAATATTACAACTTGAAGTAGCAAGGATTATCGTTAAAAATTAAAAAAAGACACATCATCCTGACCTCTCACATGATCATTTTAGAAAGCAGAGCACCATCTAGTGGAACAAATGTCAACTAAATGTTGATTGGTTACAAAATAGGAAAGAGCGTACAAAAAGAAAGGATTCTATCTGAAAGTGTAGTCATTTTTCTAAAGAGTTTAGAGATGAACTTTGTTTCCCCCCGATATTTTCGATGGAGGCAGAGATGGCATCAGACTAGCTACGCCATCTATCGCCAAACTTTGGAATCATTTTGAATCCATGTGGCTTTGACACGTATTTCTATATCTCGGAGAATATGTCTGCCGACCAGAGGTGTGTTATTTATATTCCAGGGTTGACCGGCTTATAGGCGGATTACCAACACCCTCCACATTTAACAACAAATACAGAAAGGAAGAAAGATGTTTTTAATCATCGCAAGGGGAATAAGGGCTGTAGAAATATAAATTTAATTATTTATATTTTTAAAATAAAAGTAGCGTTAAAATAAATATGTTTATAATTTCCATCGATAGATGGCGCTAACCTAATGACGATATTATAAATATCGCATAACAGGCTTATTTTGTGATTTTGCGGAAGAGCATTGCTCGATGTCTTTGAATTAGATATATACATTTCTACAGTCCTTGAAGCATATGTCCATAGTCTGTTAAAAAAAAAAAAAACACCAAGTATTGTATTCAATAGCAAGATACTTCCAACCGGCAAATGTGATTTTTTAAAATATATATTTCACCTTGAAATAAATTTTGATTTTTCATTGAAAAGAAACTCATGCGGTGTAACTTCAAGTGTTGTTTTACAATCACAGGCCGCAGTGTATTATAAATGTGATTTTTACAACCATTACGCTACTTAGCCAGGATATTTTCTTTAAACAGCTACATAAGAATGTGGTATAGTAATAATATCTGGATTAAACTAAGAAATGGGATTAAGTTGGCATTTCCAAGTGTTGTGTTTGCATATTTATATACATAAACTATATAAAGTATGAGATACGAACATGGTCCGCTCACTGTTAAGAAGACGGCGACTGGGGAAGTGGAATTAACCATCACCTTATGGAGTGCTTCAAGCAATCTTTATACGAGAATGGATTCACGTCAACGGTGGAGAAAAAACAAAAACTTGAAGAAGGGCGACTGTTGGCTGTTTGCGCCTAGCTATGTAAATCACTAGCTAGGCTGTATTGATTCATAGTCATGCAAATTCTTTCTTTCTTTCTTTTAATTATGTAAATATGTGTGTATATAAAATGAGTGGATGATTGAATAAAGTGAGTGTGTTAGCTAAATCGTGTGAGGCGTACTTCCTCTAGTCATACAACGTGCTACATCTCAGTCTTGCGAAGGAACATCTTTCTCGTTAGTCAATCACGCAGGTCTGGTCGTAACATACAGTCCAAATTAAGCTCTGCCACAAATCGTCAACACCTGAGACCAGAAGGAAAGCTGAAGGAGCTACACGGAAGACCAAACTATTACTGTGAGGAAACAAGCTCCCAACATATGGTCCATATCGAGCCGGATATTAAGGCAAAGAGCGTGATTCTGCCGAGAAACAAACCTTCAAATCTGGAAACATGTCTAAGGCAACGAAAGGCCTAAAAATCAAGATCCGTTCACAGACAAGACGAATCGAAAGATACCTGGCATCCATAGATGAAGACATATCGGGAGGCGATCTCCATAAATTGAAAATGATACAAGAGGGTATTACAGAAATAAAAACTGAGACAAAATTCCTATTCGATGAGTTATTTGTACAGGAGGAGGTAGATGAAGAAAAAGAACTCGAGAGTTATGAAACAATTCAAGATAAAATGGAAAAACTGGAATTAAAGCTTAGGCGTGCATTGGAAGCAATACAAAGTACAGCGGATACAAAACAAACAAAGGGCCTCGAAACTGATATTGCCCAAGTTCGAGTTGCCTCACTTCTATGGAGATGCGAACTCTTGGTTCAATTTCAAGGAGGTCTTCGGAATGACCATAGATCAAAATCCAGGGCTAAATGATCTACAAAGGTTGCAATATTTGGGCTCCGCAGTAAAGGGAGAAGCGGCCAGACTGATACGTGGGTTCCCAATATCATCAGAGAGCTACAGGCAAGCATGGGACACTCTAGTATCCAGATACGACAACCAAAGAGAGTTGGCTTATGCGCAGCTGAACAAAATATTCAAGATCAAGCAAATGAAGTGTCCATCGGCAAAGGCCCTAAGGGAACTCCTGGATACATGTAACGAGTCTGTGCGCAATCTAGGATCCCTCGGATTGCAAAGAAATGAGTTGGTGGACATAATCTTGGTACAGTTCTTGAGGAACAGAATCGATGAGGATATGAAACGGCAGTGGGAGTTGACCCAGGATGAGAGATCATTTCCTTGCTATGAAGACTTCACTCTGTTTCTTGAGAGACAAGCTAGAAGTCTGCCACAGGGATCAAAGGAATATCAAAGAAAGGAAAATGAAATCCAAAAGGACTATGCAAATGTACACATTGCGATTAATACCAATGCTCAAATGTGCATAGCATGCAGGGCAGGTCACAGAATTAGTGCAATGCCTATCGAGCAAAAATGGGAATTTGTCAAACAACACAAGATGTGTTACAATTGTCTAAAGAGAGGTCATACGGGAAAAAATTGTTATCAAGGACCTTGCAAGAAGTGCAACAAAAGGCACCATACCTTGCTCCATAGGCTTGACACAGAGGTGACTAATACTCAGAGGGGTGCGAAGCCACAGATCTTTAAACCTGTAAGTGAAATCAACAACACGAGTATTGAACAGGGAAGTGAGACTATCAATCAAGTGCTCCTTGCGACAGCTCAAATAATTGTGGAAGGTGCAAACGGTACACAGCAGATCTGCCGAGCACTTTTAGATAGTGGATCACAAGTTAGTTTGATCACAAAAGAAATTTGTGAGAGACTTGAGCTCAAAGGACAAACATCACGACGCTCACTTAGGGGTATTGGAAATAATCCAGTCCAGGTGTCAACTACATCTGTTGACTTGACATTCAGGTCGATTTATAGATCCGAAATTTATGAAACGAATGCTCTAGTGATGGAGGTCTTAACCACCGAAATTCCAAACTTTAAATTGGCAGAACCGACCTGGATCATGCAGAGAGGGCTTGAGTTGGCAGACCCTCTGTTTCACATTTCGGCACCTATCGACATTATTTTAGGTGCAGATATGTATGCATATCTGATGCAAGGAGAGAAAAAGATGCTGGGAAGGAACCAGCCTATAGCAGTGAATTCAAAGCTCGGTTGGATTCTGATGGGCAAAGTGGACAGCTCTCTCTCGTCGAACTATAAAGGTGGACCTTGTAGCCTTGCGGTTCAAACAACATCAGAATTGGATGGTCTGGTGGGAGATTTCAGGCAAACGGAGTCAGTGCCGTCATTGCAAGACCAGAATTCAAGGGAAGAAAAGTACGAGACTTATTGCCAGAGAACCTATTCAAGGGGCTGCCAAGGAAGATACAGTGTGAAACTGCTGTTCAGGAAAGCTCATCAAGACAGCTCCATTCCTACCTCTAAATCTCCGATAATTTCACTGGGAGGAAGATCTGGTGAGGGTGTCTTGCGCAGATCTAACTTGGACAGCCGGAGGAGTTTTCGGGAGACCAATCACCAAGTTGGCTCCTCTTCCGTTTGCGCCTCAAGATCTGAACTGAAGTTCAGCGGTGGGGGGGAGTATGTTTGCGCCTAACTATGTAAATCACTAGCTAGGCTGCATTGATTCATAGTCATGCAAATTCTTTCTTTCTTTCTTTTAATTATGTAAATATGTGTGTATATAAAATGAGTGGATGATTGAATAAAGTGAGTGTGTTAGCTAAATCGTGTGAGGCGTACTTCCTCTAGTCATACAACGTGCTACATCTCAGTCTTGCGAAGGAACATCATTCTCGTTAGTCAATCACGCAGGTCTGGTCGTAACATACAGTCCAAATTAAGCTCTGCCACAAATCGTCAACACCTGAGACCAGAAGGAAAGCTGAAGGAGCTACACGGAAGACCAAACTATTACTGTGAGGAAACAAGCTCCCAACATTGGCTATACAGCTGGAGGTAAGAGATGGGCAGAGCTACTTTCCCCATAGCCCAGTTGACTGAAGGTCGACTGCTCGACCAATAGACCCCCACTGACCATCTAGCTGTATCTCTCTCACACCCATGGCAGCTTTTTTTTCCTTTTTCACAACAAAAACTCGAAACATTACGAGAACTAACTACGGCTTCAAACAGGAAAATCATTTTTTAACTTTTGGTTTGAAGTCAATTAACGATCCATTAAATCTAAGGCTTAAAAAAGAGGTGTGACGCCCTTTTTTCTCATAGGTCTCAAAGTATGCCTCTTTTATCGTTTGACACTTTGTTGTTACAATGAAAATTCCATATCTGAGTTGAAAGGAGATATAACCTACAGTCAATATCAACAGATGAGCTAACTCCTAATTTTTATATTTATTTAAACTCGGAGAACTTTCAGAGGGGGCACACACACAACAAAAACTTTTGTTTAAACACCAACAGTCTTAAATTCGTTTTTATTTGACTTAAATATTAGCTTTAACCTTTATTTTATCTGTTGTATCTTGTATATCAAAGAAAAGGGATTTCCCCTGACATCTCGCCAAGTAAAGAGAATGAATTACTGGTAGAGAGAGAGAGAGAGAGCTATCAATGCTGTGAATGCGGTGTGACAACCCCACCTGGTTGCCATTGAGGAAGTTGCCGATGGAGCGCAGTGTGGACAGCACCAGGCGGAACGTCTTGTTGTTCTCGATCTCCACGATGGCTTGCTTCAAGTCCATCAGAGGCTCGGCCACCTCCTGCCAGTCCACCACCAGTCCGTCAGTCCACAGTGTGGACAACACCACCACCCACCTTCTCCATGGAGTCGTAGTCCAGGCGGAAGGCCCACAGCCGCAGCCTGGCTTCCAGCTCGCTGATGGACGACAGCGTGAGGAGCAGTTGCTCGGCTGAGCCCAGCGGCAGCTCGGGGTTGGCCATTTGGGCCTCCGTGATCTTGTTCTTCTCCTCCTCCGTGGGCAGCATGGTGCTGAGCAGCTTCTGCACATCCCACCGGTTGAATGAAGAGACTGGAACTGCTTCAAATAGGTTGGCAGGGGGAGGGAACGAACGACCTAGGAAAAGATGGACGGACCACACGATGAAACATCTTATTGAAGAAACCCTGGAGGTAAAACACGAGTGGCTGTCCAAAACCGATGGAGGGAGATAATGGAGAGCGAAGACCGTCCTACGATATGTCCTTTTATTTTATAACTGCTCTGAGTTTTTATAAAATTGCCGCCGTTGTGATTGTCTAAATTGGAATAGGATAATCCGAAGAGAGGGTCGAATGCCTTCAGGAGAAGACAAGTTTAACGTTCTATTTGACATGGCAAGCACAATAATGTAGCTTTATAAATAAATGCTTGAAGTGTGTGCGGGGGATAATTACTATATTGCTTTTAATGTTTTAAATCACTGCTATACGGCGAGACATTTGGCACGGTAATTCTGGTCTCGGCTCAATCTCCCGGCAGAGACGTAGGCAAAGTTGGGAAAACATCGATAAGTGTCAGATAAGCTGTCAAAATATCTCCGATGGTAATTGCCAGGCCTCTCCCCGCCCATCCTTCTTCTATGTTCATACAAACAGTCTCTTACCTCTCTCTCTCATTGTAGTAACTATCTATAAAAAAATAAAGGCCACCTCTCCCGTCAAAATAAACACAAAAACTAAGCGTGATTTATTGGACGGTCTCCGCAAACTAATGGACTCGGGTCGGTGACAAAACCACAACACCAAGTTTGGTAAAATCAGTGCGCCCACCTGGAGACCTTGGTTTCAGACCCTCGTCAGCCCAGGGCGGGATTTGGTTTCCTGAGATCTCTCTCTCTCCGCGCGGGATTCGTGAAATTCTCAGAATTTTCCAAAGAGGAGTTTGAAATATATTATAATAAGACGTGGTCATTGTGTAAACATAATGAAAGGGAAAAGTATTGTAACATTTTTAAATAGGATCTATCCGCGCTCATCAGCTCTGTAACTGGAAATGAAGAATATTCGTTGCACGATCGATAAATTCTTTTAAAAATAAAAAAATTTTAAAATGTTTACTGTACGCGATGATAAAAATATTGGGAGGGTTTACCACTAATGAGTCAAACCCTCCCACTATTGCAGTAAGGGGGTTGAGAAGGACATTGCTTTATTTTAAAAAGAAACGGCCGTGCTACATACAAACAGTTTTGATTTCCAATCATTGGTTTGTTAAACCCCACAGATTTCGGTCCATCCCAAACAAAGGTGGTAGGCGAAGAGAAAAACCCCCACATGTAGTGAGCTCCGCCCCAAGAAAACTTGTTAAACCACAAGAGATTTCAGTGAAGAATTCCCCAACCCACTCGAGCAACGTGGCAAAGAACAAGGAAGCCCCGTCCAGTAGAAGTCACCACTAACCTCGATGCCCTCTCTGTTCATGATGGTGGAATCCATCTTGAGGATGGCTGTCTTGATGGTCCGGGGAGGAGGCAGCTTGGTCATGCCGATGTTAATGGCGTTGGAGCGCTTGGGATCCAAGACGATGATCTCGTTCTTCTTGCCCGCTCCGGTGTCTTGGATTTTCTAGGAATCGCAGCACACACACTGGGTCATTACATAGTCCCGCCGACCTGTCAGAGGGTCAACCTCCACACCATGTAGTGTGGGAGATGCCTGACACCCGTTTCTGTGTCATAGAATTACACTCATAGACAAAAATTGAGGAAGTTACACCTTTATAGCATGTATATTTTTTAAAGGAGAACGTTTGAATTTATAATGTGTGGGAAATCCACCGTTATATATGAGCAAATATGGAGTGGTTTATGTTTAAAATATGAAACTTACTTAAGTTTTGTCCATGAATGTTTATATAGATTGATTGTCTTTTTTTTTTTTTTTGCCGGGCGGAAATTGATAAATAAAAATAGGGGTCGCCTCTTCCTTCAATATATAGACGCTAAAACTAAACTCTATCTCCAGGTGGACACTTCTCAGTTTTCCAAAGCTGGTATTGTGGGTTTGTCATCTACCTGTGTCCGCTAGTTTGCGGAGATGGTTAATAAATGACGCTTAGTTTTAGCGTCTATTTTGACGGGGGAGAGGCGACCTTTATTTTTATAGAATTAAATATGTGTGTGCAAATATAGCTTTGAAGTTCCCACATGAGCACAACCCTCGGAGTCATTTGGAATTTCTCCCTTTGTTAAATCAAATAGAGCTTGATCGCACCTAACCTCCAGCAAGAGACCATCTCCAGGAATGACTGTCTCTCTTGGATTTAAGTTGATGGATATAAAATAAAGAGAGGAAATCCTCTACGGATGACAACTATTCCTCTATCAGAAAGAGAATCTCAGATTTACCAGCTATTAAAATCTACTGATCCTTATAATAATGGCAGAATATACCATTTAACTAGGGTGAGGTACCAAGGATCCCGGTGCACTTTAAATCAAAGCTGTCCGTGATGTAAGCACCCCGTGTTAAGAGCATTGTAAAATATTGAAGCAAAAGGGAAGGAGGGAGGAAAGCATCAAGAAGAGGAGGAGCAAAGAAAGCAAGGGGGCGGGGTTAGCTGAGAGAAGCCGTTAGTACCTACCTCCTAGACATTCCCATGGGCAGGCAGGGGAACACACACCAGTCATCACATTAGACACACAGCATGCCAGCGTCTTGGTTGTTAGTCATCACATGGTGTGCGTAGTAGGTAGGGGAGTCACCTGTCTGAATACCTTCCATTTCTAAATTTGCATATACTGTTCAATATCCACCTATTTACATATACTGAAGTCGTCCGTGTACATGGTGAGAATCAATAGGATAATCAAATAGAAAATAACCTAAGCAACTATGTGATTACATTTGGGTTGCAAATAGCGTCCAAAAGTTCTGGGATATTGGAGGTCTTCAATAGAGCTGGGGGTTGAGATTGAAGACTGTTAACCAAAAACTACTACTTTCTAAATGTGAATATTTCCAAACGCTGGCTGTCATATATTGCAATAGACGACAAGGACATTTTGCACGACCAATAAGCCAGGCACACCATTGTTCTAACAAGCACGGAGGTGAATAAGGTGTTAAAGAAGAACAGAGTGATTAAAGACAGAGAGAACAAGAGGTAACTTACCTTGTTGAGGACATCCTTGGCCCTGTTCTCAAAGAGATGTTCCAGCCGCTGCAAGTCCAGTGACACCGGGGACAGCTCGTCCCAGATGGTCTTGCGTCGTCCGATGCGACTCAGCAATCCGGGGTCGTCTTTCACCTCCTTCCAGAAGAGCTTCAAGGTCTTCTTGGTCTTGTTGCAGCCGTTTGTAGTGGGGGGCTGGGTTTGGTAGCACTGCTCGGGAGCGGGGTTTCGCCGGATGGGAGGTGGGGGCGGCATCATGAAAGGGGGAGGAGGAGGCGGGGCCAGGCCTCCAGGGGGCGGGGGCGGTGGCAGGATGCCCCCCGGAGGTGGCGGGGGAGGTCCGTCCGCCACGCAGCCGTTGGAAATGCTGTTGGCTAGGAAGTCGCAGTCATCGTCCTGCTTGAGGTCGGTGAAGTCCAAGTCGTTGATGATGAGTGGCCTGTTGAGTGACTTGGTGAGTTGGTCCCATTGGAGTTCGCTGTCGGGCCTCGGACCAGTAGGCGGGGCTGCTCGGCAGGGGGGTTCTGGCTGCTGGGCGGGGGCTCGGGGGGCGGAGGCTGCGGCAAGGCCTTCCTTGGCCCTGTGGATGATGCCCGCGGCGTGGGTGAAGTTGGCGGAGTGGCCGTTGGTGGTCGCCGGCGTGCCGTTAGACTCTTTGCGGATCTGTTGCGGCCTGACGACCACCTCTTCGGCACCGTCCGCGCCCTCCTCCTGCGACTTGCCGTACATCATGGAGAGCATCCAGGACTTCTTGGTGGGGTCGGCGCGCGGAGGGGACTGGGGCGGCTCTGGCTGCCGGACTTGCTCGAATTGGCTTCGCTGCCTCTGTACCAGCGACGGCCCGGTTGTCGGCGCTGCACACACGTCTACTTTCACCAGAGAGATTGGATGAAAAGGGGGGAACCTATGTAAATGTGTATATGGATGTTAATACATGTATATATTCTAATATACACACTAAATACACTTCCCCCATTTAGAAACTATGTAGTCCTGTATGAAAGAAAATACTTAATGAAGGTTTCAACAGTTCTTGTTTTCTTTCTACTCTAATGGAAACACACATGCTCTCACTTCTCCTTTATATCGTAAATTCTAAAGAAAAATGATACAATCCACACAGGGGAAATACTACTCTTACACTACAATTGTACAGGAGAACATTTTCTAACGATCTGTTACAAACCAAGTTAAATATAAAAGTTAGGCAGTAAAAAATAAGACAGAGCTCAATATAGAAAAAGAGGAGATTCGGTTTGTATTCTCTCTAGAATGACACCAGAACAGTAGGGAGCCGTCAATTCCAGCGAGAGTACCTCGAGGCTTGGGCTGCGGTGGCGGTTCGACAGGGGAGGGCTTGGAGTTGTCCCGGTGGTAGATCACCTCCCTGCCGTTGGCCATCTGTTCGTGGATGAGACTCCTGTTGTGGGCGTCGCGCTCCCTCCGCTTGCGTAGCCCCGGGGTGATGCTCCCGTTCACCCCTGCCACCGTCCTCAGTCAGTTCATGTCTGGATTGGTGGGGATTGGCTTCTTACCTTGGTGGGCTGTGCCGTTGACTTGGGTGCGTTCTGGGAGGTGACTGCGGGGAGGCTCGCTCTTCCTTCTGCGAGACACACGGCGTACAACGGTGAACATTACGTAACGCAGCATTCTCAAATGTAGACAGACTGTATGTACACAGTGAACAATACAATAGTTGTGTATGGGAGAGATTACACTCATGGACAAATGAGAACGCCCTTGGAACTTAGAATAATTTTCAACGCTTTGCCAAATGTTTCAATTTTTTTTTTTTTTTTTAAGCTCCTGACGAGGACAAAAGATTTTTGTCGAAACGTTGAGGTACTAAAAAGATTTACTGGCCGAAGTATCTTTATTTTCAAGAAATTAAGAAAGTTGTACCTTTTAACATGTATATCGGGACAATAACTCTGAAAGATATTACAGTGACCTTTATTGGAGACACACGAGATAACCAAGTGTGAACAAAATTGCCTCTTCTCCTTTTGTTTATGAGTGTAGTAAATTGGCGGAATCTCTGGGAAAGGTTCACATTCCTAAAGAAATTTGTACATATACAACTGATGAGCCAAGAGAGACTTCCCAAATATTTTCCACCTTCAGTTCACTAATCGTTGAAATCCATCCTATAGGATTGAGGAGAAATAGTTTACTGAGAGAATAAATCCAGTACACACCAATATGGCAGAGAACTTATAGGCATAGATACATACTTGCTAGCCTCATATGGCCAGTGTATGATGTTAAAGATCAACTAAATTCAGCAATTTTCATCAATCCAGAGTCAAGAGAAGCTACATTGCATCCAGCTTCTATATTTGGTAAAACCAGACTGCGAGCGTAACCCTCTCTTCCATGTGTATCAAGGATGGTAATAAGGTTCTTATCTCGAAACGGGATCTCTCTTGGTACGTTTCCGTTCTCTCACACCAAGTCTAAATTGTGACAGCTCTACTTAAGTCAGGGGACCTAGAGATGAGCACGCTGCCCCTCATCAGTAAAGTGTGGACAACAACTGTAGATGTTACTGATGGTACATATCTCGCCATTACAGAGACGTCTTGATTTGTCTCAACTATCCCATGGAGTTTAACGATGCCTTTCTCTTTTTTTTTTTTATCAAGCTAAATAAACACGGAATCTTTCACGCAGTCACGCTTTATCAGCCAAATGGATAAGCAAAGGCGCGTGCTCTCTATCTCTCTGGTACTATATAATATTACTAGACGGGTGACCCGGGCTTCGCCCCGGGATTGACCCGTGTGCATATCTACCCGAGTGATATATATATAGATAAGTTTTTTTTTTTATAATTGTTTGTTATTAGCATTATCTATTTGTTTGCATCAGCATAATTTAATCTAATCTTTGATAGAGGGCGCTGTTCGTGAGCTAAGTAGATAATTTGAATATATAGTTTTAATAATTTATTTATATATTTTTAAAATAGCCTATCGTCTTCCCCGTATTTTTTTTACCTATGTATGGAAATTTTGGTTTGAATTGGTGAACTACTGCGAATTTGTATACCGGACATACAAACAAACATTGATTTATATATATATATAGATATGACGGATTAATAAAAGTAGATTCAATCTCTCTCTACATATCTATACACAATATCCAGATTTTAAAATGATCAACTAAAGAAAGTTATTCGACAGGGAGAGGGGGCTTCGATCATTAATATTAGATTGATAAAATGGTAGATTTTATGTGTGGAATTTAAATAGGAACCTTATTTACGTATTTACATTTGAAAAAAAAAAGTTATTTTATTTAATTGAGTTATAACAAATAGTTTTCTGCCATCTATAAGTCAAAAATGTAAAATATGTTTTACTGCTATTATGTTTTAAGAGACGGGGAAGGGCCATAACTGACCCTGAAGGTCTGTCGGTGACTGTGAGACCGTTCTGTGGCTGGGAGGCGGTGGTGGCTGAGGGCCTGCTGTCGGTGGAGTGGCGGCGGGACTTGCGGCGCGTGTCCCCGTTGGCGAAGGAAGGGTGGGGCTTCCTCGTGGACTGCCTGCAACAACAACGAGGATGTTACTACAACACCTCGCTGTAATCTGGATTCATTTACCTGCTACAGGATGGAACTACACAGGACAATGTGACGTCCTTACGTCCCACAGAAGATATCGAGGAGAGCAACCAATGAAAACTGAGGAAGGGGGAACTAAGAGTAAGGAGAAGTCTACGTACATAAGACCTAATATAATATTTTTGAAAATAGAGCAATCCATAAATAAATATTTAATTAAAAAGGCATATATTGGATCAAAATATCATTTATTTTACCAATATTTCAGTTGGCTGAACGCCAACCTTTATCAAGGTATTATAACATTTTATAATTATTTGATCCAATAATATGTTATAATACCTTGATAAAGGTTGGCGTTCAGCCAACTGAAATATTGGTAAAATAAATGATATTTTGATCCAATATATGCCTTTTTAATTAAAAACTAATATAATATATATACAAAGAATGGCAGAATTGATATATCAAGAGAGAAAACCACGTATATAAGCTAACAAGTATGTATATATGTACAGTAGTTTACATACACCCCATTCTGCGGTATAATATTAGGTCTTCTCTCTATACAAATATAGACTTCGTTACTCTTAGCTCCTCTTCCTCAGTTTTCATTGGCAGGTTTCTATCCTCGATAGATTAGAATCTTCTGGGCGTCATTGTCTAGGTAGTCCCAGTGGCTAAATACCCTCATGGACAAAACTTAAGAAAGTTGTACCTTTTATCATGTATATCGGTACAATAACTCTGAAAGATATTACAGATATTACTTTATTGAAGACATATGAGATAACCATTTCAAATAAAGATGCCTGCAACTTCCTATACATATATAGGAAGTTGCAGGCATCTTTATTTGAAATAGCTCAGACACACACATAGAGAAAGAAAAAGAAAAACCTAGGATGTGCCACAATAATAGTGATGATTTTACTATTGAAAACGGTCTCTAAGGTCATCTCTCTCATATAAAACTGCCACGATTAAGTAAAGGCGATGTTACAGGACAGACAGACAGACAGAGGTACCTGATCTTGTAGTTCTCAAGGAGGGGCTGGGTGTCGTCGTCCCCTTCCCCATCCTCCAACTTCAGCACGGCCTGGGTCACACGGCAGTGTTAGGCTGTGGTAGTTAGGCTGCAGTGTCTACAGTTGATATATGGGAACTACGCCTAGCTGCCCCGTGGAGAGATTGAGGGAAATATATATATTTGCACTTTGTGGAAAAAAATAAAGAGTAAAGAATACCTATTTCAACGCCTACAAAAAGAAGTGTGTGGGCAATGTATGGAGAACAAAAGGGTATCCTTAACAATATGTATAATGAGATTTACAGATAGTTTCGATGCATCTATCCTTTTAACCAATCAGGAGAGAGAGAGAGATAGATAATTCCAACCAATGAGAATTACAGACAGACCTTTCCAACCAATGAGAAGGATAGAGAGCTACGAGGCATCTATCCCTCCAACCAATCAGAACCTCCAACCAATCAGAAGGAGAAAGAGAAGATAATTCCAACCAATGAGAATTACAGACAGACCCTTCCAACCAATGAGAAGGATAGAGAGCTACGAGGCATCTATCCCTCCAACCAATCAGAAGGAGAAAGAGACAGATAATTCCAACCAATGAGAATTACAGACAGACCCTTCCAACCAATGAGAAGGATAGAGAGCTATGAGGTATCTATCCCTCCAATCAATCAGAAGGAGAGAGAGACAGATAATTCCAACCAATGAGAAGGACAGAGAGCTCCACCAATCACCTCGTAGATGTTGAACTGCTGCAGCAGGTCCAGGTCGGCCCCCTGCCGGCCCATGTAGTGGCGGATGACCTGCGCCATGCCCTGTTCCTCCAGGGAGTCCACGACGTCGTAGTAGGTGTCCTGGTCGGGGATGCCGGACAACGTCTTGTTCAGCAGTGTCACGGCGTACACCAGCAGCTCCGTGTCCGTACCGTCGCGCTCGTTGAGGAGCGTCATGACGTTGGACCACGGCTTGTGTCCTGCCACAGCCATTCGTGGCGGCGCGGGAGCATTTCACAACATATGATACACATTGGAAATCTTCAGTAGACATGATTTTATAGAGGTCGGTTTGGAACTACAATCTAACAGGTTGGCAATAGAAGCTTGCAGCCCTCCATCTAATCCCCTACACAAGGAAACATAAGCTGGAAGAGATTCGCTCTAGCTTCCCCTTGGTGTATACCTGCTGTAACAGAATATATTTGTACTCTATCCATACTCTTAGTGAGCAACCATGTTGCGTACTCGACTGCTCTCTCAATTACTGTTTGTACATATTCAATATAAAAAATGAACTATGTATTAAAGAGAAACTGCTCATTATGTCTATCAACTTTCACAACAATAGCTTTAAAGAAATTAACAGAAGCGATAGAGAGGAAAAAACACTCAATAATTTCCAGATTAGATATCTCAAGTCTGTCAGGTTTACATCAGGACAACAAGTGGTAAAACAATAGCCCTCAACACCTCCCCTTGATTGTGTCCAAGACACAAAATTGGAGTTTTGTGAACAACCCAAGAATAAAGCTTCTTACATCTCACCAACTTACGAGGTGTGTTCAAAAAGTATCGCGACTTTTGTGTTTTTTCAAAAATTATTTATTTATTCATGAATACCTATTTTGTCCCCTTCAAAGTAATCCCCATGAGATATTATACACTTGTGCCAACGGTTTTTCCAATCTTCGAAGCACTTCAAAAATCATTTTAAAAAATCTTTTTCAGCTCCTCCTTCGATGCCGTCTTTATCTCGTCAAGCGTAGCGTAACGTCGTCCTTTCATGGGCCTCATCAGTTTAAGGAACAAGAAAAAGTCACAGGGGGCCAGATCTGGGGAATACGGTGATTGCGGCATCATTAGTGTGTTGTTTTTGGTCAAAAGGTCGCGCACAAGCAACGATGTGTGAGCAGGGGCGTTATCGTGGTGCAAAAGCCAATTTTTGTTCTTCCACAAATCCGGGCGTTTCTGGCGGATTGCTTCGCGCAAATTGCGCATAACTTGCAGGTAATATTACTTATTGGCCGTTCTACCCTGTGGCAAGAACTCATGATGCACCACGCCCCTGCAATCGAAGAAAACTGTCAGCAAAACTTTCACATTCGACCGAACTTGGCGCGCTTTTTTCGGTCTTGGTTCGTGCGGCAGCTTCCATTGAGATGATTGAGCTTTGGTTTCCACGTCATAACCATAAACCCACGCTTCGTCACCAGTTATGACCCTCTGAAGCAAATTTGGGTCGTCGCGGACAGAGTCCAACATCTCATTAGCAATGTTCATGCGATGCTGTTTTTGGTCGCAATTGAGCAATTTTGGTACGAATTTCGCGGCGACCCGTCTCATGCCCAAATCATTGATAAAAATCGAATGGCACGAGCCAATCGATATGTTTAGGTCCTCAGCAACTTCTCTAACGGTGATTCGACGATTGGCCAATATCATTTACTCCACTTCATTAATTTTTTCGTCTGTTGTTGAAGTGCTCGGGCGTCCGGCACGCTCTTCGTCGTTCACATCTTCTCGGCCATCTGACAACATTTTGTACCACCGATAAACGTTGCTTCGGTCCAAGGTAGCTTCTCTGTATGCCACAGTCAACATTCGGAATGCATCCGCGCACTTAATTTCGTTTTTCACACAAAATTTGATACAGGTTCTTTGATCCATTTTTTTAATAGGTAAAAATCGAAGACGATCCAAAACACCTGCAAGCAAAGCAGCTGTCAACAATTAAGTGAACATTCAAAATGGCCGAGCTTGTCGGCATAAGTGAGAGACATGAGTACCAACATAAAGCCACAAAAAGATCGAAATTCGAATATACGTAACCCGCGAAAATTCAAAAGTCGCGATACTTTTTGAACACACCTCGTATGGAGTCGGTCTGATATATTCCACCAGATTGGAGGAATACGCTACAACAATCTATTTTAGTGTTTTTCTTGGTGTAACTAGTCGTACCCAACACTCTACTTAGACGTGTTCAATAGAAAGGAATATATTGTAATAGCGACTGACTCTATAATTGATCCATTTTTTTCTAGGTTTGAAAATAAAGAAAAAGAGGGTGAGTTTCACCGAGCGTGTACCGACAAAACAAAAAATACTCTCCAGCATAAATATTTGAGAAATCCCTCAAATACACAACTGACACAGGGTAAACACTGAACATCAAAAAGAGAATCAAAGGATAGGAAGATACAAAGCGCGGAGTCATCTCAAACATTTAAAAATGAACAACTTACACTAAAATCCACCCGCACTTATTCTTTATGTATGGAAATGGTACTCCAGAATACTGCTGGTAATGGATGCACCAAGTACAGGACTTTGACAGAAAAGAAATTTAGCTCAGTCAAACGACCTAGCAAGGGATGATAGAGGCAAAGATGCCCTTGCATCCCCTTCAGGACTTTGACAATCACTGATCGTCAAACAACTCTATATTCTCCGAGAACGCCTCTCTAGACTAGTAGCTTCTGTTACAATTCCGACAATCCCGGCGACGGCGGCAATGGTAGACCAATGGATAAAGACTAGACTGACCCTCAGTAGAGGCATAAGCTCAAGGTGTGATAATGAGTAAAAAAAAAGGTGCAGCGAGATCATCGACATGATCTCACAGATTTTGTATACATTTTCCATGGAGGTAAACCAAAAACTAACAAACAAAGTGTGCAAGTAAACATAAAGGGCAGGTGTAGCCAGCGTACCTCGCTCGCCGTCCACCGCCCGCACCGCCGCGTTGAGCAGCAGACAGTTAGACTCGGTGTACTCCACGAACACCAGCAGCAGCTTCAGCGACGTCTTCACTACCAGTCGGAACTGCACCACGTCAACCTTTAGTACTCAGTATCTATACCACGGCTCTATACTGAGACTTACAAAACGCCCAAAATAAATGCAAAATAATAATAATAATTTAAAAATAAACAAGGATCTGAGAAAGGTTGTAAAGGTATAATTGATCTGAATATATCTAACGTGCGTAGATAAGTGGTGAAACTTACCAAGTATAAACTGACATAACAGACCCTCTACCCACAATGTCCTAACACTACATGTGTAGATAATGTAAACAATGCTATGTAGTTAATAGTAATGTCTGAGTTTTAAAACGTTCATGTGTAGACATGTACTTACAGTGCAGGCTATCACAACCTCCGCCACATGGTGTAATACAAATGCTATGTAGACACGCGGTGTACCATCAACTAGGTACTACCATGTTGACTAAGTGAGTAAAGGCGAGGTTACCTTAGAGGCGATGAGGGAGTAGAGCCACTGGACAGTCTCAGCGTGGGCCATCACCCCGTTCATGCCGTCCACGTACAGCATCAGCTGGCCCAGCGCTGTCACACGCCGTCAGTGATTGTCCCGACACATCTTGTTTGGTTTTAAACCTGGGTAGAAACCTTCGACACAACTTTGTTACATACAGAAGTTGGCATAACGACATCACCTCAGCCACAATTAGCGCTTCTTTACACGCATGGACAGAAGTATAAAGTCTTTGATGTCGCCGGTCGCATTTTTTTTTTTTTTGAAGGAGTCAGAGGCAATTTTGTTCACACTTGATTATCTCGTGTGTCTTCAATAAAGATCACGGTGTATAAAATATCTTTCAGAAGTATTATCTGAATCCCGATATATACATTCTGAGAGGTACAACTTCCTTAAGTTTGGTACATGAGTGGATATACACAATTTCTTAAAATAAAAAGTGGATTACGTATAAATATATTTTAGGAAATTACGTAAAAAAATAAATAGAGGCCAGAAAATATCAAACTTCCATTTTCATTTATAAAGGTGACGTCACCGAACGTCACCATAAAAGAGACGTTCGCCGAAAAGTAGAGAGCGCTAAATTAAAAATGTAAAATTTGATTAATGCAGTCTTCTATTAAACAATAGGCTAGTTCACAAATCATGTTTTAAAAAACAAAAGCAAATACACTCATGGACAAAAATAAGTTGTAAATTTTAGCATGTATATCGAGACAATAACTCTGAAAGATATTACAGTGACTTTTATTGAAGATACACGAGATAACCAAGTGTGAACAAAATTGTCTCAGTCTTCTTAGAAAAAAAGATGACCAGCGACATCACTTTTTCCACTTTCTTAAGTTTTCTCCATGAGATTGAGATTGAAACTGATTTATTACAATGTCCATATAAGATTATATAGAGTTAAATACAGAATAAATATAAATATGAATAAATATAATGATATATATATGTGAATAAAATATTTCTCCATGAGAGTGTACACAGAGAGAGGTAGAGATGAGTTAAAAATACAGCGATGACTTACCTTTGGTGTCAGGACATCTTAATACCGTGTAGCATGCACACAAACACGTGCACGAAACAACGTGGTGTTGACATTTAAACAACACACACCAGCTCGGTCAAATTTCAGCCGACAGGTTCGCAATGACCAAATAACCCACGTAAAATTACGAACGACTTCCGACTAAACTGATTTTTAAAAAGAAAGTAAGTAAAAAAGTAAATCACAGTAACATATCAGGATGCTGTTATAATAACCAAAGACTTATTGTGCAACTGAATGTTGCTGATGCCTTACTGCCATCTATATGAAAACATACCAACTAAACGTTGATTTATTTTATAATTCTCTGTGAAAATAGCCTGCACCACACTCACGAGGACCAACATCCCAGAAACGCGTTTGCGATTGTTTATTATTAATTAAAGAAATGGTATTCTCAAATTTGCCGGAAACGTTCAGTTGGTATTTTGTCCGATAGATGGCGGCATGCCATCAACAGTTGCACGATCAGGAAATACTCTCATTCATTAAAACAAAATGGGAACCAATGGTTAATGGAAATCAAAAGTTATATCAAGACGATTCAGTACCATCGTTGGTGATAAATGAAAAGTGAACAAATGCCACCAACTTCCTGAATACTTATTTACTCCACTGTCGCCCAGTTTCAAGGTAAAATGATTTTAGGATGCTTATGTGAGCGTAGAGATTTAGTTTATAGCTATGGAAACAAAAATACACAGAACGTTCAGCGCATCACAACAATTTTCGAATAGAAATACAAATGAAGTCTTGAAATTTGGAAATATACAACATAAAGTTGCGGAAGGATGGTATTCGTGTACCATAGAGATACCTCTCCCTTTAATTATGCATTGTGTTTATCTCCCCAGTAAAAACTAAAAGGTGGTGAGGGCCACAACACCAGTCTTGGAAAATTCAGACAACAGCCAACAACCTGCATACCATGGTTTCAGGCTATGGCCCTCATCAGTACAGGGGCATCTGTAGAATTCGGAGGTGATATTTGCTCACTGTTGATTATTTTCATCTTAACAGAGGGTAGCAATGCCTCATTTAACGCAATCGTCAGGACGTCTTGTACAATCCCAGCCAGTGTGAAGTCCGAATGGTCCGTCTCAGAGCGCTGACCCACAAAGTGCGCTGACAACTATCCATCATCATCCCTGGGGGAGAAAGGACGACTGCAAACATTTTGGTAACCCACATCCCTTAATCTCCGCCACCACGCCTTGTACACCCTCTTGGCACACATCGTCCCGTGTTTACGTCGCCGGTAGGATAAACACGATGACCAATTTGCCTCGTAGATTGTTGGGATAGATAAACAGCGGTGTCTACAATCGTTGGGCGGGCCGGCATGCAGGCCCACCCGATGCCGGAACATTTTGCGGTGATCAAATGCCTCTCCAATTGTATATAGAGAATGGAATGATGAGGTAGATGGGGAGAACTGATAAACGACGGTGTCTACAGTCGTACTCACCTCGGAGGATGTAGTTCTGATAGTTCTGGTCGGCCTCGGAGCCCACGTTCACCAGACAGGTGAGGCCGTCGTTCTGGACGAACTCGTGGACCAGGTCCTTGTCATCCTGGAACAGCACCGTGCAGTGTTGTACAACTACCACAATGGGTAGAGCTGGAGGAAGGTCGGTATTAGGATGTAATGGAGATCGTGCAACTGAGGAGATAACCTAGGGCATCCGTTCTATACAGAAACAAACATAAAATACTACCGGTTGACCTTAAAACTCAGGACTTAGAGAAGGGTTAATTCGCTCATTTTGCATATTGCACTGTACAAATTATAGCGCTAATGTGTTCAGGGAAGATTGAAGAACCCAGGTTTTCTACATCAGATAGTGGAATGGATGGTTTTAAGGTCCATTTTAGCTTATAAACAATTTATTATTTTTCTTTGGTTCAAAATTTATTTCTCGGAAAATACGCCACACTATAAGAAAGAAGTGACACATGTGTGTTATAAGATACGGCGACCCACCTGGAAGATTGGCTTGAGGGAGAAGAGAGCCCTGCGTAGCTCGCGCCCCGTGGAGTTGAGAAGACGTTCTGAGCATCACCGTTTGTATGAATACTATGTTTTCATAGGCCAACACGTATTTGCATAAGTCCATACATATTTACATAGGTCTACACACATTTGAATGAGTCCACACAGGTTCACATTTATTTACATAGAACTACACATATTTGCATGAGTCCACACTTATTTACATAGGTCCTTACATATCTGCATAGATCCACACCTATATGCAAAGAGATCCACATGGTATATTTACATATAGTATACACATGGCATAGGCTCACATAGTGTATATTCCCTCACCTGGTATATTAAAAGGGCTATTGTACACCTCCAATTAACACTTGTCTACTACAGCCCGAAGTAACGCCATTGTCGGGTATGACGTAACGAGTAGAATTTAACTAACTCGGATTAAAATATAGAGAGATAGGAATTTTTCTGGGAGCAAAATGATCTATTAAAAATAAAGTTCACCTCTCACGTCAAAACAAAAACTAAAACTACATAACATCTATTAACCATCTCCGCAAGCTAACTATGACAAAGCCACTAAATACACCCTGACGTTTTCACTGACCAGAAATTACGGAGACGGTCAATAGATGGCGCTCAGTTCTGGCGTCTTTTTTTTTTTTTTTTGGAGAGAGGCTACCTTTATTTTTATAGATCGGGGAACACAGCTTGGCTTCGTTTTTGAAAGTAGAGAAAACCGTTTTATCCTTCGTCGATCCTGACACCTGTCGGCAGTCATGCACAGTTCGACCCTATCTCCATATCCACTGTCTTTCTTTCTATCTAAGAACTCGCTCAGACATATAAATATATGTACCAAAAGAGGCACCTCTCTCTTTAATTATGCAACAGAAAGATGCACTTGTTCATCCCCCTTGTAAAAACTTTACTAGTGATGACAAAGAATAAGCCACAACACCCGCAAATTCAGACAAAATCCAACAACCTGTATACCATGGTTTCAGGCTATGGCCCTCATCAATACAGGGACGGCTTCGATTTCATAACATTCTAGGAGTGGGGTTATGATATCAATCAAATTCACCAAACAGGTGTTTGAGCTGAAGTGGCAAGGGCCGATTTTCAGGCAAGAATATAACATTTTGTCTAAATTTGCCAAAACTGGTTTTAAGTCCTAATTACTCTCTCTAAAAAGTTTATCTAACCTATCCTAAACTAATGGAAGTCATCGAGATAATCATTATGATAAATGATGATAATGCTATAGTTGTCATAATATCAAGATGATAAAATAACTTATGTGCTGAAATTAAACACTAAAAATTCCCCATAAGCTTAATTATAACTACAAATTTATATGCTTAAAATCAGATACAGTTTTTTCACACAATTCGCTAAATCCTACCTATTTGCTGAACTACACTCTTTAATCACTGATTGCTCATTGAAAAACCTTCAAATTATAGCAAAAATGGCTAAACTTCAATAAATTATATAATAAAGCCCACATTTAAATGATCTTAATAAACCCATTTCAAATAATTTGTCATAACTAGGTAAAAATGAGAGAAAAACGATGGAAAAATGGAAAGAGAGCAAAAAAGGAAAAAGAAGAAGCGACCACCCAAAAAAAAAAAGGCGATCGGACTAGAATGCGGCAGCACGTGCGACAGACAGATCATCAGTCAGTAGCCATGTGGCCACCAGGAAGTGCTGATGGTCAAACTAACACCACCTGGTGACCGACCAACCTGCCCCACCCCCTGTCACGGCGGCGGCCACAAAGTCATTGCGCGGAGTCGTGAAAATCCCAAAAATACACGTGAGAAAAGAACCCAAGAATCCTCCAAAAAAAATATGAAAAAAAAAAAAACTATATAAATATATATTTTCTTTATGTCTTTGCGAGTTTTTAATCTGTTAAAAGAGAGATGTGTGCGGTTGAAACTTTAAACCTTTTTAAAATTTTATGATTTTATTGGGAGCTTTTCGGTTTTCCCCTCTTTCTCAATATAAAGCTATATTTAGTAAAACTGAAACATTATGGGGTTAGATAGAAAAAAACATTTAAAATAGGATTGTGAATATATATTTAAACGGTAAATTAAAATATCGTATATATAGGTTGAGAAAAGAACAGGACTCGAAAGCACCCACTCTATAATAGTAATTTTTAAAACTTGCGGTTTTGTGTGTTCAAGTACTAATGTTTCCTTTAAAAGATCATAGATACGGAAGGAAAGATGGAGGTACAACTGGAATTGTAGTGAGATGCGGCATCGCAATGACAAACAACTCGGTAAGCAATATATGATGACTTTCCTTAAAACACTTAAACCATATTACATTTGTTCATACACCACAAGTCTTGCCTATTTCTACATAACTGAATCTCTTTTTACCTTAGCTCAATTCTGCAGGAGATAATTTGATCCTAGCCTCGTGGAGAGGGATACAGGAAAAGAGGAAGACACCAAGAAGAATGTGGACCAATGACCTCAAGGACTGGTAAAAGTGCAGTAAGCTACATGCTGGTAAAGAGGAAAGCACCAAGAAGAATGTGAACCAATGACTTGAAGGACTGTAGAAGTGCAGTAAGCTACATGCTGGTAAAGAGGAAAGCACCAAGAAGAATGTGAACCAATGACTTGAAGGACTGTAGAAGTGCAGTAAGCTACATGCTGGTAAAGAGGAAAGCACCAAGAAGAATATGGACCAATGACTTGAAGGACTGTAGAAGTGCAGTAAGCTACATGCTGGTAAAGAGGAAAGCACCAAGAAGAATATGGACCAATGACTTGAAGGACTAGAAGTGCAGTAAGCTACATGCTGGTAAAGAGGAAGACACCAAGAAGAATATGGACCAATGACTTGAAGGACTGTAAAGTACAGTAAGCTACATGCTGGTAAAGAGGAAAGCACCAAGAAGAATATGGACCAATGACTTGAAGGACTAGAAGTGCAGTAAGCTACATGCTGGTAAAGAGGAAGACACCAAGAAGAATATGGACCAATGACTTGAAGGACTAGAAGTGCAGTAAGCTACATGCTGGTAAAGAGGAAGACACCAAGAAGAATATGGACCAATGACTTGAAGGACTGTAGAAGTGCAGTAAGCTACATGCTGGTAAAGAGGAAGACACCAAGAAGAATATGGACCAATGACTTGAAGGACTAGAAGTGCAGTAAGCTACATGCTGGTAAAGAGGAAGACACCAAGAAGAATATGGACCAATGACTTGAAGGACTAGAAGTGCAGTAAGCTACATGCTGGTAAAGAGGAAGACACCAAGAAGAATATGGACCAATGACTTGAAGGACTGTAAAAGTGCAGTAAGCTACATGCTGGTAAAGAGGAAGACACCAAGAAGAATATGGACCAATGACTTGAAGGACTAGAAGTGCAGTAAGCTACATGCTGGTAAAGAGGAAGACACCAAGAAGAATATGGACCAATGACTTGAAGGACTAGAAGTGCAGTAAGCTACATGCTGGTAAAGAGGAAGACACCAAGAAGAATATGGACCAATGACTTGAAGGACTGTAGAAGTGCAGTAAGCTACATGCTGGTAAAGAGGAAGACACCAAGAAGAATATGGACCAATGACTTGAAGGACTGTAGAAGTGCAGTAAGCTACATGCTGGTAAAGAGGAAAGCACCAAGAAGAATATGGACCAATGACTTGAAGGACTGGTAAAAGTGCAGTAAGCTACATGCTGGTAAAGAGGAAGACACCAAGAAGAATATGGACCAATGACTTGAAGGACTGTAGAAGTGCAGTAAGATACATGCTGGTAAAGAGGAAGACACCAAGAAGAATATGGACCAATGACTTGAAGGACTGTAAAGTACAGTAAGCTACATGCTGGTAAAGAGGAAGACACCAAGAAGAATATGGACCAATGACTTGAAGGACTGTAAAGTGCAGTAAGCTACATGCTGGTAAAGAGGAAGACACCAAGAAGAATATGGACCAATGACTTGAAGGACTGTAGAAGTGCAGTAAGCTACATGCTGGTAAAGAGGAAGACACCAAGAAGAATATGGACCAATGACTTGAAGGACTGTAAAGTACAGTAAGCTACATGCTGGTAAAGAGGAAAGCACCAAGAAGAATATGGACCAATGACTTGAAGGACTGTAAAGTACAGTAAGCTACATGCTGGTAAAGAGGAAGACACCAAGAAGAATATGGACCAATGACTTGAAGGACTGTAAAGTACAGTAAGCTACATGCTGGTAAAGAGGAAGACACCAAGAAGAATATGGACCAATGACTTGAAGGACTGTAAAGTACAGTAAGCTACATGCTGGTAAAGAGGAAGGCTCGTGGAGGAAGGACCAGCAGATAGGAGATGGCCAAGTACAGTCAGTTCTGAAGACTTACTTCATTATCTCGCCCAGTTCACATCATCCGCTAGAAACATCCTTATATCGACTCTATTTTAACTGTTGCCAGGCCGGCGGTGGCGGCGGGGATATTCTGTAGCGCAAGGTTACTTCGGCCAGATATAAAACATTTTAAAAAATGTTTCGGGCAGTATCCTTCACCGCTCTTGGAATCGAAACAATCCAATCATGACTGAACGGCTTTAAGATGTCCCAAATGTAAGTGTCCGTTCGACCCACTTGGCTCAAGCAGCCTTGGGACGGCGCCAGAGTAAAGTTACCCGACTTTCATTCTTCGATCATCCACTCGGCTTTCACGTTTTTCATCCTTCGAGAATCTCCCGGACTACCTCGAAACATCTTTCAAGAACAGCTCTCACAACGTGGCACAAGTCCGAAGCGTCATCACGGCAATTTTTCAGTCTCCCCGTAGAATTACTGTAGAACTGAGAGCGACCTCCGTTTTGCAATAGTCCGACCTCACCAGAGAGCGAAACCGTACCTGACCTTTTAATTCATGTATTCTTTTTTAACACATACACATTTTTCTTTATTTATATATACACACTCTTCTCATTTGCAATTTTTTTTTGTTACAATCCAAAAAATAATCGCCTTTTCTCTTCTATTTTTAGTTATTTACATCTAATCATCTTGCAAATTCTTTCACACAAATCTCTTTATCATAGCTGCTTTGAAAACCACCTTATAGCCCATACTTCCCTCCATGAGCTTATGTTTCTATTGGATGCCCAGAGCAGCGTTCATACATTGCTATCTACCACCGGGAAAGTTCTAATTAAAGCTGGTGTAGAGAGGGCCTCTCTGGGGAGACGACGCATGTTGTCGCATAGTCTACCATTGTTGACGGCTAGTATGAAAGGGAATTCTGCTAATACTCTCTTCAGCAATGGAGCATCTTCCTCATTTATTAAACTTTCTTCAGAACTTATCTTTCTATAACACCAAAGTTATAATAATAACACAAACTAAGAGAAAAACAAATCATCAAAATGAAAGCAAATAAGCCAATGAAGATATGTCGTAATATATATCTAAGTACCAAAAGAGGCACCTCTCCCTTTAAATAAGCATTAAAGCAATGAAGTTTGACTTATCATCCCATTACATAACATCCTGTTGGTAATAGAGAATGTGCCACAACACCAGTTTTGGCAAATTCAGACAACCTGTGTTATCATGGTTTCGTGATGTTCAGTACACACTGGGGCGGCTTTGATTTCATAACATCCCAGGAGTTATGGAATCGGTCGAATTTGCCAAAAAGGAGTGATAAACAAAATTCATTGTTTTTAATATATATTTAAAGGGAGAGGTACCTCTTTTTGTACACGGATAACATCCTTCGGCAATTTTATTTTATACATGTTTTTTTTATGACTTCAACTTTTACAAAAAAGGGGTGGAAATGGTTGAAATAGTGTCCGAGAGTTGACGGTCGCGAACTAATCAGGAAACAGGGAGAATCACTTTTGTCACACAAACCTAGAGATTTATTCCTTTTCCAACAATAGCTATAATTGGGTTACACTTCAAACAGGTAACATTCCTGTAGAGGGGCATTTGGCTAATACTACAGTGTTAGACATTCTTTTTATATAATCGGGATTCGCCTTTTTTCCTTCTTCTACAAGCGTAATGTAACCAAGTTTCTCACCAAAGTATGTATTGGGGCCCCCCGTTCTCTAAGCTTTATCAAGATAAACCACATATGTAAATAGGATGTGCGTCATCTGTATTCAGAAATGTAAAATACTTTAGGCGCGAATGTTCCTTTGTTATATTTGTGAAAACTACTCCGTCCTTGTCTAGTTAACCGCAAGGCTCCATGCCATCATAGTCGAGGTGTCCATTCCAGCCTTGTAGAGAATTAAATGTCGGTTGTATCCAGTAGGAGATCTCTCCATGAAGTCTTACAGAAAAGAAGAAGAAAGGAGGACACAATGCTGCTGGGCGTAGCTCCACCAATTTGTTGGTTCCTTAACTAATCCCCGCACTTGCTGTAATCGTCCTATTGTATTCACCCACGCCACAGCTATCGCAGCGCCCCATCTGCATATCTCCCCGCCGCCACTTCCGCACGGGTGGGTTACCTAGCTGAGCTCTCGAGGGGTGGATGCGACGTCCACACTTGCCCCTAACTAGCCGTTCGACCTGGGACGGACAAATGCGTAGTTACATCTCGAAAACGATGGCTTCCAATATCTATGTTGCGGATTAAATTGACTCTAGGAGGGAAAATAGCCTCAAAATTTGTTGGACAGTCTGTGAACGGTCGAATGATCTTAATGTACACATCTTGTAGGCATTCTCTCTCTTACTCTGGGTATATATTACTCTAGATACGAGTGGTCGAGTGGTAAACAAAAAAAAAAAACATTTTGTTTAATGAGGACCATTAGAGACGTGTGAGAGTCAAATGATGGGCAGCTCCACCTTGAAGACGATTTGTAAGGAGGGACTTGAGAAATTCGGTTGGCTGAGTGATTCTGGATGAAGACGTATTGATTTTCTGGACCATGAAAGATGGTGAGCTCCATCTTACCGATACTCTACTAACCACAGCAAATCCACACACTCCAAATAATTTTATTTATTAAAACTTGGCGAACTTTCTTGGAACCCTCCCTTTTTTATCTTCAGGCCAAAAATCTAGACAAGCTATAAAAGGAGATAAAGTCAAGATTCCAGCTTTTTTTTTTCTTATCCCTAGTACACGAGGTACAGGCCATGATAATCATGGTGGGTAGTTAGCGACTGCTTTTTACTGTAAGCGCACCACATGTCTACACATGTGAAAGCAGTTCGACTTTGCACTTACAAATATGCCAGAGCCCCGTTTGGTTACTTGCACTCGCTGGTGGGGTTGGACTTTTGCAAGAATCGGGGGGCCATTGGAGCATTTTTTTTTTTTTTTTTAAACAGAAAAAAGTGTCCAATGCGGGGATCGAACCCGGGTCGTAGTGGTCGTAAACCAAACGGTTTAACCAGCCTTCCACCGACCCCCTGATTCCAGCTTTAAAACTAGGTAAAATAAAGCACAAAGTATAAACTATAGGCGCCAAAAAAAAAACTAAATTTAAAAATGATTCTGTATTTATACATGTCTATTTACATAATGGCTTTAGTTTGAAAACTATCATATTGGTGTTCGAGATGACTTTTTAAAATTACAAGAATTTTGGTTTGCACACTAGCACTTCAATACTTATCTATACGTTATTCTCTTCGTAATGGATACCCGGCAGCTCAGGGGCCGTGTAACTCCGGCGTTTCGATGGCCCCACCTCGGGGTTTAATGCCCTTGCATTTTGAGGTCACAGCCATACTATGTTACAGTCTTACTCCAAACCTAGTTTCATATTGTACAGACATGTTATAGTACAGGAAATATTAAAACACCCGCGTGCGCTTACACAAGTGTACAAACATCTGAGAAAAAAAAACACACGTATGCTCGCTCACACACCAGTGCACAAACACACATGTGCGCTGACACGCCAGTGCACAAACACAACACATGTGCGATCACACAACAGTGTACAAACACACGAATGCTCGCTGTCTCACACACCAGTGCACAAACACACATGTGCGCTGACACGCCAGTGCACAAACACAACACATGTGCGCTCACACAACAGTGTACAAACACACGAATGCTCGCTGTCCCACACACTAGTGCACAAACACACATGTGCGCTGACACGCCAGTGCACAAACACAACACATGTGCGCTCACACAACAGTGTACAAACACACGAATGCTCGCTGTCTCACACACCAGTGCACAAACACACATGTGCGCTGACACGCCAGTGCACAAACACAACACATGTGCGCTCACACAACAGTGTACAAACACACGAATGCTCGCTGTCTCACACACCAGTGCACAAACACACATGTGCGCTGACACGCCAGTGCACAAACACAACACATGTGCGCTCACACAACAGTGTACAAACACACGAATGCTCGCTGTCTCACACACCAGTGCACAAACACACATGTGCGCTGACACGCCAGTGCACAAACACAACACATGTGCGCTCATACAACAGTGTACAAACACACGAATGCTCGCTGTCTCACACACAAGTGCACTAACACATATGCGCTCGCACGCCAGTGTACAAAACACACGAATGCTCACACCCAAGTGCACACACAAACACAAGCGGCCGGTCCAATAGAAGATTCTCTCCCCGGAGCAAATATTGGCGGCAGCAGGCAGCCATCAAATATATCGTAAATCTCCGAGGCCGGCGGCGCGCTAGTTCCTATTGCCCGGTGGCTCTTTTGTGTCGCGTGGGGAGGTATCTGCTCAGTATCGTTCCTATTGTAACTGCTGTACCGCCGAACAAGTATCACAGGATCCATGCTCTCTGTATCCTTCCTATCGTAGTATTTGTAACACCGTACAAGTTATCACGAGGACAATGCTAATCTCCTTCTTTTTTAATCACGAATTTTCATCAGGTATATGTTCTCGTTTGGTTTATATAAATTTATATATATATTTTTTTTAAATGACTGTTTTATATGTTTAAAAATATATGGTGCAAAAAAAAAACTAACAATACCAAGTGATTAAAGTTGTAACCCGGCGCCGGACAAAGCTCGAGTGAGGGAATAATAATGAAAGGCAGGCAGGCAGAAGAACTGTGGAAGGGGACTAAATAGGTCCCCCCCCTCCACGTCCATCCCAGCTGCATCCTAATGACCGCGTGGCGTTTCTTTGTGTCTCGGCAATCCCACGTCCCACTTCTACTGGGTGTGGTGTCGTCCACTCAGGCTACCTTCTTTCCTCTCTATGTCCTCTCTATCTACAACACCATCTTTCTGGAAACTATCAACGCCTATGTGAGTGTATAGCTATTCTTTATTTAAGACCTTACAGGGTGTATCGTTCCAATATTAGTATATGTACTGCCGAACAAGCGTGTACACGGTTTTTGTGTATATATATATACCATGGTATCTAATCGGCATTGGAAAAAAAAAACGTATAATTTATACATTTTATAGTGTGTTTTCAATCAATTCAAACATGTTTTTAAACACAGCCTTATTAGAATTGATAGAGTATTACAAGCAAAGGTGTTGAATTGAACGCGGAAGTGAGAGTTGTAAATACCTAGCGATGTACAACCCGTGTCCATCTCGAGATTGTTGTTTCCACCTCACCGGAGAGAGGATGAAGGTTTAAACAGTCCGCGGTGCACTGTACTAGAGATCGGCCCGGGTATTTAAACTGTCCCGGCTAACAACACGACGCCTTTCTCGAAATGTAGAAAGAATTGGACATTTACCAACACAGCAGTTCCTTTCATTTACTTCCTCGTCCCCAAAACAACCTATGCTTTAAAAAAAAAAAAATTATCAATTCTAATAAAGGGGGGAGATGGGGTTAAAAAAATATTGAACTGAAAAACGAAGGTGTGAATTTGATATTTTTAGCATATATATATAACCTAATATATATGATATCTATATTAATTAGTGTTTGAGTGAATATAATATCTACATTATTCAGTGTAAATAGCTCTTACTTCATTTGGACAAAGCTTAAGGAATTTTATTATTTTGATGTCACGGGTCGTCTTTTTTTTTTTTTTAAAGAATACAGAGGCAATTTTGTTCACACTTTGTTATCTCGTGTGTCTTCAATAACTGTGTGTATTAAATATCTTTCAGAGTTATTGCCTGAATCCATGCTAAAAGGTTCAACTTCCATAAGTTTTGTCCATGAGTGTATATATACGAGTAATATATTACGAGTAATATATTTCATTGTTATATGTAAATATATATCTAATGCCTTTGATTTTTGCTAGACTCGGTGAAAGAGTCCTATAAATAGAGGATGTGAGGGGAGGGAGGAAGGAAGGCACGATGTCTGGCTGCACCAGATATTCCTGGTAGATAGGGGGGAAACAAAGCAGCGGTTAAGGTCAAGTGCAGATGCAGCGGGTGGATAAGCCCAGCAGAAAATGGAGGCTTGTTCCCCCCACCACCAGATGATCCACCAGGAAGTGGTGCTTCCTTCCTGTTTGTGGTCCGAGTAAAGTCCGAGCACCTTCCAGTAAAGGTGAAGTCCCCGCACCAAATTCATTTCTGGTAGGTAGGTGTCTCTAAGAAGCCGCTCCCCCAAATATACAAACAAAGATTGACCTATTTCGGACACCAGCAAGCGGATTAGAAAAAATGTTGGGAAATATTGAAGGAATGAGCTGGCTGGGAGGTGGTCAAGAAATTTACAGGAAGGTTACTGGATGAGCATCAGATCATATTGGAGATCAAACATGTCCCAATAGTCACCAACCTAAAGCCAACCTAATGGACATTAACAACAACAAAACGGAGACAATTCCTCCTTTCACACCTTTCCTACATCCCCCCCTTTCTATCCATTATGGCGGAGAGGCTCCTTTTTTACGCACTTATTACAAGGTGTGATGCAATGGCGCGTTAGCTTCACTTGTTTAACACAACAGCAACACTCGAGAGATCTGCGCGCAATACACTGTTTCCCCGAGCAAATGTTTTTAATAAAATTTAAAAAAAACGGACAAAACCATATTTACCCACCAAAGATAACCATATTTCTCTCTTCAAATTTACTTTTTCAAATAATAATAGAGAGTCGCGCGGAATATCAGTCGTCGGTGGTTTTGTCACATAGCCAGAATAAATGCTGATAGACTTCCATACAAGGCCTTTTACATAAAGGAATAGACGAGATAACCAGGAAGAACACAAACCCTCAAAACTAACCTCGGTTCCTACAGAGAACTTTACACCCAAGACGGTGAGCTTTGGAATATCGGTGAGTTTAAGCGAGACCATAAGTGCGGTAGGGAAATACAGCGTGTACCGAGGAAGGGCTCCTCAGCGTGGAACAAAGGCGCTACCAAGGGATACTACAACTACATAGCACCAAGGTACACTAGGTAACTTACCGATGATAGCATGGACCCGTACGGAGAGCTGTGTCCTCAGGAGGATGGAGTTCTTCTTGCTGCACCACACATGGCAGGTTAGGTGACGCTCTCAATGATGGCGAATAAGTGCTTACATCTCATCATCATAGATAATTTGACAAAATATTTTATTGACACTTTGTCAATGGCAACAAAAGATAAACAAAGGAATGATGGTATTTACAATTAGGTGATTCAATTTTGTATTTAACCTTATATGGACGTTGTAATAAAGTTGTTTCAATCTCTCCTCCACCTTGAGAGAGTCCTCCTCCATATCATCATAGAATAGAACAAGCCATCAGGATAGTGACGCCCGGTCCAGATTTGGTCAATTCAGAAAACCCAACAAGATGATTCAAGGTTTCGGTTCTCATCGGTAGAGTTAATAGGATAGAATGTTCTTTACGTGACAGTTTAGGAAGATGAAATTGTGTTGTATATTGAAAGTCGAGGGTTAAAAAAAAAAAGGGGGGGGGGGGGGGATAATGTCAGGAGAATTTGTATGCGATCTTCCCCTAATTATAGAGCTGAGGAATGGTTGCCGTCATTTATTCTATTGGTGTAAACACGACATGGTTTCAGAGCCGGTTCAGACTTGATTTTTTTGATAGAGCGATTGTTTATGACTTGAACGGAGACCAAAATATAGAGCTCAAACCGTCTTGGAGTTAAGAGTCAAAAACGACCAAAATTCTACACGTTTCGTTATTAACTGCAATATTATTGGAGAGAAGTACTCCGGCAATATTGAGATCGTAGCTCGGCCTGATACATTTGTAGGAAGATCGTGTTCTATAGGTTCGAATACGGAAGTAAGGCAGTAAATATAATGTTCTATTATAGCTCGTTATAAGTTTACGACAGTTCGTTGAACGTCCTAATCTTGACGGAATACACTAAGGGGAAAAGAAGTTACGTCCAGAAGGAAAGAACTGGTGGAATGCCATAAAAATTTGTTGCATCAGTCAGTCTCCTACATCGACCAAATCATCAAAAACAAAAAAAAAAATGTGCCCAACTTCAACTTTTTTTTTAGACGTTTGTGTTCATTCAAAATTTAATAATTCATTGTACGTTACAAAAAAAAAAATAATAATTGAAACCAAATTCCATGTTTATTTTTTTTTCTTCAATTCCTTCTGGCTGTAACACATTCTATTGTCAACGAGTGTATTTGCCAACTAAAATACGAATGTTTGAATATGTAGAGTGTGTAAAAATGCCTGACACGAAGAGCCACCACCACCATATTACAATAGGCCAACACGATACCATCGCGATAACAGCTGGGAGGAGGGAGGGACGATCAATCAATGGAGAGATAGGTTGGTCGGACCGCCGGCCGGCCGGCCAGCGTACTGTCTAGGTAGCCAGCCATATTGGTTGACGAGATATTCACAACGTTCTTTAACTGTTGCATCGGTCAAATATCTAAGTTTTTTTTTTATATTTTCAGAAAGTAAAAAAATATATAAATATATAAAAAAATTCAATAAAGAGAGAAATATAAATAAAAAAGCTGTGTGTATATACAAAATATTACAGAGCTGGTAGGATAAATTCCTACTGCACACTTTTTTTTTAACGTAATTCGAATGAATGGTTAAAAACAAAATTGAAATGACTTTGATGTGTTTTACAGGTGGGAAAAGAAAAAAAAAGTGAATCATTTAAAAAATATAATATATAAATTGTTAGAGAAATTAGACAAATATACTACCACCTAGACTAGAAATCCGTAGCTTCTTGTTTTAGCGCTATTTTTAGATATTAACACTAAAAGATTGTGGTAGTACAGTAATGTGCAATGAATTAATACATTTTGAATGCACAAAAACGTCTAAAATATTTTAAGTCGGGAATATTTTTATTATTAGTAGTAGTAAATTAAATTTAATTGCCATCTATCGTTAAAATTTTACACAAATAAATTTACTGGCAATGCGCTTCTTTTAAATATCATCAAATATTATCTCTACAGACCTTACTGCAATGATATGAGTTATTAAATGAGAGGGCTTGGCTCATCAGTAGTGAACCCTCTCAGCGGTTTCGCCAAATTAATCTCTAGACCGCTCTACTATTGTATTGGATTGGTTTGGAGTATACCTTGAAATTATTTGTATGTACCTCTACAAACCTATAAGCTTATGTCCATAGTTCACTAAACACCCCTAAGCTGCCTTCCATAGAAAATACAGGGTATACTCCAAACCAATCCAATCCAATGCAATATTAGAGCGGTCTAGAGATTAATTTGGCGAAACCGCTGAGAGGGTTCACTACTGATGAGCCAAGCCCTCTCATTCAATAACTCATATCATTGCAGTAAGGTCTGTAGAGATAATATTGGATGATATTTAAAAGAAACGCATTGCCAGTAAATTTATTTGTGTAAAATTTTAATTATTATTATTGTTTGTTTTAGATAATTTGGTCGATGTAGGAGACTACTTTGATGCAACAAAATTTTATGGCATTCCACCAGTTCCTTCCTTCTGGACGTAACTTTTTTCCCCCTAGTGTATTCCGTCAAAACGAGGATGTCCAACGAACTGTCGTTTATATTGTAAACCACTGTTATGGACAGTGGTCAGTCCCTCTCTCCATTCTGTCCAGCTATTGGCCTGATGACTTATATGATCGGGTGATATCAAGTCAGTCATTAGGAGTGTCCTCAGTTGTTGTTTCTTATTGCCACAATATATAGGTCCAGACCATTAGTTGGGCAAGTTTTGATAAGGTTTCCTGGATAGTACCAAAGAACACTTGGAGGATCGGATACAAGGAGAGGTTTGGGAACACTTGACTGTTACTTCTTCCGGCCACTGTACCAGCGTTTCTCAAACTTTTGGCCCTTAGGTCGTTAACATCTGTTCAAAAACTTCGCGGACACATCGATTATTTTTTAAAACAACAACAAACTTTACTAGAAAGAATTTACAGAAATTACAACCACAAGTTAATTGTAACACAAACACAACATTGTGGATTCTATATCCTTAAAAAAAAGTACAAAATTATAATAATATTATTATATATATTCTTAATAAGGTTTTTTTTTCCAATGCAAGAAGAGGTGAAAATCTCCGAGGACAGCGATCTCTGGTCTAAGACATGGTGTGGTTGACAAGATAATTCTGACCGCCCTTCATCAAACACCTCGCGGCTTTCTGGCCCAAACCTTCCGTATTGACCCATTTGATGAGCGATCACTCATGTAATGACTTGTTGTGATCTAATACCTTAGATAGCCAGCCTCACATGGGGGATTTCTACAGTAATAACACATAGCAATCCATACACACTGCCATCAACAAGCTATGGATCAAATTGTCATGTTTGCTTTGTACTCCATTAACGCCGTGTGGACACACCGGAATAACATTAATGAAAAAAAAATGGAACACAAGCAAAACAACTTAAAATAGTACAGTAAAACATTCTACAGTCGACCCAGCTGGCGAACCTCCCAGACAGGCCTCTATATTACAAAAAAAAAAAGACTTCACCTCCAATGAAAGACCATCTACGAATATAAAGAGCATATTTGTTTGTTAGAACATTCTCGCTCATGGAAGAGTCTGCTGTATCGTGGTATTGTCGTGGTTCTCCCCCGTGGGTACACGCCGTGTAGATGGATCCCCCACAGGAACGGAAGATATCGACCTTGCGCGACCCAGATGGAGCACGGGCCAACTTGGTCGCTGACCCACCGTCCAAAATAACACGGGGAGTGCGCCAAACATTCCCTCGGCGATGCCACCTCAGGACACACTGCCTACGGACAATGGACCATATTCAAATCTCTACCGCAGGCGGGCGTCAATGACCCGAAGCCCAACAACAACAGGAGGAACAATGGATCTTCTTTTTGTGGAACTTTGAATCGAAGCCTGTGTGCTCGCTTCCTTGTCAATCACCCCCTTCTCCGGCAACACGGATATCAAATACCTTGCCAAATACCGAGATTCTAGTAATCACCAAGTATAGCAACACCTCCCATGAACCTCCGTCCTTTGTAAAAAAAAACAAAATAAAATAAAAAAGACTTGATCCAACTTCTAGGGAATCTAAGAGACCACCTCCAGGAGAGTCCAAGATTATCCGTGTTTTTAAACTAAGGTCTTTTAATGGAAATTTCTACTCTAAATATGTACTTATACACTCATGGACAAAACTTAAGGAAGTGGAAAGTCTTTGATGTCGCCAGTCATCTTTTTTTTATTTTTTGAGACAGAGGCGATATATAGAGATCGAGAGTCAATATACATATCTCCATATTTTATTATTTAAAAATAAACTTTATGCAAATATTAGATTTAAAAGAGAAAATGTATAGCGAGAGTAGCTTTAGTTTAAATCACAAACAACCTCGATAGAGAGAACCGAGTTGTCCCTCGAAATATTGGGAAAATCTATTCACCGTCTCTCCGCAAACTAACGGATTCAGGTTTAGATGGCGCTTAGTTTTAGTTTCCATCTTTACATAGAATATAGATGGAAAATTTGCCGGGAGGAAATTAATCCATAGAAGCATAGGGCGCCTCTCCCGTCAAATACATAGAGATTCCCAGCATAAAAAAAAAATCTCCTCAACATAATGTGGCGCCATTTCCAAGACGCACATTCTTGCAGAACGCCAACAGAGTGTATGTATAGGGCACAAGTACGTAGTCGTCCAGACCTGCACCAAAATATTCAGCCACTCATTAAAAGGACGCCGAGACGTAGTTCCCAAGAGTGCTAAATTGACTTACGGGGTCAGTGGAACTAGCTTCCTCGTTGTGACAATTTATAAACACCACCCGCGACTACGCCGGAACATTTATTTTAAATGTGTTTAACTTTCTTTTTATAAAACTACAATAAGATCCGATGAGAGAGATATGGCCCCCCCTTCCTCCCCTGAAAAAAAAACTGCAATATTCCAGGTTTCTTCTAATGGTTGGTCGTTTATCGGAGGTTGGATTAGACATCAGGACACAACGATTAGTTGATATGTTTATTCCTATATTTGGCACAAGCTATCAGCAACTTTCAGTTGCACGATCAGGTGATGCCTTTTTGGTATTTATAATTTATTCACCTCTGATCCCAGTACAATTTCACTTTTGTGTTATTGTTTCATACAGCTTTTTAATTTTTTTTTTTTACAAGAATGGTCGCTCAGAGAGGTTTTGCTGTCTAAATGAATATTTTCTAAAAAAAAGGGCAGTTAAAGAAAATGGTTAGAGTAGTAAATACTGAGAGGGAGAACTGAGATATATATTCAGATCGGCAGGAAAGAAACGAGGGACTAAGGCGGCGGAGTGTCGCGATAATCCTTGTGGCACACCAACCAACTGTCCAGGTAGGTACACCACAACGTCACCACCAGTGGCACTTTGTAAGTTACCACGGCTCGATCGTGTGTATTCTTGGCGTATCTTTAAAAAAAGAGTTAGGAGAATGGGGAAGTTATGTCGCGCGAAGACGGAGGGACATGAGACATTGGCGACACATTCCACCAAAATGTCCTGCTGCTGGAGTCAGGTGACAGCTCCGGTTCTCCCCTCCTCCCACGCTCGATTGGCTGGCTGGCTCGTCTTTCTGCCTCGTTAGTGAGGCTTTCCGCGATGTCCTCGGAAACTCTCGAGTTACCATCTATATGTGTAGATAAGTGGCGTACGTACTGTAATAGGCAGTTGCAAACCCCTCCTACAGACTGTGTACTTGGGTAACAACAGAATAGGTAACTATGCAATTACTAGCGGAAATATGTAAATAGGATCTTATTTAACATCAAAGACTATATGTAGCTATGCAACTGATATTTGTAAAATTTAAATGGGATCTTATAAAGGAAAACAAAAGAATCAGCAGCTATGCAATTACTGGCAGAAATATGCAGATAGGATCCTATAAAAGACGGCCATCAAAGGAAGTACGGTGACAAAATCCTGGCCAGACGCCCATAGCAGATTGTGAACCTCCTCCCATTACGAAACGCCATCGCTACCTAACGCCACGTAGAGCAAGCACTAAAATGTCACCATACACTACTTAGGTCTCTGTACACGCTCCCTGTGTAGACGTTCTCTTCGTCAATACCAGTGTTTAAAGTAGCTACTTCTCTAACTAAACCTCGACACATGCTACTTGGTACAAAGAGAAAATTTGCCATGTTTTAAAACAAAGCTAAGTTCAATACAAAAAATGGAGGATCTCCACGCCAAGATCGGGGGATCCTATACGATTCATTAAAACCTTCCCTGAGCGACCCCTTTGTAAAATTAGAGAAAAAAATAACTTGATCTAATATAATTCCAACAATAAACTACCTCCGGGAGAGTCCAGGGATATTTTAGTTGGTCTCCCATGGGAGATTTTCATTTCCATAAATCGTTTGGAAATTCGAAATAATCTTGATCTGATCAACCTGAAATTCAAGACCATCTCTAGGAGAAATTAAGGAGTTTTTAAAAAAATCTATCTTATATATCGGATATATTTTCTATAGACTTATTGCTTTATAAAAAATACTATGTGCTTTTATCCCAAAAAATGAATGGGGAGATAATGTAAAAAAAAAAAAATGAGTTAATTTTTTTTTAAATCAATCTCTATATCTCTATAAAAAATAACCAAAAAAATCATTATATTATAAATATACTTAATCAATAAGGAATCAAGGGTTTCGTTTCTTATTTCTTTTAAGAAAATAAACGAAACCCTTGATTCCCTTTTGATTAAATCAAAGTGTAAAAGCAGGGGAAAATCTTTATTATAAATATAGTAAAAATAACAGATATAACGTTCACAAACATCACCGCACACGGATAGTGATGAAAGATGAAAGTTAAAAAAAAAAAAAAAGACAACACAACAACAACAACAACAAAAAAGAAGTTTAGTCATAACAACGGTTTATTAAAAAAAAAAAAGGATGAAACAAAAAACTTTTTTCTTTCAACTTTTCACAAAATAGAGTAAAAGAAAAATTGAAGGGAAGGAAGAAAGGAGAGCACATAGACCTAACCATCACAAAATAACATGGGGGAACGCCTTCGTAATCGAAAAGTTTTTAAATGATATGAACAACAATGAACACCACCCTCGAGATGCACCAAGATTCTCACCTTTGGTCGACGCCGAAAAAAAGAAAAAAGAGGAAACCGCACAGAAAGAAAGAAAGAAAACAACGAGGTGAACAAAAGGGATCCGAGGGACACAAGATTAGAAAAGAAATAAAAAAAAAAAAGAGAAGGGGGGGGGCACAATTAATACCGTGGGCCAGAGTAACGTGGCCATAATTTGAACGGCGGTGGCGGGAGTAATGAGAAAGGAGTTTGGTATTGTGCGCTGGACATGTTCTTCAACACTGGCACATTTATTGTTCCGTGCTGCACGTGAGCGAATCACATGGGAGTTTTTTTTTTTTTTCTCTCTCTCTCTCTCTCTCTCTCTCCTCTATACTTCCTATAACTCACCGTTTGAGGTCGGCCAAGGAAGGCTTGGCATCGATAATCACAATTGGAATGGTCTGGAATAGGTGAGGAGAATTGAGAACCGAGTACAATGACGTTCCTCTTGAGGTTTCTCCACTTCCTATAACTCACTATTTTGGAGGAGAAGCCGACTAAAGGAAGAGTTAGCATCGATAATCTCAATTGGAATGGTCTGGAAGATGTGAGGAAAATTGAGAACAGAGTACAATTGAGGTGTTTCTCTACTTAGTAAGTCATATTTTGGAGGAAGAGGTCGACCAAAAAGAAAGAATTTACATGGATAATCTCAATAGAAATGGTCTGGAAGATAGGAAGAGGTGAAGAGATTTGAGCACAGAGAACAGAGTACAATTGAGGTGTTTCTCTACTTCCTAAAACTTTTGGAGGAGAGGCCGACCAAAGAAAGGATTGACAAAGAAAAGATAATCTCAATGGCCTGAAATTGGAAGGGATCAAGAGGGGTGAAGGGAATTGTTCCCAACAGGGTGGAATATGAGAATTCATGACGGTTCCCTACTTCCATATTTGACGATGTCGACCAAGGAATATAAACAATTAGTCTTCTAGAAGCGGTTGGTCGTTTATTATAATTTAGATCAGATCGAAGCAAGTCCGTTTTTTTTTTAACCAAAGAGAGGGTGGTGTCGTTATGGGAAATGGTCGCTCATAAGAGATTTAAACCTTTTCAGATTTAAATATATAATACATTTACACATTTCTCTCTGTGACAATATCCTTTTTCTCCCCCTTGGGGTTTTTTCTCTTATTTCAAGAACAATGAATGCCGGCCAGCCAGCAGACAACCTCTATCTTCAAGATAACCGAGGGAAAGTTGAGCTTGGATTGCCAAGGCCTGATAATTAATGGCTCGCTTAGAGTAAAAAAAAAAAGGATTACTAATTAAAAAGAGGCCAAAATTACCGCATACTGACCAGAAGGTTGACAAGGAAGACTTAGAGACTACGGATAATCATCAACCTTGAAGCTTTTATAAAACCTGGCTTAAAGGAGGAGAACGAGAGAGAAAAATGGAACAAGAACTGTGGGGAGGAAGATGAACTCTTTTGACACATGTAGCGGGCACAAGAAGGGGGCCTTCAGACTATTAAATGAACAACTATAATCTGACAAAGAAATAAGTCTGGGGAAGATCTAAAGGGGCCTTCTGAATGAGAAGGAATGATAAGGTAAATGGAAGTTTGTGCAGGGGGTACATGTACTTTAAGGATCATTAGGGATTATCTATTGTCCACACTGGAGAGATACAACTTCTTGAAGAATGAAGGGAAGGAGGTAGACCAAGGATGGATTGGTGTGTTTGATAATCTAATAGAATTGCTTAGAAAAGGGAGAAATGGAGTTCCATCGTGGCTTACGTTAGTATGGCTGCACTACGTGATGATGATGATGTATTGCAGAATTTTAAAAATCCTTTTGGCCGCGGAGACACGCAGTGCGCCTACCCAACCCACCGTTGATATCCCGCTGTATTCCTCTTGGGATGATCAAAAAGACAAGGAGCACGTACATAAAGTCGCAAAACAACCTGTTGACAGTAGCAAAATAAACACTTCAAACCATAGTAAGCAAAACCCCAGTCACTCAACACCTATATTTACGGTAGACCTCCTATGTCTATCAAATCTGGATCTACATTCATTTGTCGACTCCCAAGAGTTCTTGGCTATCTTCAGCTCACAATGTCCACAACAACGGTAGCTACACCAATGTAACACCACTGACATATGGTAGAAATAGAAACGCAGAGAGAGAAACAGAGAGGGATCAGGATTAAAAAAAATTTTAAAGCAGTTGATGAATGAGAATGATGAAAGAAATTGCTGTTAAATTATGTGGAGAAATAAAAAAATTAATACTAATTAGTAAAAAAAAAGTATAGATGCATAAATATAAAATTAAATTTTATAACTTTTATCAGAACACAAATAATAACAAAAGAGAAATGCCAACAACCAGTCTCCTAGAAGCGGTCGGTCGTTTATTATAATTTAGATCAGATCAAAACAAGTCCGTTTTTGTATTTCACCAAAGAGATAGTAGTGGTGTCGTTATGTCGAAATGGTCGTTCAGAAGATATTTAAACCTTTTTAAATGTAAGTATAATACATTTACACACTTGTCACAATATTTTTTTTTTCTTTCAGTTGACTCTTTATTCCTTTATTGAAATATAGTATTCTGACCAAGATAGACATCATCTCGCCCATCCTAACGATCTTCTTCCAAGACACGTCACCAGGTAGCAACGAGGGAGAACGCGCTCCAGGAACTTTGACAAAGGACAAGGAAAATAGCGACTCAAACAGGAAGAATTCGAGTTGAAAAGAGGATCGAGTCCGTGCAACAACAGGAGTGAGTGTCTCAGGAAGTCAAACACGACGATTGTGTGTTCGGGGATGTCCACCGAGCAGAGACACCTAGCCCAGAGGAGCGGCGGGGTAACACAATGAGGAAACATCTCCCCGCTGTCCACGCAGCTAAAGATCGCTGATAGCATCACACCATCTATCAGAATAATAAAAGTATGTATCGCTGCATTTCTCTAAACATTTATGGAATAACATATATACACTCATGGACAAAACTTAAGGAAGTGGAAAGTTTTTGATGTCGCCGGTGATCTGTTTTTATTTTTATTTTTTCTTCAAAGGAGACAGAGGCAATTCTGTTAACACTTGGTTATCTCGTGTGTCTTCAATGAAGTTCACTGTAATATATTTCAGAGTTATTATACTGAATCCCGATATATATGCTAAAAGGTACAACTTCCTTAAGTTTTGTCCAAGAGTGTATTTTAAAATTATATATTTATGGGAGATACATATGGGAAACAAAAAATCGGTCCTGGCATATTTCGCCAGTTAACCCACATAGTAACGGGCCGTGATAACCATGGTGGGTATGGATTTAATACCTCTTAGTGTAAATTACACCACAGTCGCTCTGCACGCGTGGAAAGCAATAATTTCGATTTTTTTTTTTACACTTAATAATCGTCAGATCACACCGTTTATGGCTAATTGCCACTCACTGATGGAATTTATGAATTTAAAAAAAAATCGGGGTGTGGAGGGCTCATTATAAAAGCCGTTTTTAAACTTTTTAAAAAAGCTTGATTTTCAATGCGTTTCGAACCCGTGTTACTGATTGCCATTTTCTACCACCAACTCTTGCCAACATTTTATATAAAAAAAAGAGACATCGTGTTTATTGCATCTGTTTCCATTGTTAAAGACGGGGGATACAACTAGGTAATGGACTTGAAAGAAACGAGAAAGATACAACAAAGGGAGAATACCACGGAGGGGAAATATTTGTCTCTCGGTAGAACTGGGAGACTCGTCGCCATACCAAAATAGAAACCTCGGGGTAAGAAAAGAAAAACCATAAAAAACAAGAGAGAGAGAGATGGAGGGAAGAAGAAACGATAGATCTCCAAAATGGATTCGGTTAACAAAACGTTTTTATTAATTTATATATGTACAATATCAATTCTTAGATAAAGAACTGAATGTTGATGATGGCCCAATGCCATCTAGCGGTAAAAATACCGACTTGACGTTGCCTCCCCCCCACCATAAAAATTGGCCAACACCTTTTCTTTTGAATTATCTAGAAAAAGCTAACCCCATACGCGCTTCGGGCTGTTGGGTCCTCTCCAGGCTTTACATTGAAAATCCACCAAAATAATCTTCACTGTTTCTTTTTTATTCCTCGACTTTTAACTCTTATTTTTAAAAGCAAATCCTAGTGACTGTGAAACATAATAAATATTTTGACGTAAATAAAACTTGCTGCATTCAAATCCACCAAAGGAGTTTTAAAAAAAAAGAAGAGTAATTAAGAGTTTTAACAATGTTTTTATAGAGTAGCTTTGTAGGAATGTATTTCATATTTTGTAACATATAGTTTATAATAATATTTTTTAAACCTCCTTTCTTGAATTTGTGAGGACATAACGGAGAGATATATAGAAAAATACATAACCGTCATTTAAAAAAAAATGCCTATAGCTTTTTTAAATAGGTATATTTCTTTATCAAGGTCCTTTATTTCGCTTTGTCTCTAGAAAAAAAAAACCTTTAATATGGTCGCCTCCCTGTGTTGAAGGGGATAGACGTGACATCTAGTGAGTGGGATTGGAGCTTTATAGGGGATCCTCTTTAAGACTTTAGGGACTGGCGGACTTACTTGTCCTGGAATCCCTCGAGCTCCTCGGACTGTTCGTCCAGCGTGGACTCGAGGTCCAGGTAACTTCCGTAGTCCCCATCGGTGCATTTGTCGCGGTAGACCTGGAGCGTGCAGTCGTCGAGCTGAGCACACACGGTTCAATATTATGGGGGTGCACTTAGTGATTTAGTAGTCTTTATAAAGGCAGTATGTGTGTTATATATATAGAGTGGGTGGTGTATAGGAATGTTTTAAATAATACAGCTAAATTCAACCAATTATTAAGCCATGTATCTCCTGACATATTGGAGAGTCACTGTCGGCGCCCTGAGAGGAAAGAATTCAAGAACGGCTGATCTATCTACATTTCTTTTCAATCAACAAACTCCCAACCAGAGCAAATGATGATATCTACATTGGTAGGAATGGTGTGAGGAATTGCTCTCGATGTTGCACAATAGAAGTTGGTGATGTCTCAGAATCTTTATGTTTTTCCTCCCCAAATATCCAATTTTGTGACTAGGATACAATCATGTTGGGCAAAATTGGGTTCGTCCTTGGTGCATGTGATGTCTTAACGGTGATAACCATGCCCACTCCATGGGGAGAGAGAGAGAACGTGCAGCCTCCTAAATAAAAGCAATGAACAGAACATGGAAGTCTGTGCAGGACACGTGCAACTTTGTGGATCAACATCAGGAGATATGGTCTATTCACCAAACTGGAGGTGTACTGGCCTTAAAGAATGAAAGGAGAGGTGATAGATCAAGGAGAAGGATAGCTCGGAGGATCCAAAAGAATAGCCATGAATTAGAGGAGATGAAGAGACGGAACAGAATATTTAGCTCCGTATCGGATAGGGTAGGGCCAGATGGGGAACAAATATGGAAAAAAAAGGACACAGTCGCAGTATCCGAGCTAACAACAACAAGATGCTAGAGAACTCTCTCTCTCTCCCTATAACGAGTGACAAATTACACCAAGGAAGAAATGAGGATCGACCTTACGCAGGAATTGGAACCTTGACGGGACACCAAGACAGGAATCGTCGCAAGCTCAAAGTGCCCAGAAACCAACAGACATTTGCGTAACGCGCGTCGTTCAATCCGTTAATTTCCTGCACGACGTCGCCGGGCGTGGGAGGCGAGTAGGTAGGTCCTTCGCAATGTCGAGGTCGCTGTTGTGCTCACGGCGTCCACCCACGGCAGTTCTGTGGCTCGCTGTGTGCGGAATCTATTTGCTTTAAATTTCATTATATCGTTTCAAAATAAATCTATACGAAATTTCTTAGGTGTATGCGGGGAGTTCCCACGATTGTAGGGATCAAGAATGACTTCTAAAAGCCTTATTGAAGTTTTTACCTTAATAACGAGTTTTAAGATAATTCCAGTGTATCACTGGCAGTCCTTTCTTCAGTCGGAAAGACAGCTGTCATGGCTATGCCAAACCCTCCCCGAGTGTACATATCTAGAACGACAGCGAGTCTCCTAAGTCTTATTGAAGTTTTATCTTAATAATAAGATTTCCCCACAATTCTCTATATTAGTATCATCATCATGATATGACGTCTTCGTCTGACGGTAAGACAGGGATATGGCGAGGCAATGGCCGGGTTTTCCCCCGAGTGTATTTTTACCCGGTGGGTCTTCTAGTGGCCGACCGTTTATAGATGGCGCCTATATTTGTGGCGTCTATTTTGACGGGAGAGGTATCTTTTAGGATTGATTTCCTCTTTCCGCCGAAGTTTCCATCTATACAGGTGCATTCTTTTTTTTTTTTTTTAATGTATCAAAAATAGTGTTTCAAAATTTTTTGAAAAATGTATTAAAAAACATCCATTAATCAATCACCCCCATCATGATAGGGAGATGCAATCAGACCGGAAAAACTTGGCAAGTTTTATATATTTATATATATATATTTTTTTTTCATTGTGTGGGAAAATTTTTTCTGGGCGTTGCCAAAATGTAACTTTAAATTTGTGTCGCAGAAAAAAAATAAAAATAAAAAAAGGGGGGGGGGGGGGAGGATGTCGAGAACTCGAAAGTAAACCTACAGACGTATAGTTCTACAAGTATACAGCACCTAACTAATAGTTTCAGTAAGGCCTGTGTCTGTAGGAAGAACCATTTACGTTAGAAATCACACTATTTTAAAGTAAAAGATATACGTATAAATAATATATTTTTTAAATCGCCAATTTCTTGAGAGAACTCAGAGTTTTTAAAATTGTTATTTTGAACAACAAGGTAGGTAGGTACCCATCATCCCCCGGGTTCAAAGATCTCATTGAAGAGCCTTCTTTTTAATGTATTCGGGAGATACAGGGTTTAGCCGTGTTTTTAGGCGGTCGGACCCTGTATGTCGTAATCAAATTTCTAACAGTTAACAACACAAAATTTCCTATAAATTACTCCCCAATATATAATGATTTTAAATCAGAAAAAAAATATTATATATAATAATAATAATAAAAACAGCTATATTCCATCAGAAAAAAAAAAAGGAGATAAATAAATATTCTTCAAAACTAAGTGATGAAATAGAGACAGAAATGACTTCACAGTTTTATCTATGATTGGAAACAAAAAAAATTCTTAGAGAAAAAAAAATTAAAACATCTCAATCAATTTAAAAGAAAGAAAAAAAGGGGGAAAGAGAAATATCGAGCCAAAAGATGGGAGTACTTCCTATATTTGAGAGCAATCGTTTGACAAATAACCTCCCACAGAAATCGTTTGATCGCCACAGACTGCCTGCCCCACATAACCTTTCTGTCCTAACCTACTTCTCTCTCCCCCTGGAAATAATAAAAAGTGTTTCCACCTCTTACGTACTTTTTTTATTTCATCGTGACAAGTTAAAAGTTGAAGTCAATGGGTGATGGAGGCGAGAAAAGAAAAAAAAATCGATTTGTGCCATCATTGAGTTTAAATCAAATTAGATGTTGGCTTTTCACACCTACCGTCTCTTCCACGATTGTTTTTAAAAGTTTAACCCTTTATTTAATAATTGGAAGGAGAGACGCCATTATTAGGAAAACATTTATCAATTCGATTGATATGGAACGCTTCACCATTTTGAGAGTCATCCTTGCGCAGGCGCCATGCTCTCTGTATCGTTCCTATTGTAGTAGTTGTACCGCCGAACAAGTGAGTACAATTCAATTGATAGATTGAAGAACTTTTTTTAATACAAAGCTCTTTGGTGAAAAATAAAACGCCAAAACTAATTTTGAAAATATAAATATTTTTAATTATTGTTATTAAAAAAAAAACGCGAACTTTCGGATGTAAGACCTTCATCTTATTCTAGCAACAAATTGTTTTTTTTTTTTTTGTTTCAAGCGAATATTTCTTGCACATCAACAATGGGAATTGTCGTAAAGATAGAGGCTGCCTGGCCGGCATTCATATTTATATGTAAAATAGACACTTCGGCCACAGTTGGAGTTTTTTATTTTCTCAACGTTTTTTTAGAGAACAATTTTTAACGCCTTGCTAAATGTTTTATATTATTTATTTCTCCTGACGAAGACAAAAGATTTTTGTCGAAACGTTGAGAAAATAAAAAAAAAAACTCCAACTGGCCGAAGTGTCTATTTTTCATATAAAAATGGGAATTAAAATATATACTTTTTTTAGACATCGAAATTTGTAACAATTTTGGGCAATGTATTTCTTTTTACATAAATCAGGTCTCTACAGACCTGTGTATAGGTGTGTATAATGATTTACGTGAAAAGAAACACATTGCCAAAAATTGTTATAAATTTTAACGATGGAAAGCAATTATATTTATAGATATGATGCACTAGCGCGCCATCTGTTATCAAAATTCGAAATTATTTTAAAATACCCATTCCAAGAGTCTAACAACAGTCAACTATAAAAGGAAGTTCCAAAAATGCAATATAACAGCGGTATGGTAGATTAAACTGGCGAAACCGCTGGGAGGGTTCACCACTGATGAGCCAGGCCCTCCCATTAATTTTTCCATTGCAGTAAGGGCAGTAGTAATTGTTTAATTTCAAAAAAAAATCTTACGCGTCTAAAATAGTTTCGAATTTTCATAAAGGTACAAATTCCTCAAGTTTTGTCCATGAGTGTAGCTACATTTTTAATGTGGCTAACAGAGAACGGCTGAAGTTTTAGTTATGAAAGAGCTAGAAGCACACAGTGAAATAAAATCAACGCCATATAAAACTGAGATTCAAACGTTACGTAGCTATATGATGGTTAAAAACGTTACTATTCATTTAATTATAATTGAGATAAAAGCCCTAAAATTAGTTACACACGAAATAAAAAGTTAGGGTTAACACCTCTTCATTATTTTTTTAAACTATTAATTCATATATCAAGTCTTTTCTCACGTGAACATTTACCCTACAAGTTACTTTATATAAAGGTATTAAGTAAAGTTGTTAATAATAATATAGAAATTAATATAAAAAATAATAAGTTTCTTTTTTTTTTTTTCAAGTGAGAAAGTAAGCTTTTGAGCAAAAATGCTCAGCTACTGACTGATCAAAGTTATATAGATAGATACAGGATTTTTATATATTTCAAAAGCTTGCTTTGTTATAATAAAAAGAAAACATTGTTGTTTTTTTTAATATTGTTATATTAAATAGAAGTAGTTTATGCTAAAATAACTCAAATAAACTATCTTTTTTACTTTAAAAATAAATACATACAATAAAAGTTAAAAAGTTCTATCTAAAAGAAGATGAAAAAAAATCTTTTTTAAAATTACTTTCTGCGCGAAAAAATATTCAAAATTATATTAATTAATTTTACTTCTAATTAAAATATATTATTTTTAAAATATATATGATTTAATAAAAATAATTTTTAACTTTGAAATATACTATAATAATATTTTTATTATTGATCAAGAGACAAAATCTTAACTGCATTTTTAAATTCAAAACGATATACTCCAAATATTCATTTTGTCTATAAAAACATTAGTTTTATTCGATGCCTTTTTTTAAGAAATCCTAAAAAGTCTAAAATTCCTTCAATTAAAAAAATAATATTAATATTTTTAAAGTTGTTAAAATATACAGAAGCGCAATATTTTGTTTTAAAATATTTTGACAGAAATATTAAATAAATCATGTTCAAGTACAAGAATAAATTAGAGTAAATAAATTTTGCGCCTTTTTAATTTTCAAATTAATTTTATAATACATAACTATATATTTTACCGATGATTTCATTTAAGAAATTGAGAGCTGAAACATAAAATAATATAAAATATATAGAGAGAGTTTTTAAATTTTATATATATTTTTAATATTGCATCGATATTTTAAAAGATTTTTAAAAATCTATCAAAAGCTCATTTCTTTGTAAGCAACACACCAAACAAAACATTAAAAATACACTGCACAAGTCGGTCAAATATCTCTGAACTTTTATAAAAATGTTTCTGTGTGTGCCAGTAGAGAATAATACTTTATTTTTATATTTAAAAAATATATTACATGAAAAAAATAATCAAATAATATAATATTAGTATTTGTTTGTGATATTTTAAAACAAAAGAGCATTTCGTTTTTAATTTTTCGATTTATAAAAAAGAATATATATTTTTATGTTAATAATTTTTTGAAAATTAAAATAATAATATTTATAAATATAAGAAAAGGGTTTAACATATCTCTTTTTGATCAACTGACATTATAACAATTTAATTTTAAAATTGTTTCGAATTTTAAAAATACCGCAAGCTATTTAATTTATAAATATAAAAATTTATTATCAATGTAATTTTTCAATTAGGTTACCAAAGGAACAAAAGAAAATAATATCGTAGGCTAAGAATCAATATGACAAAAAAAAACGTGAAATAATTTATAATTTACATATATAACACAATAACTTATATAAATAAAAAAGTAATTGATAACCAATTAAAATAAATAATCCAATTTAAAAAGAAAGAAATGCACCTGAAGAAATTGCTAGCCATTTATAACCAAACGATTATTTGAATTTCAAACAGGGTTGTCGTTACAAGGTATCCAGCGTTGTAAATTCGATTTTGCTTATCTCTTGTCTGCCCATTCATCAACTCTTCCATTATTCTTCCTTCCTCGCACCTTCCTTTAATTAAAAGAACCTTTTGGTAATCAAAAGGAACAAGTTTTTGATAATTAAGTGTGTCTAGTCATTAGTTACACTTCATATATTCCAACCAACATGGGTACGTACATCTTAGTAGATATACGTGGACAGAATGTGTAGAAAATAGAGCTGGAGTAATGGAACTTGGATATCTTCTCTGCTCTGTGAGTTCAAAATTAAATTCCAAGTAGTATTGATAAATTTGATAGCCATCAACACGACAACTTACAAAGGTACAAACTCATCAATTTATCATTGTCAAATAAATATGTTTTCGAATATTTCCTAAGTTTTTTATAAGGTTGCTTTAAAAGAAGGAAGTACTTGACCAAAAAACTTTTAAATTTGATTTTATTATTTGCTTTTTATATTTAACATTAAAACTGTTATAATTTTGGAATATTGTATTACATGATAATGTTAAAACTCGTTTCGGTTTTTCATAGAAACTGAATGTGTTTAATATAATCTTTTATATAAATATCCAAAAAATAATTTGTTTTTAATGATAAGGAAATTTAATACTTTAAAATAAGAAAACAATAAGGTGAGCAGGTCAAACCAAAAAAGACCTACAATGCCTTTTCACTTACTTGGCATCACAATATTTTAACAAAAATCTCTGGAGCCAACAAGTACCTTTGCTATGGATATAGCTCAGAGAAATCATAATTTAAAAAAAAAAAGGAAAATTTCACTTAACTTACCACTATAGTAAAAATCAATAAATGTTCTGATATCGTAAGCTTAAATGGAAGATATACAAATGACACAAAAAAAGTCGGTGGACGAGTGAGTAACACCCTTGATTCCCGACAGCCATGAACCGGGATTGAATCCCGCGATAATATTTTGTTTAATATGTGAATAACCTTCATATTCATTGTTGCAATTATCATAAACTAGGTTGCTCTTGTTGAGCGGTATCTAATAAAGTGGTTTTGGAACCGGAAGATACACGTATGATACTTGTATGATTGTAATGATACTTTTATGATTCAGTGAAAAACCAAGTTATAAAATAAGATTTCAAAATTATTTTAGAGATGCTTTAAATTCGTTTTTTTTTTGCCTGAAAGCTTCTAATAAACTACGATACATTCATCTCTTTCGTTTTGATGCTAATTGACGTTCTCAAGCAATAAACACGAATTTCGTTTTGTTATCCATAAGATTAATTTTTTTTAAATATTATTATTTAAAATATATTTTTAAATCATTCATTCAAAATTTCTATTTTATCATATCTAATTTTGAATACAGAATAAATAATACAAGTCAATGACAAGAAAATAAAAATCTTGAACGTTATATATATAATGCAGGTTGAAAAAAAAAACATCAGTTAACGTCATGAAAATAATAAAACAGAATAATTACTTATAAAATAATTTGAAGTTTGATGGCTTGTCAATTAGTGTATTTATATATTCGGTTTAAAATGACCCCAATATGACCCTATTTATTAGATATTTTGTCTAGCTATTCTCCCTCTAGTCAACACTTAATCTATTCTATCAACGATAGGTTACGTCAATTTGTACTCTGGCCTATTTCAGCACATCGTGTCACATCGAACTGTGCTAATCGAAGCTAGAGTTGCATAACAAAGGGTCTGTAGAAGTTTCCCCCAGTAGAGAGCTACTGGAAACTGCAAGACGTTGACATATCGGATGACTGACGTGCCATTAGCATGACTCATTTCCTGCCTGGAGGAATCCCGTGGTCAAATGGAATTAAATATTATCACAGACGTCTCAGAGAATCCTAAATTTTACCAACTCTATCTAATCCAATTATTTTTCTTCAGTTTTTATGCTTTGAATAAGTCCTGGGGTCCAGTGAAGCCATATTTCTCTATACTGAGTTCTTCTCTTTGTTTATATAAAACTTCCCATCCAGTCAACAGTTCAATTCTTCTTACTCCTACCATTCTCTTTCCATTTATTTTACCTTTCAGAAAATTGTTCCTCATTCTACTTCCTCTTAATGTATGTGGCATCCAATTTTGGTCTTTTTCTGGTCACTAATAAAATCATTACGATTTCAATACCATTCAATAAACGAATATATAAAAATGTATTTACATATCTACGCCAAAAGCTAATGCATTAAAAATCTTATTTTAAGCAATTTTTTTTTTCAGATTTTAGTTCCCTTCTCTCAGTAAACAACACAAGACTAGAAAAATCCGATTAAAAAGTATTTTTGAGAATATAATTTAAGAGTGATAATAAATGATCTTATTAGAAAGGAATTATAGGGAAGTGTGTAACAAAATTATGTATTCACCCCAAAATTTGGGTCGGATGTAAAAAGTGGAATTCGATCTGGTAACATAATTTCCTGCTTTTATCCAACCTCTTTCGTGGGATGGAATATCAACAAGGCAGTTAATTGGCCATAGAACTCCGCGGGAAACAACTCCCTCCCTTATTTCAAGGTATGTCAGTTGGATGGATATTCATTCACACTCTCTCTACATTTCTATGTCAAACTTATAAAATAATATGAATAGAAATTGTAAGACCCACATATATCTAATATTTACATATGGGGCATCGATTTAAAAAAAAGTTGTAAATTAGTATGACATTGTGTAAAGTGAATAATTGATGAAAATATATGCATATATAGTTTGTACATACGTCAGGTATGTAAATGAAGTTAAGGAATACATGGCGTCATACACTAGATCGTTTTGTATTCATGAAATAAGTGTGAAACTGAGTTTGTAGTGAATTTAAAACTAATATTCAATGGAATATACACAGATATATATACACTATGCATAGGCTGCAGTTATAAGTGTATTCCCATTAAATATTAGTTCTTAAATGCAACACAAACTCAATTTCCCGCTTATTTTATAAATGCCAAACGACCTAGCGTATGATGCCATGTTTTCTCTTTCATTTTTTATGCCCGTGATTTATGCACAAACTATATATGCATATACTCATTAATTATATATTTCATACAACATCATATAAATTTCTGTCTATTTTATGCACAAAAGTTAAAAAAAAAAAAAAAGAGGAAAACATGGCGTCATGCGCGAGGTCGTTTGGCATTTTATAAAACAAGCGGGAAAATGATTTTGTGTTGCATTTAATAATAATGGGTAATATACGCTATATAATTTGTGCATAGACAGTTATAAAAGTGAAGACAGTAGAAAAACATGGCGTCATACGCGAGATCGTTTGGCATCAATAAAAAACGCGGGAAAATGAGCCGAGTAGTGGGTCAGGAATGTCTGTCAGTCACTAAATGCGGAGGTTGGAAGACTTCCCAAGGTGTCGCCGAGCCTGGAACAATCGGAGGCCTTGTGATACTGGCATGTTGCTGGTGCTTCACCTGGCAACGCTGCTCCTCTGTGATGCACTTTTTTTTAACTCCGTGTTAATGAACTCATTTAAATTGACCTGATCGTATCATTCTTCTCATCATTATGTCTTGTTGCATTAAAAAAAAAATTATATTTAGAGACTAGATAAAGTCGGTTAGAATTTATCGTTAGAGCGGGGGGATATTTGCAGAATTTGGAGAGAGAGTTACAAAAAGACAGAAAATCTGATTCATTCCGAATATGTAGATTTCGATCATTCAGAAGTCAGTACGTCAATTACTAAAACAAAAATTTAAAATATATTAAAATATCATATTTTTTTATTTATAAAAAGGTGAAAAAAGGTCAGATGATAATATAAAAGCAACAAAAGAATGTCAACATTCCGCATGCTCCTAATTGGATCAAGCGCAATGTGAACAAACGTGGCAGACGAAGAAAAACACGCAGAGGATAGGAATAATTTGGGGGGAAATTTTTTGGCATAATCCGAAAAGAAAACATTTCTTTTTTTTATTGTTGTTGTTGTTTTTCTCCGTTCTTTTGACGAGTGCGAGTTTTTCTTTTTTTTCTAGGTGAAAGGAGGAATACAATGGTGTTAAACTCTTTTCTTTTTTTAATTTTTTTTTTATTATTCACAGAAAGGAAAGTTAATTGAGTAAAACACCAATTGGTGTTCCATGGCATTCCTGTCCTCTCAGAATTTCCTTCCATCCTACGGATAATCTGAGTGCAGATAACGAAGATCTATGATCATATGGACTCTTTGACGTTGGGGAAGCCATCTCGACTGTATATAATTGTACATAGTGGTGTTTATAGTGTTTCCTTCCTTGAATATCTTTTAACTTTATTTTTGTTTGATGTATCGTTGACGGATGTCAATAAAATTGTTTTAAAAACTAAATCTATGGCTTTTTGATGATATCGTTGGGTTTTCTCCCGAAATTGTCTATGAACCCCATTAATGGTCTTTGTCTTCCTACAATTCCTCTTCCATACTTCCAACCTGTATCCACTCTGAGTGTCGAACAAGATATCCAAACTTGTCTCTCTCTCTCTCAATAATAAAATCTCTGAAAGGAATTACTACTACGATATGTTTATTATATAATAGTAGCATACCTAGATTCTCTAGTACGAACATGCAACTTTTTGTCTAAAGTAATACAGTGCTTGAGGATTACACTCATGGACAAAAGGAAGTTGTATCTTTCAGCATGTATATCGGGACAATAACTCTGAAAGATATTACAGTGACCTTTATTGAAGACGCACGGGATAATCAAGTGTGAACAATATTGCCTCCGTCTCCTTAAAAAAAACTGACGATCGGCGACGTAAAATACTTTCCATTTCCTTAAGTTTTGTCCATGAGTGTAATGCAGATGAAATAAAAACAGATAAACCTAAATAATGAGGTCCAATATAGATTCATGAAATTTTCCCAATTTTCCAAAGATTTTTTTTTTTTTTTGCTGGCAAAGTAGCTAGGTCGGTTCAATGGTCAAAATAGAGATGGAAGTGTTGCCGAGATAATATTTTGATCTATTTACAAATAATATTTATACCAAGTATATCATACTGTAGTAAAGTATTTTATTAATAGATTATCGATTTTGACGTTTATATATTTTACTATTCGGTAAATATACCTCATTACTTCTCTTGTATTTTATAATTTGTTCTTGCCTTATACTTGTATAAATTGTAATCCTGAAATTTGTCTTTCCCGATTTCTACGTTACATATTTACAGTCAACAAGATAAAAACATTCAAATTTCACCTTATAAATTATAATTTGTTCTTGCCTTAAATAAATTATCATTTTGAAGTTTGTCTTTCCACATTTTCTACGTTACAATATTTACATTTAACAAGATTTAAAAACAAAAAAAAATGCAACTTTCGTATCTCAGCTCTTTCGACTCTACAATGGAGTTACGGATCCATTAACCTATTGCGTTACGTAACGTTAGAGCGCTTCCAACTGGGGGTAACGGACAGACGAGGAGCCTCTCTTCATAATGAAGATATAATAAGGAGAAAAAAAGCAATTTTTTTGTTTCAATTATAATTGCGTCATTGTGTAAGCTATTCCATTGTCTTATATGACTATTTGTATGTTTTCATCATCCAATGGGAGGTTAGTCAAGATGGTCGCCATATTGTTTTAATCACAATCACGTGTGTCATATACCATATTTCTCTTTTTTTTATTTTTAATTGACACATTTCTCAGTTGAGGTTTAATTTCTGGTGGGATAAAGTCGATATTATAGTAAGCCCGTTGAAGAGCGATTAACGCTTGAAAGCTAGCGTTTTTTTTTAATAAAAAAGAAACTCATTGTGAGAATATATTTGTAATTTTAATACTTTTTTTCACAATTTTATCATAAATAAAGTTTAATTAATTATTTTTTTATAGAACAATATAAAATAATAAACAAAACGGCTTCCCGAAAATGAGTTTTTTTTTTTGCTTTATTTTATATTCTTCTTAATATTTGGGGTATCACAAATCTTTCTACAAGAAAATGATAAGGCATAATTTGGATTATAGATTATAGATACAATACAATAAGACCTAATCTAAATAAATTAATAATGTCTGATGATGGTAACAACGCTGTTACCGAAACGTCAAAAACTATTAATTTATTTGGATTATAGGTCTTATTGTATCTTTCTACTGGGGAGTATATACTCACTAGACGGGTGACCCGGGCTTCGCCCCGGGATTGACTCATGTGCATATCTACCCGTACAAAAGCTACATACCTATACTTTCGATATTTGCGGACCTATAATGAGGTATTGTTAACAATAGATTATTTAAGGAGCGACCCGCTCCAACACAATAGTTACAAAAACCAAAAAGCGAGTGGGGGGGGGGGGGGGGGGGCAAAGGTGGCGTGATCGTAGCCAACCAATAGGAGAGCGCCATTCCAAAAAAAAAAAGCAAACGGTGACAGAGATGAAAACTGAAGAATTAAGAACGCATGACGCTCGTAACTGTATATAGAATATACCCATGTAAGAAGGTTTGTAAAACCGAGAAAGCTTGAGATAATATAAAATAAAACAAGAAATTCACCCTCAGAAGCCATTTTGTTATTTTATTCATTGCAGTATAAAATCTCTGTATAAACAGTTTTCAATAATATCAAATAAAAAAAGTATTCAGGAATTCAGAAAAAACTGGCCAATGCGGGATTCGAACCCAAGTCGTGGTTATCGGGAGTCGACAGTTTGTACCAATCCTCCACTAATTCATAATAAAAAAAAAGTATCGTTATAAAATTCTGTCTCAATTTTCAGCGATAAGGGAGATAGCAATAATGATGACATGTGACTCTCATTAATCAATTTTCTTTTTCACTCTATAATTATTAACGTTTACTTTTAACCACTAGAACTATTTTTTAAACAAGTTTCTTTTTATATTTTAAGCTTTCTTATCGCGTAAAGAATTTTGTTCATTTTGTTATTATTGTAATTAATCAAATATATCTAACTCATATTGGCTTTCAAAACTTTGATTTAAAAAAAAGTCTATTTGATCACCATACGTGTGTTTGATCGTTGATGTAGAGCCTACTCCACGCTGACGAAGGCCAACAGCCCGAAACGCGTACTTTGGTTAACATTTCTTGAGTTATCAACCAACGAACCACATTTATTATCTAAAAATTAAGTCTGTTATTAAAAGCATTCATAATCTATGGTCAAATATAAATATTTATTTATAATATAGTTCACAGAGGGGAAGGCGGAAGTTGCGTTACAATTGAGGATGGTGACAAAAAGGATTTTGGAAACAGACGACTCCATTTTGGCGCAAGAAGTTGCTCAATTGGGCAGTTTTGCCACCAAGAATGGCAGTACAAGGTTTCGTCTGGCGTCCATTCTTTTTTTCCCCAAAGGTCGTCTGAGCAATAAACAAATCAATGTTGTTTGTAGAGATCGTCTGATTGAAATTAAACAAAAATGGCGTCGCGTCCTTACAATGATCTCTAATTAAGGTACTGTGACCTTTTGTGTGTGTGTGTGTGTGTGTGTTTTTTTTTTTTTTTTGGGAGATAAGGAAAATGGTTTCTTTTTTTATATATATTTTTTATTATTGCCTATATTTGAAAGTGTAGGTTTTTTTTTTCCTTTGAAGGTCAAATGTATTTATTTAAAACCATGACTCCTATGAACGACATCCAGACTCTTGAGAAAGGGTTTTATCGTTATTATCCATCATTAATATCATTCTTTGCTACGGGAAACCATGACGACAGAATGGTAGCCCCTGGTTGAAGGAAACCATCACAATACCAAACCATACACCTGACATAAGATAGATCTCATTTAAAAAATAATAATATTTTGAGAATAATAAGTTATTATAAAATAAATAAGCTTATATAAAAAAAAACGTCGGTGGACGAGTGGGTAACACCCTCGATTCCCGACAGACATGTGACAAAAGTTACTTTGTACGGGTTAACACACAAATACAATATTAGGGCCTACAGTAAGAGTAACTTAAACACAGAAAAATCGTGGACTCAAAAGTACAACACAAAAAAAGTAAATAATAAACCACAATTTGTTAAATAAAATAAAAAAAACAGTACTTAGCTTTATTGCTGCTTAGGTAGGGATCGGACCGGGGTTACACAGGTATGCGCCGAGATTGCCAGACAGGGATATAGCACGCAGAGAACACTTTAAGGGTCCCCACACGATATTCCACCACACTGACGTCGACTCATACCATAGCCCCATTTATATACAAACATGGCCACATTCGTCCAATGAGAAGGCGGGAGAGATTTGTTCACAATCAAACGAAAACACAAATTCTTTCCACTAAAACCTGAGATAAGATATGATAAGATTGCAAATATTTGTCAATATAATTTGACAAAAGGTGTCTTTCCAAAAAAAAAAAAAAAAAAGAAACTAACAAATCTCCCGAACATTCCCATTGTCCCGTAAGGAAAACCTCCCGCTGTCGGGAGGGAAAAAGCTCACGGGAGCCATGTTATAAAGATACAAAAAAAAAAACTAAAGAGAGGAGAAGTAGGCATCCGGGTCGTTCCATAAAGGTGCCTTCCATCTTGCTACTCCCAAAAGAAACTTCAAAAAAAAAAAAATCTGCGCATACTACGTGAGTTACCATGAGTGATTACCAAACACACATATATAATATGCTTTAGCAGACAGAGTTTAATGGGGGACCAAATAAGCTCTCATCTGGGACCGGCTGGGTATGTTAGGTAGAGACCTTGGGTACTGACATACGCTCACTTGATGAGAAACCGAACCATCCAAATCCATTCAGTTCTCTCAAGTCCAAGAGCTAAAAGCTCTTCTTAACGTCTGTTTCTAAACGCTTTCATCCTATCGACATGTACAACCTTCACATCGTGCATGGTGACCCCTCTTACTCTAAAGTTAACATCGGAGACCCTAGCTTCCACACGGAAAGGCCCAAAGACGTTGGAGAAACCTTCAGTCTTAGGAACAGCTAGCATTACCAGATCTCCTCTGTCGAAACTTCTGGAATAAGGTGGCCTAGGATTCATACGCTTTTCAGCAGAATTACCTGACATAAACTGTCTGACAGTCTCCTTTGCTTTCCGCATCACCCTTAACCTCTCAGCCCAGGTGGGCTTTCTAAAACTATTAACAGACCCAGCACTACACTCACAGTTTCTGTTAAACTCAGTAGGTGGCAACTTTACAGCCCCGTTTTCAATGCGCTTCACTGATTTCTCCTTGAAGGAGCTTGAAACCATCGGTCTATGCACACTGGCAACGTAGCTAAGGTCTACATAATCTCGGTCTTCTGGTTTCAAGGAAATCATGTTGCAACGCTCCCGTATGGCAGGTAACGGGATATTGAATCTCCTTATATCATTGATTCCCAGAATCCCGTCGTAGGCCTTATCTCCGAGTGACATTAGCCAAAACCTTATCTCTCCCAGCTCAATGCCGTTTTCGTTACCAACTCTACAGGTTTTAACACGTGTAAGTGTCTGCTCTTGGCCTGTCACTGACACTATACGTAAAGTTTTAAGTGCATCGTCCCAATTCTCCTTCAAGACCTTGCACTTTTCAGAATCAATAATACTGACTTGGCTTCCTGTATCATATAACAGGTGCCACATATTGCCGTTAATATTAACCTTAACTATTGGCAGATTTCCATACGGATCTCCGCCATGTGAACGTATGTTCACTATCTCGGCATTGTCAAGAGTATTGCGGTTGGCAAACATAGAAGACTGTCTTGAGCAACAATCACTAGCTATATGTCCTAATCTACACTCAGATGGACTCAGCCTGATTTCGCCCAACAATTTAGTCAGTTTTTCTATCTCACCTCTAAGATCTGCAATACACTGCTCATTATCGTGCTTCATCCTGTTTACACTGGAACTAAGCATCTTCATCTCACCCTTAATGCTATTTATTTCTTTAACCCCTTCTACTGAACATACCCCTTTCATAAAGCTGCAACGGTGTTCTACACTATCCTCCTTGGCCATGACACTGACTGCTTTGTCTATTGATTTAGCCTCACTGCGAACAATAGCCTCTCTATACTTATCGAGCACATTTTCGAGGAAAATTTCGAACACTAGGCTATCGTCAAAACTGTACTCTACTTTATCTCTAATGGCCAGGAATCTTTCTTTAAAAACCATAGGACTTTCCCCAACTCTCTGCTTAAGACCTTCTATTAATTTAAGGCATTCCCTAATACCACGCGCTTTCTTAGGGTACAATATGTTCAGTTTACTAGAAATACTTTTGAAACTGCTATCGTTACGGATACCCATCTCCTCTAAGCTTACCCTAACTTCAGGGGATAAAGCCTCGAACATGAGCAATGCTTTGACCTCAGGATTCCATTTGCCTACTCGAGCTTTAAGCTCGACTTCCCGAATGAAAGATTCTAGATCAACCCCATTAAACACTGATAAGTTTAGCAAAGAATTCGCGAACATGATGGAGTACAAAAAAAAAATAATAAACCACTCAATCAAAGAAAAGAAAAAAAAACGCACGTAAAAATTACAGGAATTTACACGTGCAAAACACCAGTAATCCTGGCAGGGCTCGCCAATGACAAAAGTTACTTTGTACGGGTTAACACACAAATACAATATTAGGGCCTACAGTAAGAGTAACTTAAACACAGAAAAATCGTGGACTCAAAAGTACAACACAAAAAAAGTAAATAATAAACCACAATTTGTTAAATAAAATAAAAAAACAGTACTTAGCTTTATTGCTGCTTAGGTAGGGATCGGACCGGGGTTACACAGGTATGCGCCGAGATTGCCAGACAGGGATATAGCACGCAGAGAACACTTTAAGGGTCCCCACACGATATTCCACCACACTGACGTCGACTCATACCATAGCCCCATTTATATACAAACATGGCCACATTCGTCCAATGAGAAGGCGGGAGAGATTTGTTCACAATCAAACGAAAACACAAATTCTTTCCACTAAAACCTGAGATAAGATATGATAAGATTGCAAATATTTGTCAATATAATTTGACACATGAACCGGGATTGAATCCCGCGTTAACATTTTGTTTAATATGTGAATAACCTTCATATATTATTCATTGTTGTAAATATCATAAACTAGGCTGTTCTTGTTGAGCGGTACCTAATAAAGTGATTTTGGAACCGAAATAAAGCTTCCAGGGCTAAGTTTCTTGTACAACCTTTCATTTTCAAGCTTTCGGACTTGTCAGTCCTTTAACAGGAGTATCAGGAATAATAAGTCTCCATATATCTAACCCAGAGAAGACTTCTAGACATGGTCCATAAGCCATCACTATAAGTTTCATGAACTCGGATCGAGCTGCGTATGTAAATATTGTGGAGGAATATCTCGAAAGTTTTATTCCCCGTAAATACACAACAATCAAGGACTAAACTTAAGGACGTTATACATTTTAGCATGTATATCGGGACAATAACTCTGAAAGATATTACAGTGACCTTTTTTTGAAGATACACGAAATAACCAAGTGTGAACAAAATTTCATCTGTCTTAAAAAGAAGAAAAAAAAAAAAAAAAAACAGACGATCGGCGAATTTAAAGACTTTCCACTTCCTTAATTTTATTCGATGAAAGAGTGTAGCCTCTCAATACTGATTTTTTTTTTGTGGCCTTTGTTTATGGTACAGAAAATAAATTAAATAAAAGATGAAACTTTATTTGTTAATAGGTAAAACCTTAATATAGGGAGTTGCTAAAAACTATGAAACATAACTAAAAATATTTAAAGAATAAATTATTTATTTGTATCATCATTGTAAGAAGAAAGTATGTAATTTACAGGGTGTACAACCTTCATCCACTAATTCAGCATGAACAGAAGTACTGTATTTGCACATATATATTTGCATAATAGATATAATAATATACATAAAAGATGGAAATCACAGGATACAACAACAATTATCCAACAATGGTTAAATCACTACAATAATGTAAGGAAACTCTATTAAATGTGAAAAAATAGTACAAATGTAATATTGTACTGTGATAAGGTGCATAAATTAAGAAAAAGGCATCTCCTTATCGTGCAACTGAAAGTTGCTGATGGCTTGCGCCATCTATCGGAATAAATATCAACTATTCTCGTTGATTTTTAATTATTCCAGAATTGGCCAAATACCCATTCTTGATTAATCAAGAAAATCCGTGGTTAGCTTTTCTTGATTAATCAAGAATGGGTATTTGGCCAATTCTGGAATAATTAAAAATCAACGAGAATAGTTGATATTTATTCCGATAGATGGCGCAAGCCATCAGCAACTTTCAGTTGCACGATAAGGAGATGCCTTTTTTTTTTTACTCTATTAAATGTTATCATAAACTTAGCGTCCTCTATCGCTGAAAATTATTATTTTTTAAATTTTTAATTATTTAATTGGAGAGAAACTCTCTATGTTTGGCGTCTGCTAAGACACACATCTATAAGTACTTCCTCGGTGTGGAACTGAGGAGTGAAGACCTTGTCTGGAGGAGGACTCTCTCAAGGTGGGGAAGTCTTCCCACCCCTGGACACTTTTAGTTTTCCGTTTATCATTACTCTTCACAATTCACCCTTTCATACCTCATCCAAAATGTTAGAAATATTCGTTATTTCTGGAACTGAGAAGTGAAGACCTTGTCTGGAGGAGGACTCTCTCAAGATGGGGAAGTCTTCCTTGCTGAAGAAATTTGTACACAACTATATATATTCCCCTACATTTTATCTACCCTTTATTTGCTATATAATTTTTTCCACCTTTGTAACAATTGATTAGAAGAATCAATATAATTGTTTAAATTGTCAATTGACTATGTTGTATAAACAAGTAGTTCTCCATCATTGTTGCATTATCACGTGACAACACTAGAACATTAAAACCCTCCGAAATTGTACCAGTAGGCCATGTCAACAACACCGTCCAACAGGCCAGTGGGGAAGTAACAATCATCCAACACTGATGCAACAACACGGTAAACAACACGTGGGTGGTGAATCGGGTCAAAGTCGAGGGCAATTCCCGGGTTATATTGCTGGACGTTTCACACATCATTTCAAGCAAGCAACGTCAAGTGTGATGGAATTTAACAGTCATAGTATTACGGTAAATATGCAAAAGTTGCATAATCTCGTTTGAAAACACCACATTGAAACCTTATTTTAGCTTGCAACGTGATACACTCATGGACAAAACTTAAGGAAGTGGAAAGTCTTTGATGTCGCCGGGCGTCTGTTTTTTTTTTTTTTTTTTTTTCAAGGAGACATGACAATTTTGTACACACTTGGTAATCTCGTGTGTTTTCAACAAAGGTCACTGTAATATATTTCAGAGTTATTGTCCCGATATACATGCTGAAAGGTACAACTTTCTTTTGTTTTGTCCATGAGTTAGATATAGAGGTGTACAGAAGACACTTCTCACTTTTAAACATGTTGATTTCTTTCCAATTCCATTTGATTTGCCAAAAAGATCAACATCGGCAAAGCCGTTTCATTAAGACATTTCGTCTTCCATACACTCGTTCTGGAGTCCAAGAAAGAAAGGAAAAAAAGACAAAGGTAGAAAGTATCAATAAGTAAAAAGGTAATCAGTTGTATGCATTCATGGATAAACGCAAAATGGAAAATTGCGACAAAAATATTCTATAGCCGAGAGGTTTTTTTTAACTGTATTTAGACCGACTATCTTTTTCTGATAAATAAAAGAAGAAGAAGAAAAAAAAAAGCGTATACGCATGTCTGAATGATTGGTCCTCGTCAGCGTAGTGCAGGCTGTGATTCAACTAACCAGCAAGATGGTCAAGAAGCCGACCCTTGGTAAACTAGTGAAAGAAAGTGTAAATATGTAAATATGTTAAAATTGGTTGGAAAAAAACGTGATGAAAAAGATCGGCGTTTAAAAATAAAAGGGGGGGGGGGGGGATTTCCTAATGTATCGAAAATTACATCAAATTATATAACTAAAATTATTAAGTTGATTAGGCTGGTTAAAAAATTAGACCCTAAAAAGGAAGAGTGTGAGGAATTTGATATTGCGACATGTGAAAAACAGGAAGTTGTCACACAGTAGCTCTTGTGATAGCTGAGCATCCTTCGTTAATTCCACCTTTACACTCTTCCATTGTTGCATTGATATATAGGTGTGTTGTCTAATCCTTTATCAGTTGTGTGTTCCGATTAATGTTTGCCAATGACCAAACTTACTTTCACTTTAACCGATCTACTTTTGTAATTATTGAGGGTGGTGTCTTGCCCATGGAGCAGATCGGTCCATGCACCCTGATCACAATACCTGCCCACCGAAATGCCTTGTCCGTATAAATGTCCTCTTCTGGATTGATGTCTGCCATAAAGAGGGCTGCAAGGATGACCGGGTATATAGGTCCGGTAAGTTGGGTGTTGTGACAGCAGTTTCTGTAGGATCTAGTATATATCAAGGATATATTTTATTAAAATGAAAATTAAAGCTGGTTGTACCGACCCGAGTTCGCTAGTTTACAGAGACGGTCAATAGATGGTGTGTAGTTTTGACGGAAGAGGCGAGACCTTTATTTTGATCTCGAAAATCAAACATCCAGATAAGAGTTTCTTTTAAGTTTATATTTAATATCTCTAGCTTTCGGGGGCTTAAAGAAGGTCCTTCTACAGGAAGCCATTTTTGCATTGGTTCGTTGCTGGTGCCATTGTTAACTCATTGGTGGTGATTTTTATAATAATATTATAATTATTTCATCGAAAAATGCTTGAAAAAATGTATTGCTTCATTGTAGGATCGAATAATTCAATGCTACACTAATAATAATGAGTATGTATTGTTAGATGAGAGATAGGCTATTGTGAATCGAATAATTGAATGATTGCTATAATAGTGTTAGATATTCATTGTTGAATAATTTATTGTTAAATGGTTGTAATTGTAGCATATCGATTATTTTTCTATATACTTATTGTTACGTTGAATACTATTTGAAAAAAAAACGTTCTCTCTATTTGTGTTGGATATTCTTCTCTAAACCGTTTTTATTTATTGTGTAATTTGAAAATATACATATCGGTAATTATATGCAGATATGTATGTATGCTAAAAGGAGACTCCTCCTGATTGTGCAACTGAATATTACCCTCTCCCATCTATCGGAATATATACCAACTATCTGTGTTGTATTGATATTTTTCAGAGTTTTGGCCCTTTTATTGAAATATCAAGGAAAACCAACAACTTTCTCTCCACTTTTGAACAAATATTCTTCTTTACTTTGAATATACATCCTCTCTATTTACATATTTCCCTCTTGTTTATCTTTAAAAAGATTTAAAAAACTATTGTATAAAACACACTTAAAATTTATAATGTGTAAAAAAAGGGAAAGTAAAGATCAGGGGTGTAGAGGGTTAAAAAAGGGTATTTCTCCTGATGATGAAAGTTGACATCCATCGATCCAAATTAATTATATATTTCGAAAAAATCCAATTAAAACATTGACCAAACATTTATTCCCTTGAGGTCTGTGCCATCACGTAACTGAGACATTAAGGAATGTACGTACAATACCTGAGAGAAGAAACAGATGGCTATATACATATAATCGTGTCTCGCAAATTTGCATAGCTGAGGGCCGTCCGTCTGCTGATTACAATGGGCTGGACCTATCTACATAATGGTTTTCTATTCGGCTGCAGTGGTATCTTAGCGACGGACAATTTCAAGGCGATCTAAACGTCTTGTTTGGTTTTTCAATTGAAATATCACAGTTGGGGCTAATGTGAATATAAACCGTCCATTTTTTTAGAAAGCCACGACGATGACTCGGGATCGAATCTCGCATGAGGACTTTTTCCTTAAAAAATTTTTTTTTCGTCAATGGTCCCTTTATTCTTTTGCAAAAATCAATTACTACCTGTGATTGGAAGTGACCAAACAGGGCACTTGGAAATGCGAAATTCAAACCATTTTGTATGAAGAGGAATTACTCGGTATCTCTTAGACTAAAGATAGAAGGTCGTTGGGAGAATTGTATGTCTTCGCCCAACAACTTAAATGTCTATAGCGCCCCTCTAAATAGCGCCTTCCTCTCTATAGCGCCGATTTTAAATACGTAGTACGATGCGATTTACATTAAAAGTGACCTGTCTATAGCACCCCCTCTCTATAGCACCCTATTTTGGTGAGTCCCAAGAGGGGGCGCTATAGACAGACTTAACTGTATATGGTGGACTTACAGTACAAGCAGTTTCTAACTACCCGCCATATTTAGTACATATTGGTCATAAATAATGAACCGAGATGTTCGAATTCCAGACCTGCCACATTTAAGACCGATATTTTCCCTTCTCAAAGTCCCAAATACAAATCTAGTGTATAATTCTATCGCAAATAAGACCAACCGCTTTTAAGATCAAAATTCGTTATGAGACCAGAATTGTAAAGTCCTTAAAAAGCAAATTTATTTGAAAAAAAGTAAAAATTTACAGTTCCACTTTTTGTAATATATATATAATATAAAAAATGAGATTGATTTTCTGCTTGATTTTGATTATCTTGAGAATTATGCTATGGTAATGCAGTCGTGGTTAAAATCTTGAAAGTATAACAATAAAAATGGTTTTGATCAGTAATTTAATTGAAATAAAGGAATATATAAAAACATAAGTTTGATAAAAGTACTGCCTGGCTTAAGGCGTAAGAATCTAAAAAAAAAAAATGAAAAACCTATTTACATAATGTACAAAAGTTTTGAGCCGGCCAAAGGGAAACAAAAACAATCGGTTTTATATAGGGAAAGTCCCGACATCTGGTGGTAGATTTAAACAGAATATTTGAATATATGAAATATATATTTTTTTAATGAAATAATATTTTAATATAACATATATATTTTTAATATATTATAAACAGTGTTAATATACGTTTATCATATTTTTAATATTTATAGAATTTAAAATAAATATAAGTAGATTTATATTCCCATTATTTCACAATATATGAAAGCGGAAATATAAAGTGGTGCTAGATGAGGAAAAGAGAATTAAAAGAAGGAGTTTTCCTTCCTTCCTCGGAAAGCAAAGGTCACCAAGAAAGTCACATGAATGCTTTCTCCTTGTCTCTCTCCGTTTCTTCAGGTCGCTGCTTTGTTGTTCGTTCCTCTGGTTTAATGATTAAACGTCTAGTGTGTTGTCAAAGGTGAAATTTGCATATCAAAACTTTCGAGGATTTCTCAATTTTGTGCCAGTTTTTCCACATAATATTTTTTATAAATGTGAATAAATTGGATTTTTTATGAGTTAATTGGCGATCCTTTAAATATAGGAAGAGTAAAAAAAAAAAAACGTATTTAGATATGTATGAAAGAAAGGATAATTTTTTTTTTTTAATATTTCGAGGGATTGTTCAACCTTTCTCAGTTTAATTTTTTTGTTCTTTTTTCATATAGATCTCTAGGAACGCTTTCTTTACTTCTCCTATGTTTTATTATGGTTTTCTTTCTCTATCAAAAATAAATAAAGATTACAAAGAGCTGATTGTGAATTATAATCAATTTACATTTTTATTATGATCTATTTTGAAAATAGAGCAATCCATAGATAAATCTTTAATTAAAAAGGCATATATTGGATCAAAATATCATTTATTTTAACAATATTTCAGTTGGCTGAACGCCAACCTTTGTCAAGGTGTTATAACATTTTAAAGTGTGTCAACAACAAACTCAGCGCCACATAACGTCAACAGCATAAGTTTTTTTTTTTTTTTTGCTTTTAATGCTGTTGACGTTATGTGGCGCTGAGTTTGTTGTTGACACACTTTAAAATGTAATAACACCTTGACAAAGGTTGGCGTTCAGCCAACTGAAATATTGATAAAATAAATGATATTTTGATCCAATATATGCCTTTTTAATTATGATCTATATATTGTGAGATATCAGTAACAACCTCTTATGTTCCAAAACATATAAATTATTGTAGTAGAAGGCCAGAAATGTTCGAAAGCTCGGCTAAATAGATAGAAAACCTTACAAGAAACTTTTCGCCTCAAGAATTTGTTCTTTTTGATTATGTACTGCTCCAGGTGGTTATCCAACTTATGATAAAACGGATATATTAGCGGATATACAGATATTCCTAAGAACATGAATGAATCTCGCCTTTCAACTCAAACCTCTGATAAGAGACCACCTCCAGGAAAGTCTAGATTTAGCTATGTTTTTAGATGGCCTCACATAGAAGACTGTGTGTTCTAAACATTTTTGAAGTTTCTTTAGTGTCTGGAATATTCAAAATAACTCCGGAGTATCATATATTTAATCATTCATATTTTTGAGTTGCATAGCTAAAATTGATGGTTATCACCGACTATCCCCGTGGTCCGGCAACGTATCGTGGTCTGTTTACTAAAACAATAAACATTAAGAGTCTTAAATAGGTAAAAAGGAGGGGGAATGTATTGTCCATTGTGTAAAGATGACATACCGCCATCTATCAGGTTTATTCCGATAGATGACACATAAATATATTTGCATATTTATCAAAGGCTCTTGTTGATCCTGTTGGAATGTATAACAGCGACTGATACAAGCGCAGGTTTCTACCCGTGTATCTATGTAAATTGAACTGTTACTATGTGGTAACTATCTATGCGATAGGATTTCTATGTCTTGGTACTCTGGGTTGAAACACCAAACTGCAATAGGGACTTCTGTGAATTATTTTTCATATCTATTTCTCTCTCGCCCTAAAAATAAACAAAAACGGTGTATATACATTGTTGAGTCCATTGCTAAAAAACCCTCCTCCATAACTTACAGGAATCTCTATATAAAAAAAGAGAACAGGAGAATACCTATAACCTATGTAATATTATAATCAAAATAAATTATATCACTCTATATACACTCATAGACAAAACTTAAGGAAGTTGTACCTTTTAACATGTATATCGGGATTCAGACAATAATTCTGAAAGCTATTACAATGACCTTTATTGAAGACACTCGATATAACCAAGTGTGAACAAAATTGCCTCTGTCTCCTTAAAAAAAAAAATAGACGACCGGCGACATCAAAATACGAAACTTTTGTGATGAGTGTACATATTTCTCACATATAAATATGATAATAATAGCCTCTGAAATATTAAAAATAACTCGGGAGTAGCAGTATATTTTATCAATTACATTTTTGAGTTGCATAGTTAAAATTGATGTTTATCACCGACTATCCCCGAGCATAAATATGTAAATTAGAATTTCTTACTCCTTCCTTTTTTCCATTCCTTTTATGTTTCTCTCAGGATAATATGTATGCAAGGCTAAAGGTTTTTAAAAAGGTATTGATTGTGTGTAACAGCGTCGAATGATAGGCATGGATTAAGCAACAGAATACCTCTATATAAAGGCTGCAGGGAGTGACTGAAACGTTGTGTCAAATAAAGAAAGAATATTTGGTTAATGTGGAAAACAAGTCTCAGAATTTTAGGTTGCTATACTTTTAGGAACAGTTTCTTAGAAGAAGGGACATGTGTTCTAAATGTCTGAAGAAGTACAAGATGGAGGAGCCTTCCTTCCTGAGAACAACTTTTTATATTTAATCACTAAATTCTCATTAATTTTTGTATCAATTGACTAAGAGAGTGTTAATAAAATATTTTAGAATTGTCGAATTGTCTAAATGTGCGGAATTTCAACCAGGAACATATTCTCCCCAATTAACGGACGGAGGACTGACTGTCAGATGAGACACTCCCCGAATTTAAACATCGCCAAGATGACGGATGGCATCACAATATTTACTTCCAGTATTGGCCACTTACTTCTGTGAACGAGCTGACAACACAATCTTGTCCTTCAATTTGATTGGCGGGCTGGTGACGAAACGGTGTCGTAATTGGCTCCTATATAGCGATAGAGAGAGAGGCTAATATGGAAGTAGCTATATACCCCTGCCTGTGTTTATATATTTGAACTCTATAACACAATTCGAAACAGTAAGATTAAAAGGTATCTCTTCATCGTATAACTGAATGTTGATGATGGCTTGCGTCAGCTATCGGAATAAATGTCATCATTATGCAATAACTTTTTCTGAATATTGGCTGAATGCCCTTTCACGAAAAATCAATAAAACTAACTGCGTACACGTTTCAAGCTGTTGGTCCTTGTCAATGAGGTGCAGGCCTAAATTAAAAAAATCAATGATTAGTTGATATTTATTTTTATAGATGGCGCAAGCTATCAGAAATGTTAAGTTGTACGAGCCTTTGGACTTTTTCTTCATTTTATCATTTATCTGGTATTTCGCCCTATTTTTTCTTTCATAAACCTAAAAAAAAAAAAGTAAATATAAAATATGATTGATTTCTTTTTTATCTCTATAATATATTAGAAACAGGATCTCATCCAAAAAATAAATTTTAACATAACTGTTATTTCTCTTGTTGTATTTTATTTTTTATTTTTATGTAACTAGGGTGAGAGCTTGTTTTGATTAAAAACAAATTATCAACCTGATGTTCTATACTCTTCAGTTTCTCTGTTCTTGTCCTTTGGTCCCCGGTGGTTTCTCTATCTTGAGTTCTTCTCTATGTTTCTTCATAACTTCCCATCCAGTCTTTAAGTCCAATTCTTCTTCAGTTTCTCTATTCTTGTCCTTTGGTCCCCAGTGGTTTCTCTATCTTGAGTTCTTCTCTATGTTTCTTCATAACTTCCCATCCAGTCTTTAAGTCCAATTCTTCTTCAGTTTTTCTGTTCTTGTCCTGATCCCCAGTGGTTTCTCTATCTTGAGTTCTTCTCTATGTTTCTTCATAACTTCCCATCCAGTCTTTAAGTCCAATTCTTCTTCAGTTTCTCTATTCTTGTCCTTTGGTCCCCAGTGGTTTCTCTATCTTGAGTTCTTCTCTATGTTTCTTCATAACTTCCCATCCAGTCCTTAAGTCCAATTATTCTTCAGTTTCTCTGTTCTTGTCCTGGTCCCCAGTGGCTTCTCTATCTTGATCTCTTCTTTCTGTTTCTTCATAACTTCCCATCCAGTCTATAAGTCCAATTCTTCTTCAGTTTTTCTGTTCTTGTCCTGGTCCCCAGTGGTTTCTCTATCTTGATCTCTTCTTTTTCTTCATAACTTCCCATCCAGTCTATAAGTCCAATTCTTCTTCAGTTTCTCGTTCCATTCATTTTGTCCTCTGGAACGATCTTCATTAATCCTCTTAATATATGTTCCCTATCTAATTCTATTGTGTATTGATAACCTCTCTTAATCTCTAGTCTCTAATTGTGAGAGGGTTTGTAAATTCTTTTTTTTTTTTTGTTTCTAGAAACGCTTTTTATACGGGATCTACAATTTCGTATAATTATAGAGGCTTTATATAGAGGACTAGAGGACAGAGAGAATCGGTGGCAAAGAGGTCTTCTTGAGAAGATTGGAAGAGGGGGAATTGTTGAGGGTTATCTCAGAAAATATTTGGATATAAGACCTATAATAAAAGGATTGGATTGATAAAGAACTTTTTGTGGAAGGTAAAATGAATGGAAAAGGAGAACGATAGAAAGATTTGGACTGCTGGACTGGATGGGAAACTAGAAGACAGAGTAGCATGGCGCCGCTGTGAAGCCAGGACAAGAGCAGATATACAGAAGAAGAAGAACAACAACAAAAGGCTTTATTAAGACCTTTTAGTCTTATACAGATTCTCCGAGCACAGTAATGTAGGGTATATGCAGGAATAACAGTGATAGTACCAGTAATAAGCAATGTTATTATTTTTAAAGCTAATATCACATTTAATGGTAATAATGAAATTTATATACAGAGATGAGATAAGTTAATTAAGACAATCAAGTTAATAAATAGATAAGGTAAATTGGAGGAAAACAGAAGAATAGTCAAGTGATCACGTCGCTCGAGGCCAAAAGGGCGAGGCGGCGGTGGAGGGGAACGCCCCTTTAGTTAGCAACCCTCCCTTCACGCACAAATTTATTGCGGGAACTTCGGTCAAATGTCCACTTTTCTTTTGTTCCATTTCACCGACTTTTTTTTCTTCTTAACGCCTTACCATCCGGCGTCTTTTGTTATCCTTTGGTTCTCTACCGTCTGTACTGAGACTGGAGATTTTTTTCTTGAAATATATAAATTTGCATAGCGTTTTTATGGCGAGATGATTATGTAAATATGGAATACTACCATCTATCAGAATAAAATGTATAAATAATAATTTTATCGGAATAAAAGGTTTAAAAATATTTTTTAAAATTTTAATTCTCTTTATTAATAATTTATTCTTTATATATTAATATTTTATATTATTATTTATTATATTTATAAACATAAATATTGTAGGTTTTAGATATATTTTAAATTTTATAGCAGTTGTGAAAAAATAGTACAAATGTAATATTGTACTGGGATAAGGTGCATAAATTAAGAAAAAGGCATCTACTTATCGTGCAACTGAAAGTTGCTGATGGCTTGCGCCATCTATCGGAATAAATATCAACTATTCTCGTTGATTTTTAATTATTCCAGAATCTAAAATCAACGAGGATAGTTGATATTTATTCCGATAGATGGCGCAAGCCATCAGCAACTTTCAGTTGCACGATAAGTAGATGCCTTTTTCTTAATTTTATAGCAGTTGTACATACTCGTGAATTGATACGCGAGCATTTCAAAACAATCTTGTTCCCCGAAGAAGTTTGGCGAGTTGCCACACGAAATATTGGAAAATAAAACTCTATGATCCAAAATAAGCATTTTTAAATAATATTTTATTCTCTCTCTGTATATACTGAAGAAATGGCCTTAAAAAACGCCAGAATTTTGCAGGAGTGCTTTTTTTAACCTCTGTTTGAATAGGGGCCCTAAAACAATGTTATTTGATTTATTTTTGTAAACTATAAAAATGACACGGCTTCACCCGGGTCCTATCTGATTGAATGTTTGCCAAACCAAATTGCTTTTACAAAAAAAAAGTATTATTATTTTCATTAGTAGAGAGAGATTGAGATTAAAACTGATTTATTACAATGTATCCGATAGATGGCGCCAGCCATCAGCAACTTTCAGTTGCACGATAAGGAGATGCCTTTTTCTTAATATAAGATTATATAAGGTTAATTACAAAATTGAATAAATAAGATTATATAATGATAAATATAGGAATAAATATATATAAATAGATAAAGATAATTGATAAATATACATAAATAAATATATATACAAGGTCTTCATTGGTGGCGCCCACCTCGAGAAAGACTCCGCCACCGGTGGACTGCGAGAGGTCTTTCCCACAGAGTGGGCAGGTCGATAAGATGGCTGGCATTACCCAACTCAAGACCAAGATGGTACTTGTAGATGGTAGCCTTTGCCACACTAGAGAGAGAGAGAGAGAAGTAGTATTTAGGAATATATATTTAATTAATTAGTTTTTTAATCATTCTCTGAAATATTTTAAAGAACCATGAATACCAGCCAGGCAACCTCTATCTTCATTATAATTTCATTTTAACGGATTTTCAGATCAACGAATTTATTTTTATGGTTTTCCTTTAAAATGAGTTAAACACGAGGTTATATAGAGAAGCCTGCCTGCCTCAATCCCGGCCTATAATTGGAATTTAAAGATCCAGTAGATTTCCCTGATAACATTGTTTCCTGTTGCCGCTGACAAAAGAGATTTAACCTCCGACCTCTGATTTGCATAGCGTCTGCCACAGTTACATAATGTTCTCCGTATGACATCTATATGCCCCGACTTGTTGTGTTTACAGTAGCTATTCTAGCGTCGTTTTTAGTACAATGTATCGTTATTGAATGTTGTACTGGGTCATTAGGAGTGAATTCTCCTTGTTTCGTCACTTTAATAGTTTAACCTTTTTTAGCTTTTTAAAATTTATTATTTGTATAAATTGAATAGCATAACTTTTATTTAAAAAAAAAAGACATTATTAGCCTTTGATGCAATTTTTTTTGTGCAACATAAATAAATAAAAGGTAATAATCTATAAAAAGTAAGGCCACCTTTCCCTTCAAAACACATTCGTGGACAAAACTTAAGGAACTAGAAAGTTTTTGATGTCGCCGGTTGTCTTTCTTTTTCTTTTTTTTTTTTTTGGAAACAGAGGCAAATTTGTTCACACTTGGTTATCTTGTGTGTCTTCAATAAAGGTTACTGTGTATCAATTATCTTTCAGAGTTATTGTCCCGATGTATATGCAAAAAGGTACAACTTCCTTAAGTTTTGTCTATGAGTGTAGATTCTAAATCTAAAACGCTAGATTTTGCTAGAGACGGTCAATAAATTAAAAGAAACACATTGCCAACAAAATTACTACAAGTTTTAAAGAAATATATGCTAAACTTTATAAGCTGTGTAGATATGATTTAATTTTATTAAAAAAAAAAAAATTCTAATGTTGAGATTTTGGTTATATGTAAATACTTTGACGCAAATAACAGGAATATCGGGCGTTTGGTGTTCAATCAATAACATCTCAAGGAAAGTAGCCATGGGCAGTGAAGGTTCAGCCTCTATTATAACCTAGTACTCAACGAATGACCCCGGGTTTTATTCGGGTAACCAATATTGTGTTTAACAAATGTATTAATTTTATTACTACTAGTAGTAATATATATGATATAGGAATTAATATAAATTCATGAATATTTTCGGACCCTCTCTAGACGGGCTAATTTGCATATCCCGGGGTCGAAACCATAAAATTGACTTCCTTCAAACTCAACTCTATGTGTTAATGTTTTATCTGGACTGGTCAAATATGGTGGGCATGTTTTCAGAACAAAACATTTCAAAATATATTTTTTTATAGAGAGATAATGCCTTACTTGGTTTTTTAAATATGTATATTATTTTATATAGCACACAATAGCTTATGGAAGAAACAAGTGAGGTGTAGTTTGATATCTAGACACACTTTCAAAGATAGGCTGACAGGAAATTTTGTTTATAGAGAATATATAGATAATAATGTTTTGTTTTAGGCCTGTGGATGATCTATTGGTCGAAAGCTTGTCAGTTTACAATAAAGAAAGAAAAAATCGCGCATAGCCTTTATAATCTGTGTTTGTTGATTCATATTTATATATAGATATGGAATAATTGCATATTTACATGTTGTTTGTCTCTCCCCGCCATGTTACGGGATATAAACACCTGTTGCCCAGTATGTATGACAAGCTAGATTGTTTACATCACGTGACCGGAAATCAACGCATTCCCCCGTACATCCGGTTCGTCTGTTCCACATGACACGATGGAAACTTTTTAGAGAATATAACTTTCGTTTATTTTTATTTTACATCCTTCTCTCTATGCAACTTAGAATATGATGGAAACATTGAGCCCTCTCTCTAAAACAGCGATTAATCAACTTTGTGTTTACTTATTTTTAAAATTATTTTAATTATTCAATTAAATGTTTATATACATTATAAAGGACTGCGGCGTGTGATTATAAAGCAACACTCAAAGTTTCACCGCATAAGTTTCTTTTTTGTGAAAAATCAATATTAATTTCAAATAGAAATATGTACTATTTCTAACTTTTTGGATGACGTATGATTACTCTTCATATTTTCACCCTTTCATACGTCATCCAATCATATATAGACCATTACTCTTCATATATTCAACCTTTTCATACGTCATCCAAAAAGTTAGAAATAGTACATATTTCTCTTTGAAATTAATATTGATTTTTCACAAAAAAGAAACTTATGCGGTGAAACTTTGAGTGTTGCTTTATAAATGTTTATATATTAAGAAAAAAAAGGCATCTCCATATCGTGAAAATAAAAGTTGATGATGACTTGTGCCATCTGTCGGAATAAATATCAACAAAATAGTTGATATATGAAATTGATAAAAAAAAATCAACTATTTAGTTGATATTTATTCCGATAGATGGCGCAAGCCATCAGCAACTTTTAGTTTTACAATTAGGAATTGCCTTTTTCCTTAATTTATCTACCTGATATAAGTACAATTTCACTTTGGTACTATTTTTCACATGTTTAAATATAATTATACATGCTTATATATAATTACAAATTATTTTTTAAATAATTTAATACACAACTATTACTTTTAAAATGATATTCTTGATTTACGACCTAAGAAGTCAAGACAAAAAATCAGATTTAAAAGATCATGTGTAAATAAGTCACGAATTTAATTTTATATTTGAAAATTGATCGCATTCCAGATAAATTGTTTGGCTTTGTAAAAATGAACTTTTTGTAGTTCATTTAACAATACAGTAAACTCTCCTATAACGCGATTAATGTGTTCCGCGTTGTATGAAATCACGTTATAGGAATTCGCGTTGTACGAAATAAAACTTGTATAACGCAAATGTTGTTAGGGTAAATTGTTTTATTTTATAACGCGTTATACGAAAATTCGCGTTGTATAAATAAATTTGTCGCAATTTTTTTATCGCGTTGTAAAAACTCGCGTTATAGGAGAGTCTACTGTAGTTTGAACTTTTTAGTAGAAAAGGTGTATCATCAACAATGAAATATCAACTCGCTAAGACCGCCAAGTCATATTAGAATATATACATATCCAGTTTAAGATTTTTAAAAGTACAGGAGGAAAAATAGGCGATTTCAACATTTTTAATTATTTAGAAAAACTAAAATAATTCCTTACTTTCCCTATTGCAATTTTAATGGCGGGGGGATGGCTCATCCGTGGTGAAACCCGCAGTGAATGTTTGACCAACAGATATTGTTACCATCTACACTCATGGACAAAACTTAAGAAGGTTGTACCTTTTTGCATATATATCAGAATTCAGACAATAACTCTGAAAGATAATACAGTGACCTTTATTGAAGACATACGAGATAACCAAGTGTGCACCAAATTGCCTCTGTCATCAGCTTAAAAAAAAAATAGACGACCGGTGACATCTATGACTTTCCACTTTATTAAGTTTTGACCATGAGTGTAATAATAAAAGCACCGCCACGCTAATAGTAATTATAGCTTCAAATATAAAAATACGACAGAAATGTTTCACCCACCACGACCTGGGAAAATATTACGTCCTTACACTACAGTGTAACGTTCCAGAGGAGTTAATGCAATGACAGACAAACTTTCAGCTTTCAAGTTGACATCTACTGCACTACTCCCTAGTTCCTGTTAACTGCCTTAGTGTGGAGTAACTCTGGGCAGGAGTCTTGTATTCCTGGTACCCTAGACATGAAGGCTGCTGTCCTACTAAGCCCAGCTAAATGTCAACAGCCAAAGTCCTACCTTTGTGTCTCAGATGTCCCATCAACAGTACACTTCGTATGAATTCTACTCTACCACTGCATTGTAAGGCTCCGATGTGTCTTCATTCAGAACGTATGTTTAGGAAAGGTACATAATACGGTCAAACTTAAGGAAGTCATACCTTTTAGCATATATATCGGGACAATAACTCTGAAAGATATTACAGTGACCTTTATTGAAGACATACGAGATAACGAAGTGTGAAAAAAAAATGCCTCTGTCTCTTTCAAAAAACAGACTACCGCCGACATCAAATTCTTTGGACTTCCATAATTATTTCCACTTCAACGACAGACAAGCGTCCACTTCCCCGTACATTCCTGTAGCTATGTGAAAATGGTAGAAGGCACATTATGCAAATCGACAGTTGGGAAGCGTGCGACCTCAGGTGTTTGGTGGCCTCCTTAGGCACTTCGAGACGTCCTTGGTGGAGAATGACCTTGCAATTTATTGAAAGCTTTGGTGGGAAGGAGAGAAAATCGGGTCGGAAGGACAAGATGTTGTTCACTTTGTCGTCTTCAACCTGTTCCTTTTGTTACAAATTACCTCATCACAAATGTGTGTGCTAGTTTTATAAAAATCATCATTATTATTTTTTCTCACAGATAATTATTTTTGTTAAATACAAATGGATTTTTAAAATACCTTTTTTTTTTTCAATGATAAATGATGATGGTTCCATCCTTGAGTGAAGAACGTGAGTCATAGCCTGCGCTGAACTAGTTTGGACCAACTACTTCGAAACGCGTTCTTGATTAGCAATAATTGTGGTTAAAGAAAAATTTCCCCCCCTTGGTGTACCTTCAAATTTACAGCATAAACCACGCTAATGAAGGCCAACAGCCCGAAACGCGTACTTGGTCGCCAACTCACCAGAAAATGAAATTTCAAAAAAAATCAACAGATCGTTAATATTTTTTCCGATAGATGGCAGTGAGCCATCAGCAACATTCAGTTGAATGAACAGGATAGATACGCGCGCTTCCATTGTATCACCACATAATTTCTTTTATACTTTTAAACTCTCTTTGTGTGTAAGCATAGTATGTAAAATTCAATATATGATGTGCAAATATAGGATTCATTTTTCTAATGTCGAGATTTTGGTTATATGTAAATATGAAGTGTAAATATGTAAATATACTCAATAACGGGGGCTGTTAAAATATAAAATACAAACCTCACACATATAATGGTGTTCTTTGCCAATATGTTTGTTTACCTCCGTATTTACATATATTAGCAGAATGCCAGCATGTTTAATTATAACACCCCGTGGCTACATCAAACGCCTTGTGTCGAACACAAAAATATTGGTTAATAAACAATTTCTTTAAGATATTGAAGAGAGAGAGAAATGGTTTTATAAATAAAAACAAAGGTTATTTTATACACCTGTATATAATGTCTGAAGTAAGTCCTGTCTAGAGATACCGAATTTTTAGTTTTGAATTTATTTTATGGTCCTCTAAGTTGAGGAGGAAAGGTAGTGACGAGGGCCAACAGCCCGAAACGCGTACGTGGTTATCTTTACTTGATTAATAAAGAAAGGGTATTTGGCCAATTCTGGAATAATTGAACATCAACGAATAGTTAATATTTATTCCGACAGATGGCGCAAGCCATCAGCAACTTTTAGTTGCATAATCAGGAGATGCTTTTTCTTAATAAAAAATAAATGTTAATAATGTGTTGAGACAAGTTGTGGTGTGATTATCCAATAAAGGAGGAGATTTTTCGTCCGTCTTGGAAGGAAGGTAAGGGATGTTGTTGTCGTGTCCAATGAAGAGCCTCAGATTCCTGGATCAGCTCCGATATCCCAAACAAGAACCTCATCACAAGCCCAAGTGTCAAGATCCCAGGTTTTTCCCTCCCTCGACGAGAATGGGTGCTTCTAAACCGCTTTAGGACAGGTCAGGGAAGGTGTGCAGAGCTGATGAAGTTATGGGGCTACACCAAAGATCCAAATTGTGCCTGCAACGTCCCACAATCAATGTCCCATATACTAGATGACTGCCCGCTGTACAAATTCAATGGAGGAATCTCCAATCTCCATTCTGTCACCCCGGAAGCCCTGAACTGGCTGAAGGCCTTGCCTCTCAGACTTTAATGACCGATATGTCTTCACTTCTTTTTTCTAGATTTAATTCATTTTGTCTCCTCTCTAATTGTAAATACGCTACTGTATCACCTCATAAGCATAAATAAATAAAGATGTCTCCATACATCTCTATCACAGCAGCAGCAATATCCACTATCTTGGGTGTGTAATGCTGCTGTTCTGGGTCTATGTCAATTTTCTGTTAGGGTGCGGCCATTGCTGGGCATGAGAATATGTGAGTAGGTGTTAGTTCCACACCAGGACAGTTGTTGCATGTTCTATAGGTTCTTGTACCATCTGGATGTATTGTCATTCCTTTATGTCCTTTATGTCGATCCTGGAGCACACATACCACCCGGGATAAGTACTTAGGTGTTCCTACCTTATATGATCACACCGCGCTATCTTATCATGTACCAGATGTTGATCCTGCCTATCTTAAGTATGTAGACCCTGTAGAGATACCTTATCACTAATAGACCGTTGGTGGGAGGAAGTAAAAACCCATTTTTAACCCATTAGTTGGCGACTACTGTACGCCCCAGGAACCTGGGTTAACTAAATAAATAACCCATTAGGGGTTTTCTATTAAATTCCGTAATCAGATATTTGTATGAAATATATTAGAACGGCCCCTTTATCGACTATAATTTTTACAAATGTTGGCAGATTTCTTTATTTCCAGCCCCCGCAATCAGTGCAAAGGATCTAAGAGTTGCAATGGAGAAAACGAATGAAATGCTATATATGCATTGAAATTGCATATATGTATATATATATGCATATGAAATTTATATATGCAACTCAGTCCGAGTTCATTGAACTTGTTTATATAAGAAACATAAATGCTAAAAAAGAGTAAAATTTAAGGTATAGTACCACAACACAGTCCTTGACAATTGAGTTAGTAGTACTGTAAGTGAACTACCTCTGTCTACATTCCTCGTCTCCCTAACAGCTCCTATTACATTACAGACAATAATCCCGGCGGTGGCGATGGCAGATCAAACACTAGACAGGTAGAGAGCAGTTTGACATCGTATTTACATGATGTCGTTTAATTACACTGATAGACAAAACTTAAGGAAGTTGTACCTTATAGCATATATATATCGGGATTCAGACAATAACTCTGAGAGATATATATATGCTCTATAAGGTACAACTTCCTTAAGTTTTGTCTATCAGTGTTATTGGCCCTCACTGATACTTGTGGGAATGCCATTGAAGTCATTTTTAAATGTTATTTGTCAATTTAACGGATCTTATCATGCGACTCATGCATTGGATGATTCCGTGTTATATGTGCAAAACCTGCGCAATTTAGTTGTTAAGTTCAACCATTCCTTGATTTTTCCGTCTTCCAGGTCTACGCTTATTTTACTCTGTTATATCAATACAGTAGAGTCTCCAATGAAAGACCACAGCCTAAAAACATGCCTAAACCTTCCTGGAGGTGGTCTCTGATCACTCTTATTTAGACCCTTTCACGTCAAGCCAAGTTATGAGGAATCTTTAAACCCAAATATAACTTCTAATGAGAGATCACTTCAGAAGAGACATGGTTTAATCATGTTTTTTAGGTTATGGTCTTTCACTGAAGATTCTAGTGTATATATAGAATGAAAGGATTTAAAAGCACGAATGTTTCTTTTATACATAAAACGAAAAATTAAAAACATAAAATTAAATCCTTTTATTTTATATGTATAGATGGCGCGTTATTGCTTTGTGTTAATTTATTCCTAATGGCCTTGTCTTTATAGTTTGCTGAAGAGCATTGCTCGAAGCAAATATTTGAATGTAATTCTACTGTCCTATAAGCTTATGTCCATAGTTTACTTGAAAACCATTTCTAAGATTCCATCCTTCAGTGTAGCATATAAAAGCAGAATGATCCAATACAGTATTAGAGCTCTGAGAAGCGGTCTGGTGGATTAAATTGGCGAAACCGCTGGGAGGGTTCACCACTGATGGGCCAAGCCCTCCCAATATATTTTTTCATCGCAGTAAGGACAGTAGAAGTTCGTTTTATGTATAAAAGAAACATTCGTGCTTTTAAATCCTTTTATTTTATATGTATAGATGGCGCGTTATTGCTTTGTGTTAATATAGAATGAAAGGATTTAAAAGCGCGAATGTTTCTTTTATACATAATAAAAACTTCTACTGTCTTTACTGCGATGAAAAATATATTGGGAGGGCTTGGCTCATCAGTGGTGAACCCTCCCAGCGGTTTCGCTAATTTAATCCACCAGACCGCATTCGTGCTTTTAAATTCTTTCATTCTATATATATATAGATGGCGCGTTATTGTTTAGTATTAATTCTAGTGTATCTTGTATTTCTTGTCGGTTTCTCCTAACAAATATTGACATTTTGCTATGCAACAGTTGTTGGTATACTAAGTGCACGCCAGTTGTGTATGACAGACAGTCTTCACAAGGATTATCCCCCAGCTGCTGTCAAATGACAGCGCCCGCTACAGCGCGGTATGTAGGGCTGGAAGCTATTAAAAATTTGGACGAATGAAAAAAAAGTGGGTAGAACGGATTTCTTTTTATAGGACTTGTGAATGGTAGATATTTATGGTGGCGCCAGTGGGAGGATGATACGGCGTCTTTACTGTGGCTAGGTTCTTCGTACGGCGCTGCACAAACTCCATAGGTCGGAACTGAACAATCAGCGTACTTCCATTATACTCCAGGGTTTTAAAAGACACATTTTAGCTTTATAAAGAAACTTATTACCATTCTTCCGATTGATATATTGTGCTTCAACTTAATTTGTAATTATTTTAAGTATCTTTTTCCTTTTATCTTATTTATTCTTTTTGTTTGTCAATGTTAATCTTGGAACATTATAAATAAAACATTTTCCCACTATCCTTACTGCGATGCAAACTATATTGGAAGGGCCTGGCTCATCAGTGGGGAACCCTCCCAGCGTTAACCACCAGACCAATATACAGTGGTACCTCGACATACGAGCGCCCCAACATACGAGTTTTTCGAGATACGAGCCGACGAGCAAGTAATTTTTTGCTTTGAGTTACGAGCGAAATTCGAGATACGAGTTCGGTTCGGTAGTGTTGAAGATATTAATCTGTGATTTTAAATGGGAATTTTGTATGGGGAAATTTGCTTCGAGATACGAGTAATTCAAGATACGAGCAAGGTTACGGAACGAATTAAACTCGTATGTCGAGGTACCACTGTATATTGCACGAGTCAGCAGGCCATCCCAATAAGTTTCCATTGCATTAAGTACAGTAGGAGAAGTTCGTTGTATTTGGAAACAAATCATACGATAGGAAGTACTCGCAGTAAGTTCTCGCATGTCTATAACAATAAGAAATCAGTTCCAGATGTTGATATATCGACTGTTTATTTATTTCAAGACGTTTCCGCCAGCTTCCTTTCTCAAAGGAATGGTGGACCGAAACCGCGAGTAAATACATCTAGAACGATTATATGTAACTATGTATATACAATGATATATGTAACTATGTATATACAATGATATATGTAACTATGTATATACAATGATATATGTAACTATGTATATACAATGATATATGTAACTATGTATATACAATGATATATGTAACTATGTATATACAATGATATATGTAACTATGTATATACAATGATATATGTAACTATGTATATACAATGATATATGTAACTATGTATATACAATGATATAACAACAACAACAACAAAGCCTTTATTTAGGGCCTCTCGCCCTATACAGGATTCGCCAGTTCACAAGGGATGTGGAGAACACTGTGTGTTCCGGGATATAATCCTGTGGAATATCGCCACCGCTATATACCTATTCTTTGATATTTCATTAATTAGTGCCGGAAATGAAGGACAAAGTTGCCCCGTTTTATCATTTAGTTTTCGTCTTTCCTCAGACAGAGTAGCACAATTAAAAAATATACAATGACATATGTAACTTTATATACAATGATATATGTAACTACAATAGAAGGAATCTGTAAGAAGGAATAAAAGCGATGTGATTATTTATTAAAGATATATAAGCTAACTTACATGCTAACTAGAGTAAGCCAAGCTTATATCGCTTTAATAAAGAATCGTGTCGCCGTTAGCTTATATGTAACTTCCCTCCAATAAACACCAAATGTCACTTAAAATATCCCATATATTTGATTACTTATAACTTGTAATCGAACAAATATTCCACGATTTAAACATGACAGCAAGGTTTATAAAAAAACTAAGAAATTACACTTTATCTATTAAAAAAAAAGGGGGGGGGAATAAAAAAATAGTGACGTTACTATTATATAAAGAGGAGAATGTCCTCCTAGATTGTGTCAGCTCGGGTCTAATTGAAGATGGGAGATATGAGTATATAATGGGCTAATTAACGACAACATAACAGCGGTCGTACTGACATCCAACTAAAGAGTAGAGTTAACGACATATATCAGTCGGTCGGCCATGTCAGATTTAGTTCCTCCAGACGCCGATAGATGGCCCACATTCCTCGCGTAGTTGTCACCACACTGACCCCCACCTCACTTTTTACATCCATGTATTTATTATCTTTTTTTATGTGTTTATTGACCTCTTTTTTTATATTCATTTATTACTTTTTTTTATATTGCAGAGAGAAATAATTTAATAATTTTTATGTAAAATAGTAATTAGTGATTGAATGATTGCTATATTATTTACATACTTGTTACAAATTCTTTTTGTCTTTTTTCCCTCCTCGATGTTCTCCGGCTATAAATAGGTTGATTAGTCTCTAGATGTGATGACATAGTTAGAGTATTTGCATATTCGCTGCTAGAATATGTAAATAACTATGTAATGTTTTCATTTATAAATTATATTTGAAAACGTTTTAACACAATTTCTTACCGCGCGCGCGTTTGGTCTACCGGGCCTCTAGCTCAATAAAGAAAGTAGGAAATTGTGTTTGAATAAAAACTTTTTTTTTTCAATTTAGTATTTTAGATAGCTACTATTGCTAACTGTGCGGGAGCTAGCTACACAAGTGGCCAACTATCCGAGCTGTCAGTCTTATTATCTCATTGTTGACATCCAGCGGATCATTTTGTTTAGACAATTTGTGACAATTAAAATAATTTTATTGACATCTTGTCAATACATTCAAAGTGCACAATCTGCACTATTAAAAAAAAAGATAATATACATTATATACACTATGTACAATGAATATGGCGCCTCTGCCAGCGCTGCAGAGTTTGGTGGAGAATCGCCTGTGGGTCTCCAGCGACACCAAGTATTTCGCGATCTAAGAAGAATACTTAGATCGCGTACTTCGCCGCTGAGGAGATGGCGTGGTCCTTGAGACCAACTGGAAAGATCCAGGACTGCTTTGTTTAGATAGGGCGGACTCAATACAATAAATGATTGCAATGATGCATACAGACCAATCCATAATCAAAAATTTACATAAAAATGTATACACGAGAATTGTAAATATTTTTGTGACCGACCCGAGGCCGCTAGTTTGCGGCGACGGTCAATAAATGGCGTCTAGTTTTGACGTCTATTTTGACAGGAGAGATGGCCTTTACTTTTATGGATCAATTTACTCCCGGAAACATTTCCATCAATAGTGATTATAGGAACGTATAAAAGTGATAAAAACACATTGAAAGGAGTTAAAAAGAAAAGAGCAACGAGCTGGTAAAGGATTTCAGAATGTCAGCCACGTCTTGATCAGCCTATCTGGGAGGATCAATTCATTAGGAGATGCCGCCACTCCCTGCTATTGTCTCTGCTGAGTGCCGTGACTTGGTTAGCTGTCGGTAGGGAGGAGGGATGTCGCACTGACATTGCCAGGCTTACAACCATACAACCGGGAAATTCGAAAATATCTAAACCGAATGATTAAATTTGTTAAAAAGCCTCTTATTTAATATTTCAAAATTTGTTGAAAATTGTAAATATATTTTAATCGATATTTTTTTAAACATATATATTTCTACAGCCTTTATACTGCAATGATTCAAAATTGAAGAAGGAAGGCATGGTTCATCAGTGGTGAACCCTCACAGCGGTTTCGCCAATTTAATCTGGAGACTGCTTCAATATTGTATTAGACTGTATTAGTATATACCCTCCATTTGTTATTGAATACAGTAAATTGGTATTTTGAAAGAACTATGAAAATATGCTTCTAAGACTGTAGGTAAATTTACATATCTAAATTAAGGAGAATCAATACATCGAGCAATTCCGCTACATCACAAAATAAGCTTGTTAGACAACATTTATCATCATCAACTAATTATCAACGATAGATGACGCTTAGTTGATATTTTCACATTTATAAAAGGGAATTTATAATACAATATAATGTGGCTTATGATTGTAAAACGACAAGTTGACAAGTTTTACCGCAAATGTTTCTTTTGAACGAAAAATCGTAATTTATTTTAAGGAGAAATAAAGATTATTTCTATCCTTAGGGATGAAATATGAAAGAATGAATTGTGAAGAGTAATGATGAACGGAAAAATAAAAGTGTCCAGAGATGGGAAAAGGGAGTTAAGAAAGACGGTTGTAATTTAAGTTATGAGAAGTTATATGCAAATAATATCGACATTATAGAAAACTGGTGGTCACCGAAACGCCGGGAAGAAAATATGGAGTTGTATCTTTTCAAACAAAACTTACAACCAGCGAATGACGTACGTTCATAGTGTTTATTAAGTAATGTAATGCGGTGTTTCATTCTGTCTGGTTAGTTAGGTTTCTGGCCAAGAACTCCGTCAACAATGAACCTTCCTTTTAAGGCAACTGTTGAAGAGCGGTTTATTGGCCCGAAAGTTAGTTAGGCAGTATCTAATGACGAAACAATATTCAAAACGAAAAATTCCGTAAGTTTTAAAAAGTTGATGTTCTATCAAAACTTGCGAGATTCTTAATGGAAGAAGAAAGTCTTTAAATATTGCTGCTGCTGTGATGGAGATGCATGAAGACATCTGAGACTTCTTTGGACACGACAACAACAACAACAAAGTCTTTAAACTGAATGAACGGTAGAAGAATTGGGCTATTGACTGGATGGTAAACTGAGAAGAACTTCAAGAGAAGCGCTTAAGATAAAGGAATATAGAGAGAGTGTATAGGAATAGATCAACCTAAACATGATAGGGATAAAGTAGATTGAACTGGCGAAATGGCTGTGAGGGTTCACCACTGATGAGCCAGTCCTCCCTATTTTATTTTATTTTTTATTTATCATGTGAAAACAATGTGAAAGCAATTTATTATATTATATATAAGTACCTAAAAAGGTACCTCTCACTTTAATATGTATATATATAAACTCATGGACAAAACTTAGGGAAGTGGAAAGTCTTTGATGTCGCCGGTCGTCTGTTTTTTTTTTTTTAAGTAAACAGAGGCAATTTTGTCTACACTTGGTTATCTCGTGTGTCTTCAATAAAGGTCCCTGTAATATATTTCCGAGTTATTTTATGAATCCCGATATACATGCTAAAAGGTACAACTTTCTTAAGTTATGTCCGTGAGTGTAAATATAAAATTGTGATAAAATGTAGTATCAATTTTCAGCCATAGATGGCACTACGGTAAAGAATAGAGTCACTTGAGAAGCAGTGTAGTGGTAGTGTAAACAAACAAACACACACACACAGAGGGAGACAAGAAAAGTTGTGAAAGGAAATCCACCCCGGGGTCACTCAAGGCCAACATGGCTGGTAGTCAGTCAGGGGTAGCGAAGCGCTTGGTTAGAAAGCCTGTGCTAGTTTTTGTGGCGGCTCCAGGAAGTCACATTTTGCTACACTTAACTTAACCTAATCTACTTACCATGTTTTGAGTTTCCAGTATTCATTCCTTTAGAGAGATATTCCTATTTTATTATTATTCCTATATCATACTTGTGCAACTATTTTTTTTAGATCAAGTTTATTCTACAACTAAAACAACTTTCAAATGTCCTTGTGATGAAGAAATAATATTGAGAGGGCCTGGTTCATCAGTGGTGAACCCTCCCAGTGGTTGACTGGTAGACTGGCGAAACAGCTCGGAGAATGAACCACTGATGAGCCAGACCCCCCAATGGTTTCGCCAGTTTAATCTACCAGATAGGAGGGTTTACCACTGATGAATCAGGTCATTTCAATATTATTTCTTCATCACAATAAAGACAGTAGGAAGTTATTTTATCTGTTATAAAAAAGAAAAGTTCGCGCTAAAAAGTTTCAATTATCGTGAACATGCTTATTGTAATAATCGTTATTTCTCCTTTAAATTAATTTCAATTTTTCGTTCAAGAGAAACACATGCGGGATAACTTTCAAATGTCGTTCTACAATCATGGGCCACATTATATTGTATTATAAATTCTTATTTTAAATTTAAGGGGGAAAATCTGATCGTGTGCAACTGAATGTTGCTGATGGCTTGCACCATCTATCAGAATAAACTTTATTCTTTAACTAAACGATTGCTCAAATTACATTAACATAAACGTCAAGTTACATTAACAGGAGATGTATTTTTATTACATTTTACCATCTGGTACATTATTTCCCCCGTTGTACTATTATTTCCATACTACTGAAATGTATTATATACTCGAGGTACAGTAACACCTTTAATGTAAATACACAATATATACAATCTGAGCATTCCTTTTCAATTTGAGGATCTATTAGCCTGGTGAAGGGCGACCGCGTGAAAACTTGCCCTTTTGAATATTATTGTTTATTAAGCATTTACACTCATGGAAAAAACTTAAGGAAGTGGAATATTTTTGATGTAGCCGAGACAATAAAAAAGATTTACTGGCCGAAGTATCTTTAATTTGAAGAAGTATGAAAGCCGGCCAGGCAGCCTCTATCTTTACGATAACCAGTTATAACAATGACGATGGAAATATAGGCCTCACAACGTATGTTTTAAACCTAACCGATTTTAGAACTTCCCGTTGTTCCCGGACACTCTAGCCCGCTGTCTTAGGTTTCATGCGAGACAGGAATGTAAAGGAATGATGTAACCGAGAGACTCCATCTCAACTTACGTATGTTTTTATTGGCGACAGAATGAATGTGGTTTGGCTTGAAATCATGTTCTTGCGTTAAAAAATGAAAGCAGTATGTGTTGGTTTGACATATTTGTTAGTAGAAAGTTGCATAGAAATGTGTGGGGAAACTGATGGAACCCTGATATGGCTTAACACTTTGTTTCAGAAGTGAATGTGTGACGTTTTCTTACTTTTATTCCAAGTATATATGGTATGGTAGATCATGACAATAATAGAAGGTAGATATTTTGTGACTGATTTTACTGAAAGTACAGCACACGTGTCTACATATGTAGAAAGAAATTGCATTTAGAAGGTGTCAGACTCCTATTTGGTTACTTGCATTTACAGGTGGTATTGGACTTGTGGAAAGGTTTATTATTGGGGAATTTTTTTTTTTTTTTTGTAGTGGAGTATAGAGTTACTTTATATTGTCTATTTTTGCATATTTCCTCAAGTTTTAAATCTTGTCTTATTTTTGAATATATGCAAATTATATATCTTATATATATATAAGCGTCTTTTTTTAAACGTTCTTCTGAGTTACACAGCTGTAGAAGAATCGTGAGGTTTGAAAACCTGTTTTTATCTTGTTATACTAGAAAGAATTATTTCTCTGTTGCTCTTAAACTTTATGCTATCTGGTTACTTGTCATACTTGGACTATGGATCCTATGGTAGTCTCGTGTCATGATAGAAGAAATAAAAGGTCAGGCTACAAAAATAAATGAAAAGATAAACCCTGACCGCTCAAAAGAGCATTTTTTGATAGCAAAGAGCCGTCTATCAGACTAAATGTCAACTAAATGTTAGTTTTAGGTTTATCCAACTATATTGGACAATCCATTTTCTTGATAAATCGAGCTAACCACGTCAGGCTGTAGGCTGCATATCAACGACCTACTAAGGTGGTCAAAGAAACTCCATGAAAGAACAAACTAGAAATGTAAGATTGCGCCTCGAGTCAAGTGGTACATGAAAGACGGTACCACCGCGGTACCTAAGTAGGAAGAAAACGAGGTAAAAAAAGTGGTGTAAGAAGGTGAAAACTGAGGTACCAACGAACTCCCGCGGGGTGTGGCGTGAGTAAACCAGTTTGCCTCCGTAACTCCATTACTATGACTGACCACATCCCTATCTACATATCCCCCCTCCATCTACATAACCATTTCCTGACTCCATCACCTAACTACCACCCCGGTTTATTACAAGTCTCACAGAATTTTGTTAGTTTCCGTGTAGACAGCCTCCTGTATAAACCGTCGACTACAACAGCTCAAGTTCGAATCCCGCGCATTGGTTAAATTCTTTCAATGTTTTCCACGAATTATGCACAAGTCCAACCCTTCCAATGAGTGTAAGTAACCAAACGGGGCTCTCACACCTTGAGAGTGTAAAGTTGAACAGCTTTCTAAATGGGTAAGCGAGTGGTGAACTTACAGTATAAGCTGTGACCAACCTACACTTCCTATGATGATCCGTACCATATGTAATAGGAACAACACAATTTTATTGTAGCAAACGTTTTACGCCTTTTTTTTTATATTGCAGCGTGTGGCATTCTTTTAAAATAACAAACAAATAACAGTGTCACTGTCTACAAGACCGAAATGTGTTCATAAATATATCTGATGAGCTGTGTTTGAAGAACAAACGTTATGCAATTATGGTTAATCTCTCGTTCTTTGATTCTAAATTAATACCAGGAGGACTCGAGACATCTACTGTCGGAATTTTCTATAGCGTTAGACAACAGACAATGTATGAATTCATCTGTATGAATTTGTAAATAACAGAGAAAATTGTCACACGCCATCTTTCGGAATAAATAAATTTCAGATACATTGACTAACCTATTTTCATGATAAATTTTAAAAAAAGTCAACCATGTACGGGTTTCGGTCTATTGGCTCCACGTCAATTTAAAATGGATGTATACAAGTCCAACAAGAAGCAACGTGTGGGGAGGAAATAAACTTTCTTGATTAATCAAGAATTTGGCCAATTCTGGAATAATTAAAAATCAACGAGAATAGTTGATATTTATTCCGATAGATGGCGCAAGCCATCAGCAACTTTCAGTTGCACAATAAGGAGATGCCTTTTTCATAATTTATATAAACTTGCAACCCCTGGAAAATCTCCCAATAAATAAACCTGTTTGGCGCCACCTCAGGAATTGGATCTCTATTTCCACATTGTAAATAAAGAGAGAGAATATGGCTACTAATCAAAGTGCATGATTTTCGAGCCCCCCAAAAAAAAGAGTCCGTGATTTATTGAAATGAAACAAAAAAGCACACAAAGCAATAACGCGCCATCTACACATATAAAATGAAAGGATTTAAAAGCACGAATGTTTCTTTTATACATAATACAAACTTCTATATATATTCAATATATTTTTCATCGCAGTAAGGACAGTAGAAGTTTGTATTATGTATAAAAGGAACATTCGTGCTTTTAAATCCTTTCATTTTATATGTGAAACAAAAAAGGTCAGAAGGACAACCCGGGCGAGTTCTGTACGTGGCTCCAGAAGCCTGAGTTAACCAAATAAATAATAATATATAAAGTTATATAAAGAGGAAGATGAAAGGTAAAAAGATATTTCGTAAGAGGGAGGAGCAAGCAGCTGGGAGAAAGGAAGTACGGAACAATTAAAGTTGCACCTTGGAGGAAGGGGGTGTTATGGAATTCCAACAACGTCCTGTCTGTCTCGGCTAGAAGGATATATCTAATTGGGGGACAGATTACTAATCAATATTGGGGGGACATATTTCTGATCAATATTGGGGGACAGATTAGAGATTTCTGATCGATATTGGGGGGACAGTCACGCGCCATCTGTCACCTTTCCCGTGGGACATCTCCTCCCCCCACACTTTTCCCCCCTAACTTTGGTGACCCCACAGCTACTGAAAGCCATTCTGATCTCTGCGTGTTTAAGGATTTAAAAAGTGCTAAAAACTAGAAAAGTTCAATATCAGAGTGTTTGTGTGTGGTGTATTTTTCAAAGCATATTTTAGTTTTGAACATTTTTAATGTTAGTGTAGTGTAACGTGGTTTCAGCCATACACAACAGGTTTCTGCTTAAGACATTGTCACTCAAAAAAATACATCCATTTTACGTCCATTTAAAATAAAAAAGGGTAAATTTGCATACCTTAAAGCGTCCAGTTACATATGTACACATGTGATATCGAAATCCGACTAAACATTACACAGTACACAAAGTAACCACGAAATCATAACTCTATATATATAAAGAAAAAAAAAAACTTTGAGCAAATACGTGAATGCACAATTTACATAAGTAATTAAAACCTATTTACATATTAGAGAAGGTATTATGGTGAAAGCGAATTGAGTAAGCTGAGTTTTGCTAAGCCTTAAGGACGATTTCGAAATAGGTTGCCGAAAGAAAAAGTAGAAACTGACATCTTTTTGTCCCCTCCTCTCTCCCTGAAAAATGCCGAAACTCTGCGACATAAATAAACCAGTTGTCGAGTGTCCTTTGTCGCCATTTTTATAGGAAATCTTTATTTAGTAAATATACTTCAGACGTTGGTAAACTTCTTTCAAGACAGTCGTGACATTCTTATTTTACAAGTTGGCACTCTTATTTCTTGTGAAAAAACTCCAGGAAATACAATCTCTTCTAGAGTTAAACACACGAAACCTATAAATATAACAAAGATTTGCGAAACGAAGTATACAACTTTTAAATAATATGTAAATAAGAAAATAGCAGCATGCAAGGTAACAATGTGATTTGTATGTGTTTCTAAACCTTGCTTAATGATTTGAACTAAAGTAGTTATTTTTTAAAAAAGTATAGCACATTTTGATTTCGTACTTAACTTTTGAAAGAGAGTATATACTTATAAGCCAAAAAAAAAAAAAAACAGTAAAAACCTTTGTATTTTGCGTTATATTTTCTCTAGTTCAGGTTCAAAATATTCGTCTATGATTTCATGGCTGTCACAGACTTGCTTATAATACGTTTTGACCAAGATGCCACCATACTATCCTGGTTGTACCAGTGTTTTACTGTACCCTCCCTGAACTTCCAAAGCTGTTTCTATAATTTGCCAAGTGTACAACTCTCAACCTGAAACCGTATCTACCGCAAGTACGCTCATGGACAAAAACTTATGGAAGTTGTACCTTTTATCATGTATATCGGGACAATAACTCTGAAATATATTACAGTGACCTTTATTGAAGGCTACACGAGATAACCAAGTGTGAATAAAATTGCCTCTCTCTTCTTCTTCTTCTTCTTCAAAAAAAAAAGTCGACCGGCGATATCAAATACTTTCCACTTCCTTAAGTGTCCATAAGTGTACTATCGAAAAATTCAAGATCTACAGACTTGACACTAGTAGAAATAGCGAGTGTTACATCCAGCAGGAACTGGTAGAAGATCATCAAACTTGACAAGAATGTACAGGCTATTACATAGACCAAATGATTCAAAAAGGATAATAATTTAAAATACACTTTTATGTAAAAAAAAATTCTTTCTATAAAATTAAGATTTTTTTTGTTCAAATTTTACAGAAAGACTAAAGATTAAAATTACATATTGAGCTAGTAATATGTAAATACAAAATACAAAGCGCATTTGTTAATTTAAAAATTTCTTGTGATTAATTTAACTCTATTTCTTTATTTATTAAAATAAAGGACAATAAATTTTCTACAATTAGTAAATTGAAATTTAAAAAAAATAATAATAATTGGGAATACAGCTGATTAGTGGTGAACCTTCCCAGATATTTCGGTATTTTAAACCACCACATCTAAGCTATTGTTTATATGGACATTCCGTCTCTATGGTCTGTCTGTATTTGAAGGCTTATTATTCTAGGGGTGATGGGTGGTTTAACTCAAATGTGAAAAGATGCTTTCGTAATTGTAGAAATTTCATAGTTTTTCTATGAGAGCACAGCTTTTCCGCTTATAGAAAACGTGATGAAGAATTCTTACACCTTCGACATGCCGGGTATATGTGTGAAAGGTCATAGCCAAAAGGCCGAGATGTCTGAAGGATCATAGCCAAAAGGCCGAGATGTCTGAAGGATCATAGCCAAAAGGCCGAGATGTCTGAAGGATCATAGCCAAAAGGCCGAGATGTCTGAAGGAGCATAGCCAAAAGGCCGAGATGTCTGAAGGATCATAGCCAAAAGGCCGAGATGTCTGAAGGATCATAGCCAAAAGGCCGAGATGTCTGAAGGATCATAGCCAAAAGGCCGAGATGTCTGAAGGATCATAGCCAAAAGGCCGAGATGTCTGAAGGATCATAGCCAAAAGGCCGAGATGTCTGAAGGATCATAGCCAAAAGGCCGAGATGTCTGAAGGAGCATAGCCAAAAGGCCGAGATGTCTGAAGGAGCATAGCCAAAAAGCCGAGATGTCTGAAAGAGCATAGCCAAAAGGCCGAGATGTCTGAAGGAGCATAGCCAAAAGGCCGACATGTCTGAAGAATAATAGCCAAAAGGCCGAGATGTCTGAAGGATCATAGACAAAAGGCCGAGATGTCTGAAGGAGCATAGCCAAAAAGGCCGAGATGTCTGAAGGAGCATAGCCAAAAAGGCCGAGATGTCTGAAGGAGCATAGCCAAAAAGGCCGAGATGTCTGAAGGATCATAGCCAAAAGGCCGAGATGTCTGAAGGATCATAGCCAAAAGGCTGAGATGTCTGAAGGATCATAGCCAAAAGGCCGAGATGTCTGAAGGAGCATAGCCAAAAAGCCGAGATGTCTGAAGGATCATAGCCAAAAAGCCGAGATGTCTGAAGGATCATAGCCAAAAGGCCGAGATGTCTGAAGAATAATAGCCAAAAGGCGGAGAAGGGTGACATCGTAGTGTCCAGTACAGGAAGCCTGGCGTGTGAAGGTATGTGTGTGATGGTTGCTGGCCCATTGTTGCCGGGCTCTTTTTTCGCCCCAAGTTTTTCTCAGAGAGCGGCGGCGTGTTGTTTTTGACACCGCTTTCTCTCCAAATTACACAATTTTTGTGTGAAGAATTCCCTCTTTGGAAAAAGAAGGTTTATTTTATGGGGGACTATTCTTTCTACCAAAATAAAAAAATATTTGTGGTGTAATTTACATAATTTGACAAAAATGTTTTTCTGCCAAAAGTCTAAATGTTTTTATTAGTTCTTCCATTTTTAAGAGGCACATACAATGGAGATAATGTTCCTACAATGGCTTGTGTATAAGAAAAAATCCTCAGTGACAGTGCATTTTTTGGTATTTTTAGAAAAAAAAAGCCATGCAGGGAATTGGTGTGTCATTGTAAAACTACTTTTAAGTGCATTGCGTGTCCACGGTGCAAAAAGCAGGTTTCTCGAGAACCCCTTTAGTTACTTGCTCAATGGCCAAATTGACGAAATTCCACAAGAGTTTTAAAAAAGCTTTCTCATTTTTGCAAATTGTAGACAATTTGACAATTAAAATAATTTTATTGACATCTTGTCAATACATACAAAGTGCACAGTCTGCGCTATTTAAAAAAAGATAATATGCATTATATACACTATGTATAATGAATATGGCGCCTCTTCCAGCGCTGTAGAGTTTGGTGGAGAATCGCCAGTGGGTCTCCAGCAACACCACGCATTTCGCAAATTGTAGAGAAACAAATAAATCTAAGGATATTTCAAGCAGACCGCGTCCAACTTTTTAAGATTGCAATGTTGACTTACAACAGAAGCTACCTTCTTTAGTTCCTCTTCTGTCTCCAGTAGAGTCTTACTTCTCCATCTTGAGCTCTTCATAGCTTCCTATCTACTTCACTTCTTTCTACCAATTCCTTTCTATCCATTTTATCCTCTAGAATCCTCTTCACCAAATCATCATGTTTTATTGTTTTTTTTTTTAAGGTGAAAACACATCAGGCTCCCAGGAATAAGTTTCGTTTTAAAATTTTAATTCGAAACTATTATAGACGTGTATGATTCTTTTTTAAAATAAAACAATTTCTAGTGTCCTTACTGCAATGGAAAAAATAATGGGATATTTGATAACAGATGGCGCGCTAATGCATCATAATAAAATTTTTATGCAAATCTTTAGCTTTCAGGCAATGGCAAGCAACTTATCCCTAGAAGAGATAGCCTGATGTTTTCACACCTTAATATACAGGGGATTAATTTAATTGTGAATTCTTTGTTGTTGTTGCTGTGTTTCTCTTCTGTCTTTATGATCCATCAGAGGGTTTTATTACCTAATGATATGGGGAAAAAAGATAACGGTAGGCCGGCCAGAAAAATGCGGGAGGTCGAAACATGGTTTGTGCAACATACAAAGCTAGGAGTGATTTATACCCCAATGTTATGGCGTGTAATAAATATTAAACGGTATTTTGTTGTATCCATAACATTTGACGCTGTTGAATTCAGATGAGATTTGTAGAAAGTCTGGTTTCCAGTCAGGGTTAGTTAGAAACCCTTAATGAAGCAGTTTTTTTCAGAATAATAAAATTGCGTTTAATGGTCCTTAATTATTGCGCGAGTCCAACCCCTATATATAATAACTAAAAATGATTCTCTTGAATTATATATTTTCTATTTTCTCGACAAGAGATATTCGGGTTTGAATCCCAATTTAGACACTTTTTTTTTTTAGAAGAAAGAATTGATACCAGCAAGCAGCCAAACTGGTATCTTGTAAGTGTAGTGGTCGCACTGTTTTCAACGTGTGTAGAGATGAGGTGTACTTACAGCTATAAATAGGTATACACCTCTATCCACCATGATTATCATGGCTTGTACCGTGTGTACTAGGAGGTACCAACAAAACTAAGCTACATAAGGGTTACTTCGAATTCTTAGTATAAAATATACATTGGGAACTCAAAATAAACGAAAACCTATCATAGCGAATTGTTATTTATAAGTATTACTTTCTCTATATTGAGCAACTATAGGAAGACATTTCTCGATTCTTTTAATTTTCGTCATAGATTTTCCTTTAGATTTTACATATCAACAGTCCAATACTGGCAATATCACATAACTACAACTTAAACAGTCCAATACCGATAGTACCACATCTAACATATCAACAGTCCATCACAAATATCTACAAGATCGCGTAGGACAGAGAAAGTATAAGAGGAATACCCATATCTCCGGAGATTTATCGAGTTGCATATCACGTCTACTTTACATATACCAAAATTCGAAACTATTATAGACGCGTATGATTCTTTTTAAAAATAAACAATTTCTACTGTCCTTACTACAATGGAAAAATTAATGGGAGAGCCTGGATCACACACACACACACACACACAAAAGCCTTTATTAAGACACACAGGTCTTACAGAGGATTCTCCTTGGGGTTACAAAACGGAGAAACCTATGAAAGTGGGAAATAAAAAATGGGGAAAGATTATATACATTTGGTAAATATATACAGATTATAAGAAAGAATAAAAAATAAGAAGAATAAAAAAAAATCAAAAAAAGAGAAAAAAAAATAAAAAAATTTGGAAATATGGATGGGAGAAGTGGAGAGCGAAAAGAGGAAAGAAAACAGGTATTTACATATGAAACAAGACCATTTAAGCTCTCACACAGCACAGGTGGGCCATGTATTTTTTAAGAAATCTTTAAGAGATTTCCCAGGAAATCCTCGTGTTCAGGGTTGTAAGGTAAACACCGTTTTATCATTGTTAACTTATCGTATCTGCCTAAACAAATAATTGGATGTTGGTTCTGTCTTTCTCATCAAACAGAAATTTTTGGTATGTTTGAATGTTCGGTTAAGTCTTTCTTTTTTACAGCATTTTTATGGAAGTTATATAGATTTAGAGCTACTGAACTATTGTCTATAAAGTTGGATAATAAAGAATATAATGGTGATATATATATTCTCTAGTTGGAGTTCGTTAGGAGGTAGATACGTGAAGGTTATACAAGTCAGCAATGAATCTATGAGAGCCTGGATCATCAGTGGTGAACCCTCCCAGTGGTTTCGCCAGTTTAATCTACCGCTGTTATATTGCTATGGTATGGTAGATTAAACTGGCGAAACCGCTGGGAGGGTTCACCACTGATGAGCCAGGCCCTCCCATTAATTTTTCCATTGCAGTAAGGACAGTAGAAATTGTTTATTTTTAAAAAGAAACGTCTATAATAGTTTCGAACTTTACATATAGTTGCCAAATAAAAGATGACGATGAGGATGAGGAAGGAAGGGTGAGTCATTCAGGTGTTCTCTGCCAAAGTCTGATTGGCTGAGTCTATTTGGGAGCAAACGACCCAGCTGGGTGTCCTCCGGGTGTAAAAATACTTGGCTTGGGACGGCCAGCATTCTGTTAAGCAACAACAAGAATTATTTGTAGCACCTCACTTTGCCAACATAGTGGGGAAGCGCCAACCATCATTTTGAGGGGGAAAGTTCCTTTCCGGAAATAAGCTCCCACCCTCCTCTGTGATAGATTTATTAGCCTATTTTTCATCTACGCGCGGCTATAATTCCTTTGAGTAATGTCCGCTTTTTTTTTTCTTTAATTATTATTATTCACTGAGCGTGTGATTGTTGAAATTTGACCATTAAATATTTTGAATTTTTCTTTTCAAACGGGGATTTTATCTATAAGAAAACACTTAAATTTTCCTGATTTATTGATTTTCTTTTTAAAAGATATTTTGAAAATCATAGATAACATTTTAATGATTATTGCTCGACACGATTACCAGAGACTTTGTATTTTTCACAATTATTACACGAATCCGTAATTTTATATCCGCATTTTTATTATAATTTATTCAGTTAACCCCGCAGGTTCCTGGAGCCACGTACAGAACTCGCCAACTACCCGGGTTGTCCTTCAGACCTAAGTCTTATTTGTTGTTGTTTTTG
>CP092867.1:3173398-3214667 GCA_030710605.1 Cordylochernes scorpioides | reverse complement strand
ACTTATATTTAAATAAATAAAGACCCTGACGAAGATAAGCGTACATCCAAGCGAAATATTGGATTCTGTAATAAATAATATGTTTTATTTTATTTTTGATCCAAAATAAGCCTTTTAATTAATAAATAAATATGTAGAAATAATAATTATTATTTTGCCATAAAGAAAACAATTATTTTCTTGGTGTTTAAAAATTGAATTTAAAAAGGAGAAATTTTGAAATATTGTTTTTATTATTTATTTTTTACTTTTTAAATTTAATTTTGAATAAAGTGTGTAATTTAGTTTAGTGTTTATAAAAAAAAAGTGTATTTTAAATAATAATATAGTATATATTTTAATTTTAAAAATTAGAATATCTAAAAAAAAATTATCGCTCAAATTTTTATATCAAAATATGATTTTTTTTTTAATTTACCACAGATTATATGCGCTCCTTTATTAACTTCTATGATTAGTTGTGATCTTTTGATTCAGGTAGTTGGCGTTCTGCGCTCCAGTAACCTGGGTTGTAAATATATGTATTCCAATTGATATCTAGGGAAATTGATAGGGAAGCATTTCTTAATTTTAGCTTAATTAACTAGAAGTTTCTATCCATATAGGGAACAAATTGAGACCGTATGCACCACATATTTACATATGTATTAAGCCGTTGAACTTAGGACTTACAAATGTGTGGCCTAATAGGTAAAATTCAATATCTACTTGTGTATAGAATTATAAGTACAAACCTCGACTAAGCATAACCCATATACATTATACTTATTGTTTTAAAATGTGTATACAAATATATACAACCACAAAAAAAGCTTTATTAAGACCTTTTACTCTTATATAGATTCTCCAAAGCCAGACATGTAAGGTATATGCAGGAATAATAGTAATAGTATCAGTAATAAGCAATATTATTCTTATTTTTTTAAGTTAATTATATTTAATGGCAATATGAAATTTATATACAGCAAAACTTAATTAACACTTCTGGATATATACAAATATACAAAGAAATATAAACGCATCTATGCATATAGGTAACAAACTTTAAAAAATCTTCAACATATACAAAATGTAAACATAATCATTTTCATGTGAGCAATAATTACCCAGAAATTATTTGAAAAAGTAAAAATAAATATCAGGTAAAAAGTTTCTTTCAATTTAAAATTTAAATTGAAGAACAGTATATTTACTCGAAAGCTTGCAAATTTAAAATTAAAAGAAACTTTTAACCTGATATTTATTTTTACTTTTTCAAATAATTATTTTCAATTTAGCTTATCGATGAGAAGTATCATTACAGTATAATATCTGTAGAAATAAGTTTTTAATTAAATTTATTTTTTAAAAGTGGCGTTAACATTTATTAACAAGTTTTCATATATACAAAATACTCAACCACTATCACTCTCTATCAAGTAAAACACAATATATTCATTTAAAAAACAAACTCACCATTAGGCGTCCATCCATGTCCAAGCTACAAAGAAACTGTAGTGTCTCCCTATTCTGCCACCAGGTTGTAAAATGGCGCTGACGTTAACATTCATATTTCAATAACTCGTTTTTCAGAATTACAAAATTCCTAACTAAGGAAAACTTCTCTCCATATAAATACTTATAATACTTCTTTGTGTACATGACATTTTTTTAGCTATTGTTTAGTGCTTGTTATTTATCTATAACATCTGTCATTCTATGAAAACTTTTGACTTCGTCTCTAGATGTTTGTGTGGGAAAAGTTTCGTCATAATTACAATGAAGAATTCTTTTAACGAAAATCTTTATCAGAAAAACTCAATAAAACGATAAATATTTTGTTTCTTCGCTTTATAAATAATGAAATCTCTCTCATTTTTTCTCGGTACCTTTAATTTTTATGTAGAAAGTTTCCAATGAATTTATTTATTTTTAATTTGAAATATGAATTATATTTTCACACATAATTTCTTTTAAACGCGATTTATCTATGAATAACAGAAAATTATTTAGGTATCGTTCACTAAGATTAGCCAAAAGATATCTTTATATTTACACTTATGGACAAAACTTTAGGAAGTTGTACTTTATAGCATGTACGTATATTGGAATTCAGACAATAACTCTGAAAGATATTACAGTGACCTTTAATTGAAGACAAACGAGATAACCAAGTGTGAACAAAGCCTCTGTCTCTTAAAAAAAAAAACGACTGGCTACATCAAAGACTTTCCACTTCCTTAAGTTTTGTCCATGAGTTTATAAAAACACTCATTTTATACACGGTGGAAAAATTATTTATGTAGTCGTAATCGCTTATCATTTTTTTATTTTAAGATGATCACCATCTATAACTAAATTAAAAAGGATATTTTAGAACAAGCATGTCAAACTCAAATCCTATCACGGGCCAAATAAAAAAGTAATAAGATTATGTGGGCCGCAAAAAAAGAAAACAAGTAATTAAATTTTTATAGTAACATTTATGTGGGTTTATTTTAAAAAATACTAATAAGAAAAAAGAAAGTAAAGTAAATTTTTTTATTAAAATATATTGTCTGGTGGGCCGCAAATTTATTCGTTGTGGGCCGCGAGTTTGACATGCCTGTTTTAGAAGATTCCCGTCCTAGGTGAAACTGAATTTACTTATCCCAAGTGGTTTGTTTGTAAATAGCCACCTCCTATGTTTTCTATGAGTGCACCACACGTCTACACATGTAAAAAGCAATTAGACTTTTGCATTTATAAGTGTGCCAGAGTCCCGCTTGGTTACTTACACTCACTATTGGGGTTGGACTTGTGCAATAAGCAGGGTCCAATAAAGCAGAAAAAAGTTCTCATTGCGAGATTCTATCCTGGGGTCGTGGTTTCCGAAAATCGACTGGGCGCAACACTCCTCCATCATAAACTCATTGCAAAGTGTTTTGTTGATTTTGACATTAAAAAGATAAAATATAATATATCCAAAATTCTTTAAAAATTCTTATTAATAAATAAAAGTACAGATTTGAGATACAATGGATTTACCTCTCTGTAAAGGACAACACCTAATTGCAGAGCCAAAGTGTCCTTTAGGGAGAGGTGTCCTCTTATCAGAGAGTTACTAAATAATACAAAAATGGTCATTTTGGCAATTAAACTGTCCTTTGTAGAGAGGTGTCCTATAGCGAGAGTGTCCTCTAATGGAGGTTCTACTGCTTTACCTTTTATCCTTTTTATTTTCATAGAAGGAGGTTGGTTGTCTAAACCGTTGTTTTTGACCCGGCTTCGATTCCCGCATTGGGTACTTTTTCTGATTTAAAAAAAAAAATGTTCCAATGACCCCCGATTCTTGCAAAAGTTCAACCCCACCAGCGAGTGCAAATAACCAAACGGGGCTCTGACACATTTGTAAGTGAAAAGTCGAACTACTTTTCACATGTCTAGACATGTAGTTCACTTACAGTAAAAGCAGTCGCCTTCTTCTACCCACTATGATTATCATGGCCTGTACCACGTGTACTAGGGACTAGAGTTCAAGCATGCAAGCTTTTTATACATAAAACAATTTTCTGTCCTTACTGCGATGAAAAAATTATTATTTCATCAACGATCTCAAGGAAATATTGGACATATCTTGTGGTTGTAAACAATATATAGGTGTATGCGTGTATATGTGTGTATATATGTATATATTTTTTAATTTAATGATGTAACTGTAAATAGAATTCAAAGAATATCTCTATATGTAAATAATATTTATGAATCTTTCTAAGTAACTTTCTGTGTATCTTTCCATGTTGAATTTTTTTTTTGTTATATTTGTATGTACATTTAGCGCAAGTGTCCCTAGGGGGACATAGCGTTTTGAATTGAAATAAATAAATAAAATAAATCAGTGGCGAACCCTCCCAGCGATTTCGTCAATTTAATCCACCAGACCGCTCTTTTATTGCAGTAAGGACAGTTGAAAAAAAAATTATGTGTAAAAAAAAAAAAACTTGCGTGCTTGAATGTTTTATTTTCTTATATGTAGACGGCGTGTTATTGCCCTATAATGTTAGAGTTTATCTTCTCTACCGTTTCTTCTCCGTAATTAAACGAAGTTTCCAATATTTATTCCGATAGCTGGCGTAGACTATCAGTTAGTTAAGAGTGGTGTCAGTTTCTCCAATTTGCTGGTGTACCTTCCATATAATAACACAAAGCAATAACGCGCCATCTATACATATAAAATGAAAGGATTTAAAAGCACGAATGTTTCCCTTATACATAATACAAAATTCTACTGTCCTTACTGCGATGAAAAAATATATTGGGAGGGCTTGGCTCATCAGTGGTGAACCCTCCCTGTGGTTTCGCCAATTTAAGGGTTCACCACTGATGAACCAAGCCCTCCCAATATATTTTTTCATCGCAGTAAGGACAGTAGAAGTTTGTATTATATATAAGGGAAACATTCGTGCTTTTAAATCCTTTCATTTTATACCTCCCATATAACAACGAACAACTGAAGTGAGTGAATAAATCTCGACTCATTAAGTTGCAATTTATCATTCTTGGACACAAGCCGCTGTGTTGTGTCAAGTACTCTAAAGTGACTACCTACCTCATTGTCCTCTGTTGTCTCCAGCCACTCTCCTTGTGGTACTTTATCAAACTTCAGCGGAAACCATAACTGAATATTTGTGTATTTAAACTCACCGTGTTTTGTAATTAAGAAACTTATTGTATAAGAGTTTTTTAGATATTTTATAAAAGTATATCGCGAAATTTTGTTATATTTGAATATTTAACGAGACCCTGAAGAGAAACGAACTGGAAATCAACGTCTCGGTTCCAAAAATAACTTTACTAGGTACCGCTCAAAAAGAGCAACCTAGCTTATGATATTTATAACAATGAATAATATATTTTAAAAATAGGGCTTATTTTGGATTGTAATAAGATTTTTTATTAATCCAATATTTCGATTGACCAATCGTCCATCTTAGGTTCTAAACTGAGTATACGAGGTGTGTTCATAGAGTATCGCGACTTTTGTGTTTTTTCAAAAATTATTTATTTATTCATGAATACCTATTTTGTCCCCTTCAAAGTAATCTCCATGAGATATTATACACTTGTGCCAACGGTTTTTCCAATCTTCGAAGCACTTCAAAAAATCATTTTTTTTAAAATCTTTTTCAGCTCCTCCTTCGATGCCGTCTTTATCTCGTCAAGCGTAGCGTAACGTCGTCCTTTCATGGGCCTCTTCAGTTTAGGGAACAAAAAAAAAGTCACAGGGGGCCAGATCTGGGGAATACGGTGGCTGCGGCATCATTAGTGTGTTGTTCTTGGCCAAAAAGTCGCGCACAAGCAACGATGTGTGAGCAGGGGCGTTATCGTGGTGCAAAAGCCAATTTTTGTTCTTCCACAAATCCGGGCGTTTCTGGCGGATTGCTTCGCGCAAATTGCGCATAACTTGCAGGTAATATTCCTTATTGACCGTTCTACCCTGTGGAAAGAACTCATGATGCACCACGCCCCTGAAATCGAAGAAAACTGTCAGCAAAACTTTCACATTCGACCGAACTTGGCGCGCTTTTTTCGGTCTTGGTTCGTGCGGCAGCTTCCATTGAGATGATTGAGCTTTGGTTTCCACGTCATAACCATAAACCCACGCTTCGTCACCAGTTATGACCCTCTGGAGCAAATTTGGGTCGTCGCGGACAGAGTCCAACATCTCATTAGCAATGTTCATGCGATGCTGTTTTTGGTCGCAATTGAGCAATTTTGGTACGAATTTCGCGGCGACCCGTCTCATGCCCAAATCATTGATAAAAATCGAATGGCACGAGCCAATCGATATGTTTAGGTCCTCAGCAACTTCTCTAACGGTGATTCGACGATTGGCCAATATCATTTTCTCCACTTCATTAATTTTTTCGTCTGTTGTTGAAGTGCTCGGGCGTCCGGCACGCTCTTCGTCGTTCACATCTTCTCGGCCTTCTGAGAACATTTTGTACCACCGATAAACGTTGCTTCGGTCCAAGGTAGCTTCTCCGTATGCCACAGTCAACATTCGGAATGCATCCGCGCACTTAATTTCGTTTTTCCACACAAAATTTGATACAGGTTCTTTGATCCATTTTTTTAAATAGGTAAAAATCGAAGACGATCCAAAACACCCGCAAGCAAAGCAGCTGTCAACAATTAAGTGAACATTCAAAATGGCCGAGCTTGTCGGCATAAGTGAGAGACATGAGTACCAGCATAAAGCCACAAAAAGATCGGAATTCGAATATACGTAACCCGCGAAAATTCAAAAGTCGCGATACCTTTTGAACACACCTCGTATACATCTGGTAAGTCAATTTTTCTATTAATACTAATTAATATAATACTAATAATAGTATCAATAGAAAAATTTACTTACCAGATGTATATACTCAGTTTAGAACCTCTTAGATGATTATTTTATTTGTATGTTTATTTTATTTATTTTTAAATCGGATATTTATTACTATTATTTATATATTTATTTCACAGTATTTCAAATTTTTATTGTTTTTTATTTCTTTAATCAATTCGAAATCTCTTAATTATCAATTTTTATATAAATATATATTACATTGTTTTTCTTTTGATTATATTTACTTTGTTTAAAATGTATATATTAGATGGTTTATCGTCCAATAAGCTTGTAAGACGCCCATGGCTCACCTGAAGCACGCGACCTGCTTGTATGCTTCATAAAAAAAAAAAACCTCGTAAAAGATGGACGATTGGTCCATCGAAATATTGGATTAATAAATAATCTTATTACAATCCAAAATAAGCCCTATTTTTGAAATATATATATTATGGATTGCCCTATATTCAGAAAGAATAATATATGAAGGTTATTCACATATTAAAACAAAATGTACAATACGGGATTAGATCCCGGTTCATATCTGTCGGGAATCGAAGGTTTTAATCACTCGTCCACTGATTTCTTGTATTCCAAGGCCTCGGTGTGAAAACGAGATTTTATGTTCTTCTTAACAATATCCTTGCATGAAGGAAGGCTTTATAATTGAGGAATCCATCACGACTGTTTCCACAGATTCTATATAATTTATTTTCTAATATTATCTTAAGTAGGGGGTGCAATAAGTATAAGAAAATTATATAGTGTATTATATTTCCATTTGTCGTGTTCTCTACCTAACAAAATAGCAGTTGACGAACACCACACGGTATAAAATATTTATTTCTATAAAATGGGATCCTTTTACACTCCTCTTACACTCTATATACAGTGGACCCTCGGTTTGCGAGCATAATCCGTTCCAGAGCCATGCTCGTACTCCAAAACGCTCGTATTGCGAAACTAATTTCTTATTTTTAATAATTGAAACTCGGGCAATTCTTCTTGCTACGAACAATTGCACAGTTTCCCACATTTTACATATTTCCCGAATCTGATCTGAAGGGAGGGATCCCAGTGAATTTTCATCCATCACGATTACGGGCAACCATCACGAGTTGCTCGTAATGCGAAATTTCACTCGTAATCCGAGGTAAAAATTTTCAAAAATTTTTGCTCGTACTGCGAAAAGCTCGTACTCCAAGGTGCTCGTAAACCGAGGGTCCACTGTATATCCAATCATTTTTACATAATTAATTTTCTATCAGAAAATTAATACATATTTACATATATGCTGCACTTTTTTCTCCAAGAATAAAATCTGCATATGGAATCATTACACCATATACTACCTGTTTATATCGACAGGGGTCAATAAACTGTGCTATAATCTCTCTCTGGACATCGACGGTATACACAGTCAGAACCTGGGTTTATAATAATGAAATTTTAAAAATGGAATAAAATTGATCAATTTACCTACCACACTCATGGACAAAACTTGTACCTTTTTACCTTTTCGCATGTGTTGTAGCATTTTTTTTTTTCTACGTGTTAATAAATGTTTTATCTATAAGATCCTTATAAGATTATTTCATTATTTTGAATATTTTACGTGATCCAGTCTCATTCCTGTAAATTATTAATCACACGTTGTATATCGATATTCAAACAATAAATCTGAAAGTTATTTGATACACACTAACCTTTATTGTAGAAACACAAGATGACCAAGTGGGAAAAAAATTTCCTCTGTCTCCTTTAAAAATACAGACGATCGGCTACATCAAAGACTTTCCACTTCTTTAAGTTTTGCCCATGAGGATAGATAGTGTACATAGATTAAACTGGCGAAACCGCTGGGAGGGTTCACCACTGATGAGCCAGGCCCTCCCTTTAATTTTTCCATCGCAGTAAGGACAGTAGAAATTGTTTTATTTTAAAAAGATTATTACGCCTCTAAAATAGTTTTATAATTTGATAACAGATGGCGCTCTAGTACATAGATATAATTTACAAGTAAATGCATCGATCAATGCTCTTTCACAAAATATATTTTATACTAAGTTCTTAAGGGGACTACAAATTTAAATGCCACCCATCAAATAAATTTGGAGAAACCGCTGAGAGATAGGGTTCTCTCTCAAACACACACTATTGGTGAGCCTTCGCATAACAAATTCCCAGAATTAGAGCAACAAGATACTTATATATTAAAAATAAAGAAAGCATATCCTGACCACGAGCACATGTGCTTTTTATCATTTGTGTACATTATCTACACCTACCCCACTTTATTTTGACGTCAAATTTTATGATAAAACTAGTTATGTTTTATGCAAAATTCCTTCGTTCAATATAACGCGCCATATTGTAAATCGTCCAAAGCAGCACAGAGTGTACTTGGTGTAGTCAATAAGTTTGTTAACTCCAATCTACATCATTATTCAGCATTTTTCCCATTCTCTGGTTCATATTCCTGCTGATCTCCACCATGGCTCTCTAACAATTTACTGTCTATGGTGGTGTCTCTGCATCTATCCAGTACTCAATGACCTCCTTGGTTCTCTCAAGAGTTGGTTTTGTATCCACCTCTCTTTTCAATTAATATTACACTCATGGACAAAACTTAAGTTGTACCTTTTAGCATGTACTACTCTGATCAAAAAGTTTCAACACTTTGCTCATAAGTTTTTTTTAAAAATTATTATTCTACCAAATTCAAATTGTCCCCTTCAAAGTAGTCTCCGTTGGCCGCGATGCACTTCGGCCACCTTTTTTTCCAGTCGGCAAAACACCTCTGGTAGTCTGTTTTCGGGATCGCCTTCTTCGATTCCACTTTGATCTCTTCTATGCTCTGAAATTTCCGACCCTTTAACTTTTTTTGAGCTTTCCAAAAAGGAAGAAGTCGCAGGGGGCCTAATCGGGACTATTAGGGGGGTTGGGGGAACACAGAGGTTGAGTGGTCCTGCAGGAACTTCGAGATTTTGAGGGCTGTGTGCGCCCGGCGCGTTATCGTGGTGGAGGATCCACGACTTGCTCCACAGCTCCGGCCGTTTCTGCCTGATCGCTTCCTTCAATCGCCTCAAAACTCCCAGGTAGGAGTCAGCAGTTATTGTAGAGCCTTGTTGTTGAAATTCATGATGAACGATGCCCTGGTAGTCGAAGAACACCGTCAACATGACCTTGACTTTGCTGAGAGCCTTCCTCGCTTTCTTTGGTCTCGGCTCATTTTTGAAGCGCCACTCCGATGCCTGTTGGGAAGTTTCCGAATCAAAGCCGTAAATCCATGTTTCGTCTCCAGTAATGACCCTCTTCAGCAATTCGGGGTCGTCGGTTGTCGCTTCGAGATTGAGACTGGCCGTTTCTTTCCGGGCGTTCTTTTGATCAAGAGTCAAATCTTTGGGAACGAAAACGGCGTTGAGTCTTCTCACTCCCAAAATGTCCTTCATTATCGATTGAGTCGACCCGAATGATATCCCTGCTTCTTCGGCGACCTTCCCGACAGTTATTCGTCGGTCTTCACGCACCAGTTCCAACACCTTGTCCACTTTTTCAGGCGTGGTTGATGTGGACGGTCTCCCGGAACGCTCGTTGTCGGCGGTCTCTTCCCGACCCTCCTTGAAGTGCTTGTACCACTCGAAAACTCGTCTTCGACTGATGACGGCAATCCCGTATACTGTTTGCAACATCCAAAAAATGTCGGCACCCTTGAATCCGTTTTTCACACAGAACTTGATGCAAATTCGTTGATCCTCCATTTCGGTGACTAACGAAATCGAAGCACGGGCAAAATGGCTTCACTTCGAACAGCCGCTGCTCGCGCTGTTGTGGCGCGTGATTTTTGAAAATTGGCAGGTCTCCAAGCCAAGGGCGACGCTTGCCACAAACCGGGAGAAAATATATTGAGTTTTCAGGATTTTATGAGCAAAGTGTCGAAACTTTTTATCAGAGTAGTATATCAGGACAATAACTCTGAAATATATTTGATACACAGTGAATTTTATTGAAGACACACGAGATAAACAAGAGTGAACTGAATTGCCTCTGTCTCCTTCAATAAAAAAAAGATGACCGACGATATCAAAGACTTTCCACTTCCTCAAGTTTTGTCCACGCGTGTATTTCCATCAATTTTTGAGCACAAAATATTGGATAAAATGAATTATTTTTCCATAATTTTTTTTTTTTTTTTTTTACCAGTTCTTTTCTGTAGCCTCTCTCTCTGCTAAGCTTTGTCACCAACCCAAGAGAACAATAGGAATTAGCCACAGTGATCAGTATTAAGGGAGAGAGAGGGGTTATGTGACTCCCACACCAAAGTAAATTTTACTCATGGGTAGATCCTTAATTCCGGCATTAAATAAAAATCTTGGCCATGAATGCAGCCAATCTCCATAAACTTCCCTCATCACATTGTCTGGTGTTAATAGCTCCTTCACGTGCTTCTCTTAATGAGAGTAAGTTGTTATTAATACTACCACCCTGAATTGCCTTTCTACTTTAAATCTATTCAATCCTATGATTATTATCTATATATATGTTATATAAATATATTTTTTTATTTAAAATAAATTATATTTCATAGATTCAAATATTCTGTTAAGTATACCACCAAATGTTGAGACTTCCCTTTATATAGCCTTGTGTTTTTGTTTCCCGATGGCCGGTTTAAATATTTTTTGTAAATTATGTAAATAAATTTTCTTTTTGTTCTTACGCTTTAAGCCAGGCAGTATTTTATCAAATTATGTTTTTTATATATTCCTTCAGCTATACTTTCAAGATTTTAACCACGACCGCATTACCATAGCTTAATCCTCAAGATAATCAAAAATCAACAGAAATATTTTTATTTATAATATATATAATGTCAGCTTTATACATAGTCTGAAATGCTTCACACCAACCAGGACTCCACTTCTATTTACATACTATTGATAAGGTACAATTTGGATGATTCTATATACAGTTACGAGCGTCATGCGTTCTTAATCAATTCTTCAGTTTTCATCTCTGTCACCGTTTGCTTTTTTTTTTGGAATGGCGCTCTCCTATTGGTTGTCTACGATCACGCTTTTTCGTTTTTGTAACTATTGTGTTGGAGCGGGTCGCTCCTTAAATAAATGCATATATTAGTTAATAACCAAATGGAATCCTCTCTTTCTTTTTCCCAGTAAGAGACGCCTACGGAAGCCAACAGTACATAGACAGATAAAGCACATAGGCTATAGTTATTAACTAATATATGCATTTATTTAAGGCGCCAATTTATAATTGTAACAAATAGTATTTGAATAAAAACATTCAATCTGGTAAAACACGGGCGTTGCCCGGGTCATTCGGCTAGTAGATTATAAACACAAGGTAATAAGACCAAATCCAAATAAATAAATAGCGTGTGACGTTTCAGCAACAACGTCACACACTATTTATTTGGTCTTAATACCTTGTATTTACATACTATGTCTTAAAGTATAAAACATGGTATATTATTGCTTTGCATCACCTGAATTTATCTACTTCTTAAATGCTTTTGGGAGTATATCTTGTATACACTTCTAATATAGAAGAATTCTATTGTATAGTTTCCATTTGATATATAAGATTTATTATACTTTGAAGCATCTGGGCTTCTGTCCTGCCAGGAGAGTGTAAACAAGGACATGCACCAAGTCATTGAAGAAGCTGGCCAAAACAACAGGAAGTAACAGCAGGGAAATGATGGCCACAGAATTAGACATCCTGGTGTTTGGAGAGTCCGGTGAATAGCAACAGTGCTCTCTAATAAATGAAGTGAGTAAGATATGATACATTATAGCAAACCATCTGTTATAAGTTTTTTTTTGAAATTCAATTGAAAATGTGAAAAATAAAAGTGAAATTATATTGGAATCGGGTAGATAAAATTAGGAAAAAGGAATCTCCTGATGGTGAAACTAAAATCTGCTGATGGCTTGTGCCATCTGTCAAAATAAATATCAACTATCCATTGATTTCCAATTATCCCATAATTGGCCAAATTACCCATTCTTTATTAATCATAGTTGAAAATCAAAAAATTGTTGATGGCACAAGCCATCTTCAACTTTTAGTTGCACAATCAGGAGATGTGTTTTTCTTATTTTAGACATCTACTGATTGGACAGTCCCAGATGGAGAGTGACATGTGGTATGCGAGGAAAGAAACAAAGCCAAGTAGATTTGCCTACAGGAGGATCCAGTTATTGTTTCTTCTTAGGATCCACAGTACTCCTCAGGACAGCTGTAAGAGGAATCCACATGTTTAAGATCTCCTGACAAGAGGCAAGTAGCCCTCACCTACAGTCTTACATTCCCCCAGCTGGTTGATTTAGGTCAGTGAGGATCCAATAGCCATCTAGTGTAAAATACAGTGTACATCCAGTATAACCTCTTCATTAGTTTTTATAAATCCCACAATCAACACATTTACTTTAGTCGACTATAATTCAACAGTGACTGTAATGTAACTAAAATTCAGATCCTATTGGGTGTTGAATAAATTGATAAACATTTATAAAGCCTTGCCAAATGCTTTTACCTTTTAGAGTTCCTAATGAGGACAAAAGATTTTTGTCAAAACTTCGATAAAATAACATTTTTTATGGCTAAAATGTCTCTTTATAAATGCCAGCCAGGAAATATCTTAATTAAAAGAGGAGGAATGTGGTATTCTAACTTACAATTGTCTATTTGGTAGAGTATCAGATTTCAAGCAATTGAGTTGACAGCCAGGCCAAACATAAGGTTCCAAACCAGAACACACTTTAGCTTGCATTAGATGAACTAGTAAACAGGACCTTTGGTAGAGGCTGGTGCTTATCATCAAACAGCTGCATGGACTCATGTAATATTTGCACAAGGGGATAAGAAACAACAAGAATCCAAAAGATGATATCTGTTGCTATTTCCTAACAGGACTCCTCCACATATGGGTAGACTGCGTCCAAATTTAGCCTAACAAGAGGATTGGGACAGTTAGACACAGCCTGCGTGTCACTGAGGGCCTTCAATCTTCAGCTGTGATCAAAGCACAAGTTGTGAGGTTTACTCTTGGTGTATTCTTTAACCCACAACTGCTCACCACAGAAATGTATGGGGTGCTTTACTCACCCACTGATTGGTTCTCTACTATCATGTTCCCTTAATTAACCAATCAGCTTTTAGTTCATTAGTCAATCAACATGCAGTGATTTTTTTAGCTCAATAGTTGCATTTAACAACAAAGTTCTATATATATATATATATATGATAAGGCACAATTTGGATAATAGATTATAAACACAAGGTAATAAGACCAAATCCAAATAAATAGTGTGTGACGTTTCTGTAAGAAGAATCTGAAGATGGTAACAATGCTGTTACATCACACACTATTTATTTATTTGGTCTTATTACCTTGTGTTTCTATATATATATAAATCCTGGTTCAATTTTCATAATTTCCTTTTTTGAAGGTTGCTAAATTTTTTTACATCATTTGGAGATTTATAAAAAAAATTAGTTTTTGTTTTTTTTTTTTGCTTGAATCAAAGGGATTTCAGGTTTGATTTCAATTTGTAAGATTTAGCAGGATAAGAATGATGCACCTTTAGGTTTAATAAATCTTGAAATGGTCAGTGGTGGGTTCTTTAGGAGTGGGTGTAGATAGAACCAAAATTGCCAAATAAGTCTGCAGGCTAAATAGGTTTTGACATATATATTACATTACTATTGTAAATATTTTTGTTGCTGTCAGTCAAGTTGACTTTTGGCAACACTATGGACAAAATTCTCCATTGTTCTGTTAGTAACCTTCACTTGCAGTACATTAGTGACTTTCCAGTAGCTTTCTTGACCTCTTCTAGCCAACTCATTACAGATCTTTTTCCCAACATCTTTTCCATTTGTTCTCATTATGTCTAACATAGATCAGTCTTTGTTTACATATTTGGAGGTCTAGGGGGATCTACCAGGATTTAATTTCATTTATGATTGAAATATTTGTCTTTTTATCTGTCCATGGGCCTCTGAGTAGCTTAGCTTTCTCCATGTCCACATTTCAAAAGCTTCAATTTTCATTACTTTCTTCTTCTCCGAGAATCCAACTCTCACATTTATAAGTATCCACAGGGAATACCAATGTCTCTACAATTCTCTTTGTCTTAGGGAGAAATGCCTTTCATTAACTTGTCTAAAATATTTTTAGGTAATTTAAAAATTTGTACACCACACAAATTAGGATTTTTTTCCATACTTATTTGGGTTTATAACCCTCTTATACTCTTTCAATACCCCCAGTAGAACACTGGATTTATAACCTTCATCAAAACTCATTTACCACAAATTCTGTAGAACAACATCTTCAATACAACTATAATTTTTTTATGTAATGATGGGGGGAAGGGATTAAAAAAAAAAGACACAAATTTGTGCACTTTTTTTTCTTTCAAAAAGATAATAATAAAACATCAGAGGAAAAAAAAAACTACAAATTGTTTGTTTTTTTAATGTATATTTGAGGATGAGTGGGATGAACAAGTGGTGGGCATAATTTTGGTTTAAAAAAAAAAAAACAATTTTTTTTTCTTTGTTTTTTTTTTTTGTTTATAAAGTAGACAGTTTTTAAGAGATGGATATAGAATTATTCTTTTACATTTCCTTTGGGGTTAAAAAAAAAACTTGTTTGAAAAAAAAAAAGGGTAATATAAAATTCTATCATCTAAATTTTTTTTTTTTAAATGGAAAAAAAAAATTTACTTATTTTCTAATATATATTGAGAAGAAACACCCCCCCCCTCCTACTCCCAAAAAAAAAAAGAGAGAATAAAAAATAAGATAGTGAGCTAAATTTAAAAAAAAAAAATGTATTAATTTTTTAAAAAATAATAATAATAAAAAACATCATATACACATAAAATTTTAATAAATAATAAAACAAAAAAAAAAATGGGGGAAAGGGAGAAAAACAAACAAAAATTGAAATTACTACAACTTTTTACTACAAGAGTCAATCAGCTTACTTTTTACAGAGACAGGGAGAAACAAATAGTTAAGTGACATTTTTAAATATTGGATAGAAACAGTAGAAAACTGATACAAAAATTGATAAATTGGGAAAAATTTGGGAGATTTTTGTTTATATATATCAACATTATACCCTAAAAAAATATATATATATAAAAGCATTAATCAAATGTTAAAAATTGGTTGAGGAGGGGAGAAAGAGGACGGAAGAATATGGGGGGAGAGAGAAAAAGGAAAACTGCAAGAGTACGAAACAACAAAATCAGATTTTTTTTTATTATTTACCAAAAAGACAAAAAAAAAATTTTTTATTCAGAAATCTAAAAAAAAAAAAAATAGATGATATAAAAAAGATGGTGGGGAGGGGGGGGAAGGGATAACAAAAGAACCACACACAGATATAATGTAAAAAAAAACAAACAAGCAAAAAAAAGGAGCTTTATTATGTTTTTTTTTTTTTTTAATCCTTTATAGCAGCCGGGTTTTTTTGTTGTTTTTATATGGTACATGATTCACTCAAAAAGTTAAAAAAAAAAAAAAACTTTTTTTTCTAGCCGTGGAGATTTTGTATTTAGAGAAAAATGTTAAAAAGAAAAAGAGTGATGGCTGTTTGTTTTAAACGGGAAGAAAAGAGGGGGAAAAGTTGTCAACAAAAAAAAAAAACGGTGCGGCCCAAATGAGGGGACGAAGAGAAAGGAAATAGGGATAAGATGCAACAGTTATAAAAAAAAAAAAAAAAAAACAGTTTCTTTCTTTTTCTATATAAAAAAATAAACAATAAATAGAAAAAAAACTCCATCCTCATTTTTTCAAAACAACAAAAAAAATCTCCTGTAAGTTGAGAAGAGAGATAGAGAGTAGAGTAGAGGGCGTCGCTACTCAAACAAACAAACAACAGAGTGAGAGAGAGAAGAGAGAGTTCTTTCGCAAGTTTCTTTGTTTTCCATCTAGAAATAATAAAAAGAGGGAAGGAGGGAGAGTGTTATTAAGACTGGGCAGAGGTGGTACTGGGGATGGAGGTTATGCCCGGGGAGGCAATCGGAGATGTGGGGATCCCTGGGAGGGCCGTGGAAACTGCTGGCCCAACAACCACAAGTCAGCCATCCGCTGCGCAGGGCTGCTCAGTTGCGTTCAACCCACCGACAGTCTCTGTGGAGGCTGGGGAGTTGGTGTGCCCTGACATCCTTTGGGTCTCCAGGAAACGGGCCTGCTGCTCCTTCACCACGGGATCTACAACAGCCGCTCCCAGTACAGTACACTTGGCAGTGTCAGACAAACTTACAGAAATAGGGGTGGTCCATGGCCTCGCGCGCTGTTAACCTCTCCTGGTGATCGTAGCGCAGCAGCTTGTCCAAGAAGTCAAGGGCTTCGGGACTCACCAAGTGCTGGTTTTCACTGTGGACAAAGCGCTCCCACCTCTTGCGCGAATGCCTGAACAACCAGCTCAGGATCCTGCTGCGACTACTCCCGAGAAACTCACTCACCTTCCCAGGATGTCATTGAACCGTGGATCCAGCTCAATTTGGTACTTGTCCAGGTAGGCAAACATCTCCTCTGTACCCAGGACTTTGGCGATCCTGACAAGCTGCACACAGCAGGTCATTACCACATCACCTGGCAAAAGTGTCATGACAAACCTAGAGCTAGGATCAATGGCTTGAAACCTAATGTCATCTCCAAACAAGCCAAGATTGCTATAAACCCTAGACTGATATTTTTGGAAATCTTGCTGGGTGGTGGTGGAAGACCTTTCCAATCTAAAAAAAATTCCAGTAGTGATACAATAAAAATGACTTCATTCTATCTAGATTTCTTGCAGAAACAATTTTTGAGACTTGAGAGACTTCACTTATAGTGATATATATAGGGGAGTAATTACCCAATCCCACAACATCTGCAATGAAGATTTATCTAATAGAGAAGAAAAGCTGTGCTATGGTGAATATATAAGATTAGATAGATGTGGCGCACTTTGCCAGTTAAATTGTTGTATTTGTGAGGCCTCATGCCAAATTTTGAAGTGTTCACGACGCACACACAATTTCCTCCATACAACAAACTTCCTTCCACATTTGATTTAAAGGCTTACAAGATACGATTAAAAATTGAGAGAATGGAACTAAGCCAACACTGTGAATGGAACAGCATTAAACAGAAATATTGATGTCCTTTAAATCAGTCTTCAATCATTGCTGTACTCACCACAATATATATTGTTACATAATGCTCTTGTGACGATGAGACCAAGGAGTTACATCACTACCAACCACCCACCCAAAATGTCACAAAAGTTTCAACAAAGAAGAGTATAACAAGAAATAGATAAGTATAAAAAAAAGTAGATAAAGTCTCCAGGTGTTAGGTAAGAGTATGCAAATGAAAGTAACTGAAAGATATCTTTCCTCCGGCAGAACAAGACAAAATTAAGCAGTTTATATATACCTGGACAAAAGAAATCTTGAAATGTTTAATGTCACTTATCAAGCTGTCAAATTCTAACCAGTATGAATTGGATAAAAATGACACTTTATGTGGAAGGATGAATCTAGGCTTCCAAAACTTGCCCTGTATATACCATGATAACCCAACTCCCTAAGAGAGGAAGAGAGACATTAGGAAGAATTGAAGGACCCACAACATTTCAAAATGACACAATGATGAGTTGAGAAGGTGGGAGTCTCACCTGATCGTAGTTGTCATGGCCATGGAAGAAGGGCTCCTTCCGGAAGATCATGCTTGCCAGCATGCAGCCCAAGCTCCACATGTCTAGGCTGTAGTCGTACATCTGGTAGTCCACCAGCAGCTCCGGACCTTTGAAGTAGCGGGATGCCACTCGGACATTGTAGTCCTGGCCCGGGTGGTAGAACTCCGCCAGTCCCCCAGTCTATCAGCCTCAGCTGCCACAACATCACCCTGAGTTACAAGGTTTGCCCAGCTTACTATACAGGACCTTTGGGAGAGGCCGATCATCAAACAGCTCGAGGAGTATGGATTGTATAATCTTTGCAAAAGGGGGATAAGAAACAATAACACCCTGAGTTACATCTCGCACTTTATCCTAGTTCAAACAGTTACCAACAGACATCATAAAAGGCTAAAAAAAAAGAGCAAATGTGTAATATGTTAGTGTAATAGATTAGAACTACAAGGTAATAAGACCAAATACAAATAAATTGTGCGATGTTTCGGTAACAGAGGAAGATGCCAATTATGGCTGCTCATGGGAGTTGTTTTCTGCAATTACTTTTTGAAATCTGATCTATGAAATAGACAGCATCAAACAACACTAACAAACAGACCATCTCAAGCCATTGAAGATAGAAAATAATAACAAAATCTACCCCACTTGCCCAAAATGTAGCTTGGCACCTGCAGCTCCAGAACACTTTTTGGCTTGCATTAGTTGCACTAAACAGGACCTTTGGGAGAGGCCCCTGCTTATCATAAAACAGCTCGAGAAGCATGAACTTGTGTAATCTTTACACAAGGGGATAAGAAACAACAACTTTTTAAAATGAAGGTCACCTCTGCTGTCAAAATCAAGGATAATGGAATGGGGAACAATATCAACAAATCAAGGATTAAAAATATAAGTGCTATCTGTTGACAATCTCCCTCGCTAGTGGATAAAGTTGGTAAAAAGAGCAACAACACCGGCTTTGGCAAATTGAAAATACCAACTTGGAAGCTGTTTTGGGCTAATGATCCTCATTTGGTAGATTGTGAAGATTTGATCCCTTGTGGGGGGATCTAAGAAATCTGCCTTGGACTGATGAGGTCTATTAGCCTGAAACCATTGTCTTCAGGTGGACGCTTCTCAGTTTGCCAAAGCTGGTGTTGTGGTTCTGTCAATGACCCGAGGCCATTAGTTTGCCGAAACGGTCAACAGATTGCATTAATTTTTAGTATATGTTTTGACATGAGAGCTAACCTTTAATATTTTAGTATCAATACCATCTGGAAAAGCTTTTTTTAATTATAAAGAGATCTCATTATAACAGCACCCAAAGTGGTTATAACTTCATAATTCTAAGGTCCCAAGTTTCAAGTCCTAATTGTGTTGTGTTTTTTAAATAACACTATGGTTGCACCAATATAAAATCCTGGCTCCATGTCATGTTGGTATATAGAGAGGTTCAATGGTATATAGGGTAAATATAAATCTGTAAATAAACATTATTTATACATACACTCATACTGTACCTTTTAGAATGTATATCGGGATTCAGACAATAACTCTGAAAGATATTAGTGACCTTTATTGATGATATACGAGATAACCAAGTGTGAACAAAATTGACAGTCTCCTTCCAAAAAATAAATAGATGACCGGCGACATTCCACTTCCACAAGTTTTGTCCCTGAGTGTATACATTGTACAAGATCATGATAAACTACCATGACAATTTTAAATTAAGAAAACAAAGTTCACACACACATACTCACCTTTCTATTATCATGATCAATCATGACGTTGTGTGGCTTCACATCTCTGTGCATTATTCCCATGGAATGACTGTAATCTAGAGCCTGCACACAGACAGATACAGTTCACACCGGTGCTACTGGTGTGGGTGGGTGTCTAACTTACCTTTAATAGTTCATATAAATAATAACGTATATCATAATCTGTTAACGTCTGATACAGTTGCTGCACACACCAAGGTTACATTGTGTACAGGCGGGGGAGGGACAGCGACTACTCACCTTGAAATCTGTGTTGTTCACATGCTCAAATATTAAGGCTGGTGTTCTCGACTAAAACAAAATAATGTCAAACCCCTGAGTTCAAACACAAGGTACATTAGGAAAGTTTTGTTGTGGAGAGTCTGAAGAGAAATCAATAGCAAGAATTCTAAAAGAAAATAAGACCTAATCCAAATAATTTATTAGTGTGTGATGTTTCGGAAACAATGTCACCTTCATCACACATTTATTCTTTTGTCTGATGATGGTGACAATGTTGTTGCCGAAACGTCACACACTAATAAATTATTTGGATTAGGTCTATTTTCTTTTTATTCTAATCTATAATCCAAATTGTGCTTTATCAAGCAATAATTCTTTTACTTGATTTATATATTTTATATAAAAGTAATTAGACACTAAATCCAAATAAATAAATAAGGTGATGTTTCGGTAACAGCGTTGTTTCCATCATCAGACAACCATAATGACACACAGGTATCCTTATAAACTAAGATCCATTAAAAAGTAATAAGACCAAATTAATGTTTCTGTAACAGTATTTTTACCATCATCAGACAAAAGTAATGATAGTTACATCATTGTTACCAAAACATTATACACAATTTATTAATTTGGTCCATCATTTAAGACCCATTCATTCATTATGATAAATTTTTGACAAGATTTGTTGCTTTCTTCATTTCACTTCTAGAAGAGGGGGGGTCGGTGGAAGGCTGGTTAAACCGTTTGGTTTACGACCACTACGACCCGGGTTCGATCCCCGCATTGGACACTTTTTTCTGTTTAAAAAAAAAATGCTCCAATGGCCCCCCGATTCTTGCAAAAGTCCAACCTCACCTGCGAGTGCAAGTAACCAAACGGGGCTCTGACACATTTGTAAGTGCAAAGTCGAACTGCTTTCACATGTGTAGACATGTGGTGCGCTTACAGTAAAAAGCAGTCGCTAACTACCCACCATGATTATCATGGCCTGTACCACGTGTACTAGGGATAAGCAAAAAAAAAACTTCTAGAAGAGTATTTAGAGTTACATTTAAATATTTTTGACAAACAAGGTGGGGGTACATCAGGGGTACTGGCAAATGAATATCTTTTTACACTAGATACATTGTCCCTTAGTTGGCCAAAAGCCTTGTATCCTCATCTTATTGAATAAACACTCCTCACTCAGCAAATCTTTTCCATTTTATGAACAGTTTTAGATGCCTCAATCTCGGCATAGCTAGTATCCCTTTTAAATATTTCCCCAAGAAAAAAAGGTATTTTCACTACCTTTGTTTTATACACACCACAAAGAATAAATAACTTATATTGGAGCTGGTCTTAATACCACAAAATTTTAAATCTAAATTGATGAAGTTCAATTTATCCTTTTTACAATTTTGAGAATTTATATATATCCTGAAAAACATAAAATGCATAAAATATATATTGCTATAGATGGCATTCTACAATATAATTTAACCTGTTGTTTTATTAAAAGGTTTTAACCTGTTGTTTTATTTAAAGGTTATTTATTATACTTCCAAGTTTTACTGGACAGATAAATAAATAGGACTCAGGAAATCACTGGACTAAATATAGACATCATGTCAAAACTATCTTCCTGATAACATTGACCTAGCTTTGTTCATCTCCAATCACTCCTGTAAAATCCCTAAACTCACCCAAGGCATGTTTTATTGGAAATTGGCTCTTTTAAATAAAACTTTAGAAACAAGAGGTAAGACGACCAAATTATCACAAACATTTTAATAATTTGTAATTGTTCTTGTTACCTTTTGTTTCTAATTTATCATCCAACTTCTACCTTATCATGAAATCCCTCGCAGCCTCTTTTTTTTTTTTTTTTTTCAATTACTATCCCTAACACAATGATATTCGACAACCCATCTGGGAACTATATATTTTATTATCCCTAGTATATTTGGTACAGGCCATGATAATCATGGTGGGTAGAAGTTGGCTTTTACTGTAAGTGTACCACCTATCGACACACATAGAAAGCAGTTCGACTTTTCCATTTACAAATGTCCCATAGCAGTTTGGTTACTTTTACTCACTGGTGGAGTTGAACTTTTACAAGAATCAAGCATTGGAGTAATTTTTAATTAGAAAAAAAGAGCCCCGTGCAGGAATTGGTCTCAGGTTGTGGCACGGTTTATACCAAATGTGATCAGTGAATCCATGATTTACACCACCCACTTTGGTATTTACTTGTCTACTGATCATGAGAAGATTACAGTGGAGAAACTGATTTATAGAAATCTTATATTATACATCAGAGAAATATGAACAGAAATATTCATGACACAATAACTACAATTTATCCATAGTCATATATAGTTTTTTTATATTATTTGTTTTTTTAATGTTATATAAAATTATATTGCGTCATTTGTATATATATATATGACATAATAAAAATATGATTTTTATTATTCATAAAATAATTAAAATTGTATAATCAGAGTTAAATTTTAAATGAAAAGGAATCCTTAACAAAAGGAAGAGTGCCTAATTTTTATTTATTATTGTAAATAGATAATAACATTGTTAGTTGTAGGTATGCAAAAACTGTTTGCTTTAAAAAATAATCAAAATAATAAATATTTAATGGGACAAAAGTTATCATTCATTTCCATCCACGACTGCATGAATTGGTAACGTAACTAGAATACGTCTTTTTTTATGACATATATATATATTTTTTCCTTATCCCTAGTACACGTGGTACAGGCCATGATAATCATGGTGGGTAGTTAGAGACTGCTTTTTACTGTAAGCGCACCACATGTCTACACATATGAAAAGCAGTTCAACTTTGCACTTACAAATGTGCCAATAGCCCCATTTGGTTACTTGCACTCGCTGGTGGGGTTGGCCTTTTGCAAGAATCAGGGGCCATTGGAGCATTTTTTTTTTAAAACAGAAAAAAGTGTCCAATGCGGGAATCGAACCCGGGTCGTAGTGGTTGAAAACCAAACGGTTTAACCAGTCTTCCACTGACCCCCTTGTATATATATAAATTTTCACATGTGTAGACATGTGGTGCACTTACAGTAAAAAGCAGTCGCTAACCTACCCACCATGATTATCATGGCCCGTAAATTGAATATGTAAATTTATTCCCTCCACTTTGTGGTATGAAATTATGTAAAATAGTATCAGAATATAACTTGGCCACTTATTGTATCACGCTAACCTACTCCTGTAGAAGGACTTTCATACCAATATGTGAATTAAATTCTTTAAAAAGAAACTTATCCCTGGATGATTTCACCTTAAAAACATCATTTTAAACCATTTTGGGGAAATATCAGCAGACTTGCAGATTTTTTTAAATTAAACTAGGTTTATTTTCACTCTATATAGTTAAAAACTATACATAAATATATTGTTTTAAAATTGTATAATACCAAAATCTATTTTTGTAATTACCTAAACTTTTAATTTAACAGCCATACCTACCCTTAGCGGAATGTACATTTGTGTGGAACAAGTTTTGTTTCTCCCCTTATTGACAAGTGGAGATTATTTTTTAAAAGTGAAATAAAAACAAACAAAAAAGTTCAAAGGAGCAGAAAAAAAAAAATAAGCAACACTATAAAGTAACAATAATTTTTTTTTTAAATGAAAAAAAATTGAAAAGAATAATCAAACACTTACCACTGGATCTTTAACAACCGCTTGCAAGCATATAATATTCGGTCCCCCTCTTAAATTTTCCAAAATTTTAATTTCGCGTTTGATTTTCTTTTTTTTAACAGGCTGCCCACACAGATATCAGTCAGTTCAAGGTTAGAAAGGTAGTTGAGGGAGTTTTTTACCTTTAAAATTTTCACTACACACTTCTCATTGTTGGTGATGTTGAAAGCTTCGAACACCTCGCTGTACTTGCCCCGGCCCCAACTTCCGCACCAGCTGGTAGTCATCTTGATTTCTGCACCGCACAACACTAAATACAGGCAGGCAGGGAGAACACCTCTAGTAAAAGCATAAGGTAATGAGAACAAATCTAAATTAATAGAGTGATGTTTCGGTAAGTGTTATCACCAAAACATCATTTTTTAAATTTGGATTTGGTACAATTATCTTATATCTATATATATAAAAATGAATGTATGTGTGTCTGTTTGTTTGTTTGTCCTTTATGCCTGACCAAACCACTCATTGGATCGCCATGAAACTTTGGGAAGTTATTTAGTATAGTACTGGGAAGGTTTCTAGCAAAAAAATTTTTGAAATAACTTTTCGCCTAGAAATAATCAAGATAAATATTCTAATTTATCTGTTATAATTCAACAATCTGCTCTAAATATTATCATGATGATACGATGATTTTGTAATGTAGAAAATTAGGAAAGACAAAATTCAGGATGACACGGCAATTTATTTGAGACAAGAATAATGATACAATTCCAAGGCAAATATACTATTCCTTTAACTTCCAATTACCGAGGGAACCAATTAATAATGATTTTATTCAACTTATCGAGTATTTTTCAAGGGACCGGGAAAAAAATGTTCACTTTATCGAGAGATTCGTTAGACAAACCTTTACTCGGGTAAAACCCGGGCGAAGCCGGGTACGTCCATACAAGAATAATGATACAATTCCAAGGCAAGATACTATTCCTTTAACTTCCACAAGGCAAGATACTATTCCTTTAACTTCCAATTACCGAGGGAACCAATTAATATTGATTTTATTCAACTTATCGAGTATTTTTTCAAGGGACAGAGAAAAAATGTTCACTTTATCGAGAGATTCGTTAGACAAACCTTTACTCGGGTAAAACCCGGGCGAAGCCGGGTACGTCCGCTAGTTTCTAATATATTATTAATATTTCAAATTTTATTCATTAAACAAAATTCTACTCTTGATGGTTTTATACAATTTTATTCCCCTACTCCATCAGTTTCCTTGATATTTAATTTAACTTGAGATAGACCTTCTCTCTAGAGATGTAACAATCACTCCCACTACCTTGCATGGTAAACTGCAATGGCTGAAACAACGTGAGAATGGAACATTTTAACCTTGGAAGACTTCAAAGCAGCCGCAGTTTATCCCAGACAATTTTGTCTTTTAAATCTTATCCCCCAAATCGGTGTGTATTTTGATAAGAAGACCCAGCCAGCCAAAGAAACACCAAAGTTTGTTATAGGGGAGATTCACTGTGGCCCTGAAACTTGTGGAATTCTATTGGACAGCAGCTACCTAATTGGCATGAGAGAAAATGTCACAAGGTGGAACAACTGTGCTTGTAATTTTACACTAATCATCTTCCTCTAGTTCTTTAATTCAACATTAAAGTTTTACATACATATATATTTAATTAAAAAGGCATATATTGGATCAAAATATCATTTATTTTACCAATATTTCAGTTGGCTGAACACCAACCTTTATCAAGGTATTATAACATATAACTGAAATATTGGTAAAATAAATAATATTTTGATCCAATATAGGCCTTTTTAATTAAAGATTTATTTATGGATTGCTCTATTTTCAATACATATATATTTTTTATCATCCCTAGTTTACATGGTACAAGCCATGATAATCATGGTAGGTAGAAGTTGGCGACAGTTTTCACTGCAAGTGCACATGTCTACACATGTGAAAAGCAGTTAGACTTTTGCACTTGCAAGTGTGACAGTGCCTCGTTTGGTAGGGTTGGAGTGTTTAATTAAAGTAAATAGGCTGATTAAGAATTAAAAAAAAAAAAAAAAGAGGTCATACTTTATATAGCTTCAAAATTCTTGTCTTTTTTTTTAAAGGTAACAATGTAAGAGTGAGTTTATAGCAGACCTGACACAGTTTCTAGAGAAGCCACCCACCCAGACCTTGGGAAGAACTCCAAGACAATAAATATAAGCATTTAACAAGGAGAGGGAGGGAGGGAGGGTATCATCCCTCTGTGTGTTTCATGTTGACTTTAACCTGTGTTCCACTCTCCCTCTTTCCCAGAAATAAACACCTATTCCAGAAATAAAATCACAAGTAGTAGAGATTTGAACAGAAAGTAACAAGAATGTAACATGAAGAATTACAGCTGACCATGCAACTCAAATGTTGCGAGATAAGTTTGGCTAGTGCCAACTAAGCAATATGAAAATGCTTGAGGAAAACAATGAATATCAAGGCCAACAGCATAAGGTAATAAGACCAAACCCAAATAAATAAATAGTGTGTTAATTTGGTCTTATTAGATTTGGTTTCATTACCTTGTGTTTATAATCTATAATCCAAATTGTGCCTTATCAAGGCCAACAGCGAAATGCATAAGTGGGTTTGGTTTATTGGATTTTTATCAACTGAGGATCCATCTAGCAAACAACACTGATTGAAAAAACAAAATATATATAATTATAAAGGAACAAAGGTGAGAAATGTTGACACTTGAAGAGCCATCAACAGAGTGAATAATTTGAATGTAGACGTTACTTGAAAGATTGGATAAACTACACCAAAGACATTGTAGGAATGGGTAGAAGACTTACCCCCATTCTACCACGTGGGATTCGTAGTCCCAGTAGTCCCGAGGTCTGTGGGCATTGACGTCCGCATAGACCCTGGCTTTGCTCGGCAGAGGCATCGGCTTGGTTGACCTGAAGGTTGTGAGGTTTGTGAAATCTGCCGCTGGAGAGGGAGGATCGATTTACTCCTGAGTAAATTCAGAATGGTCCTCCTGCAACACAAGTTGGATTCTGTGATACCATGTAGCTATTTATATTTCAACAAAAATATGGTACAATTTGGATTAGAGATCAATATCTTATTGTAACAAGATCTATAGAAAATAATAAACAAAATGGCTTCTGAGGGTGAGTTCCTTGCTTTATTTTACATTCTTCTCTAGCTAAAATAAAGCAAGAAAATCGTCCTTGGAAGCCAAATGTATTGCAGAGGATTTTACTTTTCCAAACAACATCTATATAAATTTCAGTATCAGAGTTGCCATCTTCAGATATAAATATTGAACAAGAAGAAAAAAACTCCACATAGCATGTTTATAAATATAATAACAGTACTAAGCTATATTTAAAAGAAAACATACTGTGTAATTGTTTTTTCATTCTCACTCAGTATTTTGTCTGAAGCAACGCTGTTACCAAAACAGCATGCACAATGTTGGATTTAGTTGGATTTGGTCTTGTTACTTTACAATTAAAAAAAAAAAAGAAAAAGACAAAGATGTAAATTTGAGATCTATGGTGATTAAGTAGAAGGAGGTTCAGAGAGAGTCAAGACCTCTGCTAGTATAATAGTTCTAATTTAAATAACAAAGAATGAACCTTTTCATCCTGATCAAATCTCCTTTCAAATTACAATCTTTAAATCTGTAATTTAAAGAAAGGAAGTTGTCAGAATATTCTGACAACAGGGGTTATTTCTTGTGGGGTTGAAGAATTATATGGAGGTCATAGCATAAAGAAAAGAAAATGGAGAACAGACTGAATCCCAAAAGTAAAAAGCTTCAACAAATGCTGCTGTGACACAGTTGGATTTGAATTCCAACAAATATATTTAGGTTTAAAATAAATAAAGTAGATTAGGAGAGAATGAGAGGGATGGCTGAGTGAAGACTTCCTGAGTATATGATGGAGGTGTATTGGGAACTGTTTGGGGAAAAAAGGAAAAGCATAATCTCTTGAAATAATATTTTTTCTCTTTTACACACATATACACCTCTTTAATTTAGTCTCAAATTTAAAAGATCATGATTTAAACCTTTTTTAATTTTTCTTATATGAATCTTATGTGCTTCAGAACCCAATTTCGTTCAATGCATATTTATTTTTAAAAAATTTTTTTTAAGATAGGGGGAAACAATGCAACAAAAATATTGTTCACTTAGAAGACTGATGCGAGTTTGGCATAAATTGAAGTCATCACAGAAAGAATACATTTTTGAAATTTCAAAAAGCAGCAGCAGCAAAAAAAAAATTGAACCGTTACGGTGTTTAGCAGCAAGGCCACCATTCCCAAAATGGACAGTTGGCACATTCTTAGTACCTAATTTTTCCACCTCAATTCTACTATGGGGTTGGCAAACTTTTCTCTTTCACTTTTTAAAAAGGCTTTGTTGGAATGCTACAAGCAAGATAATGAATATGGAGGAGATACAAGGATGACTTGCAAAATCATTTCTTTAGGATTTTTTTTAAAGATTCATTCCCCCTTCACAGCTAGCAAGTCAAAATCTCCATGCCATCACTCAGCTAGAGTGGAAAGGTCACTCCAGGAGACACATGGGGCTAGAAAAATCCCCACTTGACCCAAGGTCTCCATTTTTAACACTTTCAAAACAGTTTAAAAGTTTGGGTTGGAAAGATACACAAGGGCATCACATGTAACCTAGAATTGATGTTATAACAACTGGGATGATCAAAAGGGGCCAAGGTTGCCTCTCCCGTCAAAATAGACGCCAAAACCAGACGCAATCTAACTTGGGATGATGTTCTAATCAAGTTATATTAAAGAGGCTGCTCTCTAAGAAGGTAAATAAGAAAGTATTAGGTGTAGAATGATTACATCATGATTACTTCCACAGACAGTGCCTTCCAGACATCCTCTGGCATTCAGAGGGATCAGCAACATGATACCCATCATCTGATTCCTGGCTACATTCTTCTCACAACAAAGGATATCAAATTCCAGTCACCTCCATTTTTTACCTACAGTTTTATTTACTTCCTAGCATCCAATAGTTGTCCTTTCTAGCCCTTTGTATTGCTTCCAATAAAATTATTATTAACTAGAGAATAGTAAAAAGCTATATAAACACAAGGTAATAACACCAAATCCAAATTTTAAAAAATTTACCGAAATAAATACTGCTGTTACCGAAACGTCACACACTATTTATTTGGTCGTACTACCTTGTGTTTATAATCTATAATCCAAATTGTGCCTTATGATTAACAAGCTATATATAAATGATAAGGCACAATTTGCATTATAGATTATAAACACAAGGTAATAAGACCAAATCCATATAAATAATGTGCGACGCTTTGGTAACAGAGAGAGAGAGAGCATTGTTACATCTTCAGACCAAAGTACTGATACTTTATTACAGTAGTACTTTTGTCTGAAGATGGTAACAGCGCTGTTACCAAAACGTCACACACTATTTATTTGAATTTGGTCTTATTACCTTATGTTTATAAGCTATATATATAAGAAATATAAACAGTGTAACCTTGCCGTAACGACACTTGTGACCAATATTTTATGGTAACTTTAGATTTTATCCAGGTTGCTGTTATAAAGAATGTTGTTAGAATGAGGTTCCAGTGTATCTGTTGATAAACATTGTGACTTGCTCTTCAAGATTTATTGTTGAAAAAGCAAGACCCCCCAAAAAAAAACCTCCTGATAATAAATATATTTTTTAAACTTGCAGTATCATTTAAACAATTTCAATCAACATAGTATATGCTGTAATTGCCAAAATTTCAAATATTTCATCTGTTATTATTATTTTCAAATGTAAAAATATTTTGTTTAAGGTGACGCCGACTTGATAAAGGCTTGGTGTGTGAAATATAAAATAATTATTATTTGACCAGAAGTATTTATTACCCCCAGGGTACTACTATCACTGTTGGAAGTGGGGTTGCAACAACTAGCCAATGCTATTGCACACAGCTATATGGGGTCTCAAGGTAGCAGCAGCTGGTATCAGATAAAAGATTTATTTCTCCCTCCACTGTTTCCAATTACACACATAATACACCCAGCTTCTTAACTGGTGGTGGAGATCAAATTTAACAGGATACATTAGAGTGTGCACCACCTGTGATATTGGTCTCCCAGGTACACTACCATTATCCCTCCCATTATATCTATCAAAGGCATCTATCAATATATTCAATTATAGATCCAATTTAACATGTCTGGAAACAATATGAATATTTACTACAAAAATACAATAACAACAATGTAAAAATATATATATATATTTGATTGAAAAGGAGGGAAGTGGTTGAGGGTTTTGAGATTTACATTTGAAATTTTTTCCCATATTTTTGGTATTCAAAAAGAGTAGACCCATGTTAAAACTTCCGTATACATAAAGTAAAACTCTTCAAGAAGACAGTGGTTTGAGATCTAAATCGTCAGGGTAACCTTAAAGTGAGGTGGCTTTTCAAGGGATAAAAAGTCAGGCTGAAATCTCAACCTTAATAATGGGGAAAATGGATGGTTGTATTATAACATTTCTTTCTGTGAAAACACATTATTGACTGTATTGACTCATCCATTGATGTGCTCTACTCATCCCCGACAGACACCATCAAAAGTCTCAAGCTTTACAAGCTTGACACCCTAATATGATTGAGTGGAGATAAGAAAGAAGATTTCTTTCCATGATAAAATGTAGAATATTAAGACTCCAAATTGCAGTTTCTTATCATTCTTCAACATGTATTATAACACCATTATTTTACCATGCTACCAAGTTTCTGCTTAGCACAGCAAGAAATCTCAGACAATCTGACCTTAGAAACTACTCAAGTTTAGGAGTTGATGGGGGCATAGATTCTTGAAAGTCCAAACTGGAATCTTGAATCTTTAAAAAGTTGCTTTCTATATCAATTACATATGAGTTACATTATAAACAACTACAAACCAACTATGAGGACTTTCTACACCTAACTTATATAAGAAACTTGCCAGGGATATTTCTGGGAAGGAGTCATTATATACTTACTACAGGACAGGTTCAAGAAGACCTAATCCAAATAATTTATTTTAATAAAAATAATATTATTTGGATTAGGTCTTATTTTCTTGTATCTATAATCCAAATTGTGCTTTATCATACAGGACAGGTTGTAAAAGCCATAGCAGCAGATGGCTGAGAAATCAATCAAAAAGCAGATGTGTGACTCGAATGCTAACGACAAGACCACAATGTCTAAACTTAGTGCAACACTTTGGTAGTGGGAGAATTGCTTCAATTATCAATAGACCAAGGGCCCTGATGGCAAAAATGGTGCTACTAAAAAGCCACATATTGGGCAATGTGTTATACAGGGGATGAAATGTCGGCCAAGGGCAGTATATTGCTGGAGGCTTTTAAATGGAGTTGTTGGCAAAAATTTCAATGGGCTGCACATTTTACAAATTATCAGGTGAGGGAACAGATTGTAAAACTAAGAAAACAAAAACAAATTTTAAAATGCTATGTGCAAAGACATGATAGCCTTCTAAAAAAAAATTAATTGAAGGATGTGCTGAAGGCACCAGTTCAAGGCAAAGCACCTATGCTACCACAATTGTGGACAAAGTGAAGAGAGAAACCCAAAATGAAAAACCCTCGAGGAGGGCAGGAAGACCAGATCTTGGGACTGTTTCACTTAAATATGTTCTTGTAAATGAATAAGATGTCTTGTGAGATGTTCCCACCCAATGTGGTACATTTGTTTTGCCTTTACATGTAAGTTAGTTTTGATAGCCTTGAACACAACCTTAGTCTGCATGCTAAAATAGGAAATGTTTGTTTTGTCAGATTCCGAATTATTACATGTTGGCAGCATAATGCTAATGATAAGGTACAATTTGGATCATAGATTAGAACTACAAGGTAATAAGACCAAATTTATTTGGATTTGGTCTTAGTACCCTGTAGGCATATTGCTAAATTAGACAAAAAAAGAAGTTGGTTGGGGGGGGGGGGGGGGGAAAGAAACAAAACAGAGTGGCGGGGACAAAACCAAAAGGCCATTAGAGGTAAGGGAGGCTGTGAAATGGAAAGATGTGGCAAGAAACTGGGAGAATTAGCCACACCTATAGTATGTCTATTTCAAAATTCTCACATCAACAATATTTATTTAACTGCTGATATGTGGAACTTTTTTTTTATTGCTTTTCAAGGTGGCCTCAACTAACAGAGTGCAGCAAACCACTTTATTACTTTCTTCCTAAGACCATATTGGATCTCACAACTCTGGAGCAACGTGGCACTTTTTAAAAATCTTCAATCCACAAGCAACCAACCTTCCCAGCATGATACAGTTGACCTTCTCCAAATCTGGCGACGTTTTGCTGAATCAGCCTCTCCATAATCTACCGAGGTCAGTAACCAAAATGTTAAGATTCCTCGTGTAGATACAACAGTATAACTTCAACACACCCTTACTCTATTTCAAACATTTTTTTTTCCAATATGCCTATTCACTTTTAACAGACCTGTAATGAAAAACAGAGTAGAACTCAATCAAAAATTCTGATAAGGGCACAATTTGGATTATTGATTTATAAACACAAGGTTATGCTGTGGTGTAATTTCTCATTCATTACTTTTGTCTGAAGATGGTAACAATGCTGTTACCAAAACATCACACTATTTATTTATTTGGATTTAGTCCTATTACCTTGTGTTTATAATCAAAAATTATGCTACATAGTTTATGGAATGTACAAAATAAATTTTTGCACACAACCAAACTTAAAATGAACACTTCACAAAATATCAAACCTATGATCACCCTTACCATAGCTTCACATTTAAAAGAATTAGTAAAAAAACCATGATTATTTTTTAATACATGAAATATACAGTAGAACCTCTGTGAGGACACAAGATACCACTCAGGACAGTTTTCATTACAAAATGAACACTTTTTACCATTTAGTAATTCTTCAGTACAAAGATTGGGTGTTGTACTAGTGGAAGATGGGTTAATAGGAACAAAATAGATAAGAATCAGAGAACCTGCAATAAATCTTTAATGGAAGATGTCAAAAATTGACACCACTCCTCCATAGTACTTTGTTGCCCAATACAACAACTTTGCTAAAAATAGACTCATCAGCTTAATGTAGGTTACAGGGATATTTATCTGTCTTAGGTGATACCACCATTTGGAGATTGGGTCAAAACTTTTGTGGGGGTTTCTCTTCTTTAAAAAAATCTTAAAGAGAAAGGAATGCAGGAACATCATTCTAACTAGCAAATGCCTTCATCTTTCTTATCTCCACTCAATCCTATTAGGAATCCAGCTTGTAGAGCTTGAGATTTTTGATGGTGTCTGCTGGGGATGAGTAGAGCTCATCAATAGAGATGAGTCAACACAATCAATGATGTGGTTTGGGGTTGCAGGTTGAGAATTCCACATTGTGGGAAAACCTTGCAACCATTCTGGAAAGTCATTGTCCGTAGATGACTGAGTCTGGAAATCAAAGACATTGTCCCTCCTGTTCTGTACCAGTCATGTGCAACAGTAGATTGCCTTCATCTACAAACCAGGAATTGTCCTTTCCCCCTCCTCTAATAAATTAAACTGTTCCAAAACACTCCTTTAATCCTCTCATTGAGTGTGGTCCACCATTGCTATATCACTTGCTTCAGATAATATCTTTAACACAGTTGTGATGACACAATCAATACTCATGAGGGAGTGAAATATAGGTTGAAGACACAACCAACTAGGTATTACCACTCCTGCAAGACACATTCCTTTCTCTTTAAGATTTTTTTAAAGAAGAGAAACCCCCACAAAAGTTTTGACCCAATCTCCAAATGGTGGTATCACCTAAGACAGATAAATCTCCCTGTAACCTACATTAAGATGATGAGTATTTTTAGCAAAGTTGTTGTATTGAGAAACAAAGCACTATGTGGTGTCAAATAATTTAATAGTGTGTGACGTTTCGGCAACAGCATTGTCACCATCATTAGACAAAAGAATAAATGTTGTTGCCGAAACGTCACACACTAATAAATTATTTGGATTAGGTCTTATTTTCTTGTATTATAATCTATAATCCAAATTGTGCTTTATCATTTTTGAACCAAGCGAGTAAATGTGTTTTAAAATCTATCTAGAATGTAACAAGGCTCAAAATTACAGGGTGAGGCATACAGGTGAAGACATCTCACACAGCAGTGACAAAGGTTGCATACCTTGATCAATAGGGATGTTATTAATGATAGAATTTACAACAATGGCAGATGATACTCATGGTTTACTTCTTACAAGCCAATTAGAAATGAGTTTTTTTTGCATCGGTATAGGGATGAGAAGAATGGAAGTTGGGTTAGAGAGGTAAAACTTTGCAAGATATCTTCCTATATAAATTTCCAAATATTAACATTAATAAATGGCTAATTTCCAATCAGCAACCTTAAAACCAATGAGGTGGCTACAAAAGATTTGCCCTACCTGTGACTACCTTATATGTGCTGCGATTACCTTATACTGTAAGTGCACACATCAGCTTATGTAGAAGCAGTTTTTGCATTTCCAATGTGACATGCAGTAAATAAACCAATTAAAAAACCTCACTGCCAAATTTTGCAACCAATTTGTTAATTTTAATTTGAATGTGATATTGATAAAAATAATAAAATAATATAAAAAAATAATATAGGCAATACAATAATTAATAGTTGAATTTAGTTTTTTTTTTTTTTCAAATGTCAAAATACATAAAAATTATTAGTGAAAAATAAAAATATTGTTATAATATATATTTATTTAATATAGATTTTTCAAGATATTACATAACCGAAAATTGATATAAAACATTTATAATATTTCAGTTTATATGTAGCAGAATTTCAACACATTTAACAACCTTTTTATTCAAATTATTTTAATTGGCACATATATCAGTATAAAAAAAACAAAATAGCATCATTCATTAAAATATATCAACAGAGTTTAAAATTAATATTTAAAATGATGCACGATTTTGAATTTCGATTATATAACTTTTTTTAATGCAATTTTCTTTCTCAATAATTAAAAAGGTTTTTTACCATGCTACTAGTTTTATTCTGTCTAGTGCGATAGCATATATCGATATATATCTAATTAATAATAATAATATTGAGTTATATTAATGTGATAGTTAAGCTATAATAAACGACTTTGTCAAGGTACACTATATTTCTATTTAGCAAATCATTGATGCAAACGATACTTAGGTGTGAATTAGTAAGAATCGGGCTTTTTCAAAATAAAATATATAAAAAACACAAAAATTCTTTCAAAATATGTTTTTTTTGTCTAAAATAAACGTTTCTAACGGAGCAGCAGTTACATGGGCGTATACTTACACCGCCGGCTAAGGCTCTTTTGCCAACTACAAATAAGATGCGAGGAACAGTGATTTACGAGATTAAAATTTATAGTGTATCCGGGAAAAAGACATACCTAATTCATTATTAATTTATTAAATCTTCTAGGAAAAACATTGGTATACAAATAAATGCAAATGATTTTAATTATTTGGCAAAATTTACCACGTCTTCACAATAGGCCTAATAATATTTCAATATGGCTGACAAATTCTAAGAGTGAGTTGAATTTAGTCAAGATCTATTTACTTTTTTAAAACTTTAGAGGTACTTTACCTTTTCACACGAGGTTAAGTCTGAGATTATTTTACGTGTAGGGATATTTGTTTATTAAACAAAAAAAGCCGCGTGTTTTATTATTTGCAATTAAAACAAATAAATATCGTGTTGATTATTACAAAGATATTAAATATTTTTTAAAATAAATCAGTGAATTTTTTTTTTATTTTGTGATTAATTAAAAATTTGAGACTTCTAATTTCAAAATGCTTTACAGTAAAAACTATTAAATTTTTTATTTTTAATTTCATATGGATTTTTTGAATATATAAACAAAATTTGATTTTTTTCCTAACATGCACATCTTCATTGTTCATTTTTACTTTCAAAAAGAGTCTCAGAAAATATAAAATTTATATTGTGATTAATTATGAAACCCTATAAGTACTTTAAAGTGCATCAAACTATAATATTATATTAAACTTTATAATGTATTTGTTGAACATAAAATTTTTGTTATTAAATCTTAAAATAATTGTTGTTAAATTTTAAAATGTTAATTTAAAACCATAAAATGTCCTAATAGGTCTTTAAAATGATGTTTTAAAAATATAATTTTCATTACTAACAAAATAAAGATTACAATACTGATAGTATTTTTATTTATTTATCTCTCATTAGGTTTTCAAAACCTTATGTTGCTGAACACATACTAAAATTTTCAAATATCCAGTGGCGATACAAAAAACGTGAATGGGACTTGTTTCTATATAGACTAATAGTCCGGGTAGTGGGCGATTAGCGCTCTAAGAACCCGGTTACCTCTATTTTTCTTTCTAGACTAATTATTTTGAAATGTTTAGTTGAAAGAAGGTAGTTATATTTGTATAAAATTATCATGAATGATGAAAAAGTGAATGCAGCATGTATATGTGTGATTGAAAGATAATCAATATTAAGATAAAATATATTTTTTTATTAAACTTTTCTTCAAAGATTTCTCTGTTATTAAATTTGATTTTAAAGTAAGAAGAGATAAAAATAACAGGTGTGGTGTTTTGGAACCCCAACATCTCAGATTTCAGCCATGAATTTGAAAAATAATATACGACAACCCTCTATTACATCAGCGAATGTGATCAATAGGCCTAAAAATTAAGAAAACTACAGTTAGTTCACTCAAATGAAAATATCTTTGAGTTGGTTAGTGAGATAGTTATGATGCGATACCTAAAGTCACTTCTGATAAATGTCGCCTCAAAGTTTTGTCATGATAAATATCTGGTCTCGACCTACTTTTCCCAACACATACTTCTTACAACTACCATAAAATAAAGAGCTTGGAATACACAATTATTCCATCACAATAATTTTTAAAAACATATTTGGCTAGTTACTTTGAAATGGTGAGAAATTCATCATTTGTTTTGATCTTTCTCAAAAATAAGTTATAATTTCAATAACTTTCCAGAAATACATTTGAGATTTATAACTTTCTCACTAATTCTTTAGCCAATTTAAAAATTGATTCATTCATATTTTGTAGTTCTTTACATATATACTTGATGGTATTTAATTAATCTTCTTTGCCTGAGATGGAGATGTAGGAGAGAACTGTCGATGGTTATTTTCAAATAACCAATTTTCAATATAGTTTTTGCACAGTATATAGTTTTGGAACACTAATAAGTTCTAAAGTCTAACTGCTTTCAACAAGTGTAGACATGTGGTTCACTTGGAATAAAATAATTCGCTAGCATATTACCATGATTATCATGGTCTATATCATATGTATTAGAGATAAGTAAAAAGATCAGATATCAGTAGATATTCGAACATACTTTCGCCCATTCTCAAAATATATTTCTTTAGAATTATACAAAAATAATGTAGAAGAAATTCAAGAGTAAATTCAAATTTTGGTTATTCAAAAATCTGAATGAAATTTTGAAAATAAATTGAGGTTAAATTCAATAGTCGAAATTATATTTCTCTTCCAAATATAAATTTCTTTTTTATTTATTGGACATAAACAAATTTTGATCTATTAATAAATCCATATAATGATTTAGCTACCCTGTGTGTAAATAAACTAAATTACAAACACGGGTTGCTATGGTCACCGTATAAACAATTAAGATATTCTCATTTTTTAAATAAGATAAGGACCTGTAAAGTGTGAGACGAAATTAAATAAATATTTCACAAGAAAAAAGATTAAAACTAGAAATAACATCTGCAAACTACATTTTAATATTTCTAAAATGTTGAAGGCATTCAATCGAGATCAATTGGTTCAAAGATTAAGACAACACAACCTTATTTCTTCAACTATTAAAAAACCCTCAATTTCAAGTTTACCAATTAACCGCACGAGAACAATTACAAAAGAATTAATTAACTCAAAAAAGTAAGATTCAACATACAATTTGGAATATAGGTTATAAAAACAAGGTAATAAGTCATTTATTTTTTTGGAATTGGTCTTATTACCTTGTGTTTACTTGTACAGTAGAACTTCCATAAGAAAACACTTCTATATAAATGGTAATTTTCATCATCAAAATTATCATTTTAATACAAATTAGCTGCTTTTTGGTAGAAGGAACACCTCTATCTAAAGGACACTTTGGCTCTGTAACATGGTGTTTTCCTTTAGGGAGAGATTCTACTGTATAAAATGTTCACATATTTGTCTTCGCTTCTTATTTATTATCTCCACTCGATAATATTAGGGTATCAAGCTTGTAGAGCTTGAGATGGTGTCTGCTGGGGATGAGTAGAACTCATCAATGGATGATTCAATACAGTTAATGATGTGGTTTGTGGTTGCATGTTGAGAATTGCACATAGTACATATTGGGAAAACCTTGCAACCATTCCAGAAATTCATTGTCCGTAGATGACCAGACTTGAGTCTGGAAATCAAAGACTGTTGTTTCCTTTTACTTCTTTGTTCTGTTGAAAGCTTCACCGGATATTTAATTAGAGAATGAATTCACAAGTAGCTAAACAACATTCCAAGAAAAATTAAACCTAAAAAATGTATCAATTTGATAAAATTTGAATTATTAGACCACTACACATACAATTAGTGAATAGAAAAATCAATATAGTATCACAGATTCCTATAGTATAAAAATTAAAAAACCTAATTTCATTAGGAATGGTAAAAAAATTATACTCTTTTAAAAAAAAGTACTAATAGAATGACCAAAAAAAGTTTAACGTATAAAAAAAAAAAAAAATTCAGAGAATCAAACCTACAATATTTTTTTATTCCAATTTTTTTTTTTTGTTGCTCAATTTAACCACTGAGCTAAAAAAATATTGCTTGCTGATTGGTTAATGACCTTAAAGCCTATTTGCTGATTAAGGTCACATAATAGGAAAGCATCATATCAGTGCAATTAAGCCTGTAGAGACTTTTGATGGTGTTTTGAAAACCATCATGACTAGGTGAAGTAGAATGTTTTTAGACTGGGAGCACTACTCAGTAGCAGGCCACTGACATAGCTTCAATATGAAATGTCTGACATGAGGAACAGACGCCATGTGCAGCTGCTCTTAACATGGAGTACAGACTTATCCTGTATCCCTGGAGCCCTTACAGGGTACTATCAGCTGGGCCAGCTGAGTCCAGTGAGCTTGTTACTGCTCCCCCTCCTCTATCTGGGCTTGGGACCAGCGGAGTCCAGTGAGCTTGTTACTGCTCCCCCTCCTCTATCTGGGCTTGGGACCAGCAGAATTTGTAGAGCTGCATCATTCAGTTGATGAATATGACTGACACCATATGCTATATATATTATAGTAGACTTGGTTTTATAACTCTTTATATTCTTTATACAGTGTAAGCTACTCATCCCCGACAGACACCATCAAAAGTCTTAAGCTTGACACCCTAATATGATTGAGTGGAGATAAGAAGATACAGCATAATGTTTTCCTGTATTTATATAATCTGTGGGTGTGTGCATTATATTGTCACTGAATAATTATTTTAAATATTCTGTGGTATATCATCATTAATATTTGCATAGTCATCGCTTGACACCCTAATATGATTGAGTGGAGATAAGAAGATACAGCGTAATGTTTTCCTGTATTTATATAATCTGTGTTTGTGTGCATTCTATTATCATTAAGTTAAGAAGAAAGGAATCTTCTGATCTTCAAGCTAAAAGTTGCTGATGGCTTGCACCATTTGTTGGAATAAATAATCAACCAATTGTTGATTTTTTAAATTATTCCATAATTGGCTAAATTTTATTCAGATAGATGGTGCAAGCCATCAGTAACTTCTAGTTGCACAATCAGGAGATGCTCTTTTTCTTTATTTAACCACCAACGGTGTTTACCTTACAACACTTGGATTTTCCTGGAAAATCTCTTAAAGATTTCTTGAAAAAAGCCATGGTCCACCTGTGCTGTGTGAGCAGAAGAGCTTAGATTGACTTGTTCCATTATATATATGTTCCATATGTAAATACCTGTTTTCTTTCTTCTTTTCGCTCTCCACTTCTCCCACCCATATTTCCAAAATATATTTTTTTCCAAATCCATATTCTTATTTTCCATAGGATTATTCAAATAATAACCTGTATATATTTACCATGTGCATATAATATTTCTCCATTTTTACCCCTTTGTATATTTCCCACTTTCATGGGTTTCTCCAACTCCGCCATTGCCGGTCCCAAGCCCGGATGTAAAAGGAGGAAGGGGAGCAGTAACAAGCTCGTTAAAAAAACCAGGTTTCAGTTGGCCCGACTGATAGCACCCTGTAAGGGCTCCTATTCTTGGGTTACAGGATATTCAGCAGTTCTCCATGTTAGGAGCGGCTGCACAGGGCGTCTGTTCCTCATGTTAGAGGCGGCCATTTAATACCAGGTCAAAGTCCAAGTTACACCTCTCTGTAGGTGACCTCGGGGAAATGTTGGATAAAACCAGCGCTCTAACGTAACTGGCATATAACCTATATGGAGTCGTGTAGGATAAGTAAAAAAAAAAAATGGGTTTCTCCGTCTTGTAACCCCAAGGAGAATCCTCTGTAAGACCTGTGTGTCTTAATAAAGGTTTTTTGTGTGTATGTGTGTGAATTTAACCACCTGATCCAATTATTTATTATTATTATAGTCTTTGCAGACTTCATGGTGAATCCCTGTATAAAGGTTTGTGTGTCTAGACAGGAGCTGGAGCTATGTCTCTGTGAGAATCTGGTTCTGGAGAACTTTCTCCGCAAATCCCACCAGCTACAAGCCGCCATGCAGAAAGAACTCTTTGGGAAGGAAGCAACACAGACATCTGCAGAAGCACTCACCACCATTTCAGAGGTATCCCCGGACAAGATTAAAGTCACAGGTAAGGTAAACCAGTGTTTGTCAACTTGCCATTGTAATATAATATATACGTATATATGTTTAATTAAAAAGGCATATATTGTATCAAAATATCATTTATTTTACCAACTGTTTACCTATTGTTGGGGGGGGGGGGTAAAATAAATGATATCTTGATCCAATTGATAAGGCACAATTTGGATTATAGATTATAAAACAAGGTAATAAGACCAAATCCAAATAAATAAATAGTGTGTGATGTTTCGGTAACCGCGTTGTTACCATCTTCAGACAAAAGTACTGAATCGAAATACTTTTGTCTGAAGATGGTAACAACGCTGTTACCAAAACGTCACACACTATTTATTTATTTGGATTTGGTCTTATTACCTTATCTTGATCCAATATATGCCTTTTTAATTAAATATTTATTTATGGATTGCTCTATTTTCAAAATATATATACAGTATAACCTCGTTAATTCGACACACCCCAATTCGACACTCGGCGATAAT
>CP092867.1:3116503-3173298 GCA_030710605.1 Cordylochernes scorpioides | reverse complement strand
GTTCGGTAGTGTTGAAGATATTAATCTGTGATTTTAAATGGGAATTTTGTATGGGGAAATTTGCTTCGAGATACGAGTAATTCAAGATACGAGCAAGGTTGCGGAACGAATTAAACTCGTATGTCGAGGTACCACTGTATATTGCACGAGTCAGCAGGCCATCCCAATAAGTTTCCATTGCAGTAAGTACAGTAGGAGAATTTTGTTGTATTTGGAAACAAATCATATGATAGGAAGTACTGTAAGTTCTCGCATGTCTATAACAATAAGAAATCAGTTCCAGATGTTGATATATCGACCGTTTATTTATTTCACGACGTTTTCGCCAGCTTCCTTTCTCAGGGGAATGGTGGCGAGTTACTGAAACCTCGAGTAAATACATCTAGAACGATTATATGTAACTATGTATATACAATGATATATGTAACTTTATATACAATGATATAACAACAACAACAACAAAGTCTTTATTTAGGGCCTCTCGCCCTATACAGGATTCGCCAGTTCACAAGGGATGGGGAGAACACTGTGTGGCCGGGATATAATCCTGTGGAATCCAAACATCGCCACCGCTATATACCTATTCTTTGATATTTCATTAATTAGTGCCGGAAATGAAGGACAAAGTTGCCCCGTTTTATCATTCAGTTTTCGTCTTTCTCAGACAGAGTAGCACAATTAAAAAATATACAATGACATATGTAACTTTATATACAATGATATATGTAACTACAATAGTAGGAATCTCTAAGAAGGAATAAAAGCGATGTGATTATTTATTAAAGATATATAAGCTAACTTACAGGCTAACTAGAGTAAGCCAAGCTTATATCGCTTTAATATATCGCCGTTAGCTTATATGTAACTTCCCTCCAATAAACACCAAATGTCACTTAAAATATATTTGATTACTTATAACTTCTAATCGAACAAATATTCCACGATTTAAACATGACAGCAAGGTTTATATAAAAATTAAGAAATTAAACTTTATCTATAAAAAAAAAGGGGGGGGGGGAATAAAAAATAGCGACGTTACTATTATATAAAGAGGAGAATGTCCTCCTATATTGTGTCAGCTCGGGTCTAATTGAAGATGGGAGATATGAGTATATAATGGGGCTAATTAACGACAACATAACAGCGGTCGTACTGACGTCCAACTAAAGAGTAGAGTTAACGACATATATCAGTCGGTCGGCCATGTCAGATTTAGTTCCTCTAGACGCCGATAGATGGCCCACATTCCTCGCGTAGTTGTCACCACACTGACCCCCACCTCACTTTTTACATCCATGTATTTATTATCTTTTTTATGTGTTTATTGACCTCTTTTTTTATATTCATTTATTACTTTTTTTATATTGCAGAGAGAAATAATTTAATAATTTTTATGTAAATAGTAATTAGTGATTGAATGATTGCTGTATTATTTACATACTTGTTACAAATTCTTTTTGTCTTTTTCCCCCTCCTCGATGTTCTCCGGCTATAAATAGACTGATTAGTCTCTAGATGTGATGACATAGTTAGAGTATTTGCATATTCGCTGCTACAATATGTAAATAACTATGTAATGTTTTCATTTATAAATTATATTTGAAAACGTTTTAAAAACACAATTTCCTGTGTGTGTGTGTGTGTGTGCGTTTGGTCTACCGGGCCCTCTAGCTCAATAAAGAAAGTAGGAAATTGTGTTTGAATAAAAACTTTTTTTTTTTCAATTTTGTATTTTAGATAGCTACTATTGCTAACTGTGCGGGAGCTAGCTACACAAGTGGCCAACTATCCGGGCTGTCAGTCTCATTGTTGACATCCAGCGGATCATTTGTTTAGACAATTTGTGACAATTAAAATAATTTTATTGACATCTTGTCAATACATGCACAGTCTGAACTATTATATACACTATGTACAATGAATATGGCGCCTTTGCCAGCGCTGCAGAGTTTGGTGGAGAATCGCCAGTGGGTTTCCAGCGACACCACGTATTTCGCGATCTACGTATTCTTCGTACTTCACCGCTGAGGAGATGGTGATGGCGTGGTCCTCGAGACCAACTGGAAAGATCCAGGACTGCTTTGTTTAGATAGGGCGGACTCAATACTGATATAATAAATGATTGCAATGATGCATACAGAGCAATCCATAATCAAAAATTTACATAAAAATGTATACACGAGAATTGTAAATATTTTTGTGACCGCGACCCGAGGCCGCTAGTTTGCGGCGACGGTCAATAGATGGCGTCTAGTTTTGACGTCTATTTTGACAGGAGAGATGGCCTTTACTTTTATGGATCAATTTACTCCCGGAAACATTTCCATCAATAGTGATTATAGGAACGTATAAAAGTGATAAAACACATTGAAAGGAGTTAAAAAGAAAGAGCAACGAGCTGGTAAAGGATTTCAGAATGTCAGCCACGTCTTGATCAGCCGGAGGATCAATTCATTAGGAGAGAGATGCCGCCACTCCCTGCTATTGTCTCTGCTGGGTGCCGTGACTTAGCTGTCGGTAGGGAGGAGGGATGTCGCACTGACATTGCCAGGCTTACAACCATACAACCGGGAAATTCGAAATATCTAAACCGAATAACTAAACTTTTTTAAACCCCTTATTTAATATTTTAAAATTTGCTGAAAATTATAAATATATTTTAATCGATATTTTTTAAACATGTATATTTCTTCAGCCCTTATACTGCAATGATTCAAAATTGAAGAAGGAAGGCATGGTTCATCAGTGGTGAACCCCTCACAGCGGTTTCGCCAATTTAATCTCTAGATTGCTTCAATATTGTATTAGACTGTATTAGTATATACCCTCCATTTGTTATTGAATACAGTAAATTGGTGTTTTGAAAGAACTATGAAAATATGCTTCTAGGACTAGGGAGATTTACATATCTAAATTAAGGAGATTCAATACACCGAACAATTCCGCTACATCAAATAATCATCATTATGAAATATCATCAACTATACAAATATCAGCAATAGATGGCGCTTAGTTGATATTTTCACATTTATAAAGGGAAATTATAATACAATATAATGTGGCTTATGATTGTAAAACGACAAGTTGACAAGTTTTACCGCAAATGTTTCTTTTGAACGAAAAATCGTAATTTATTTTAAGGAGAAATAACCATTATTTCTATCTTTAGGGATGAAGTATGAAAGAATGAATTGTGAAGAGTAATGATGAACGGAAAAATAAAAGTGTCCAGAGATGGGAAAAGGGAGTTAAGAAAGACGGTTGTAATTTAAGCTATGAGAGTTATATGCAAATAATATCGACATTATAGAAAACTGGTGGTCACCGAAACGCCAGGAAGAAAATATGCATCTTTTCAAACAAAACTTACAACCAGCGAATGACGTACGTTCATAGTGTTTATTAAGTAATGTAATGCGGTGTTTCATTCTGTCTGGTTAGTTAGGTTTCTGGCCAACAACTCCGTCAACAATGTACCTTCCTTTTAAGGCAACTGTTGAAGAGCGGTTTATTGGCCCGAAAGTTAGGCAGAATCTAATGACGAAACAATATTCAAAACGAAATATTCCGTAAGTTTTAAAAAGTTGATGTTCTATCAAAACTTGCGAGATTCTTAATGGAAGAAGAAAGTCTTTAAATATTGCTGCTGCTGTGATGGAGATGCATGAAGACATCTGATACTCTTCTTTGGACACGACAACAACAACAAAGTCTTTAAACTGAATGAACGGTAGAAGAATTGGGCTATTGACTGGATGGGAAGCTTGAGAAGAACTTCAAGAGAAGCGCTTAAGATAAAGGAATACAGAGAGTGTATAGGAATAGATTAACCTAACATGATAGGGATAAAGTTGATTGAACTGGCGAAATTGCTGTGAGGGTTCACCACTGATGAGCAGGCCTCCCTATTTATTCTTTTTTATTTATTATTGGTAGGTATATGTGAAAACAATTTATAACCGAAAGAGGTACCTCTCACTTTAATATATATATATAAACTCATGGACAAAACTTAAGGAAGTGGAAAGTCTTTGATGTCGCCGGTCGTCTTTTTTTTTTAAGTAAACAGAGGTAATTTTGTTCACACTTGGTTATCTTGTGTGTCTTCAATAAAGGTCACTGTAATATCTTTCAGAGTTATTTTCTGAATCCGATATACATGCTAAAAGGTACAACTTTCTTAAGTTATGTCCATGAGTGTAAATATAAAATTGAGATAAATGTAGTATCAATTTTCAGCCATAGATGGCACTACGGTGAAGAATAAAGCCACTTGAGAAGCAGTGTAGTGGTAGTGTAAGCAAACAAACAAACACACACACACAGAGGGAGACAAGAAAAGTTGTGAAAGGAAATCCACCCCGGGGTCACTCAAGGCCAACATGGCTCGAAGTCAGTCAGGGGTAGCGAAGCGCTTGGTTAGAAAGCCTGTGCTAGTTTTTGTGGCGGCTCCAGGAAGTCACATTTTGCTACACTTAACTTAACCTAATCTACTTACCATGCTTTGAGTTTCCATTATTCATTCCTTTAGATATTCCTATTTTTATTATTATTCCTATATGATACTTGTGCAACTATTTTTTTTAGATCAAGTTTATTCTACAACTAAAACAACTTTCAAATGTCCTTGTGATGAAGAAATAATATTGAGAGGGCCTGATTCATCAGTGGTGAACCCTCCCAGTGGTAAACTGGCGAAACCGCTTGGAGAATGAACCACTGATGAGCCAGACCCCCCAATGGTTTCGCCAGTTTAATCTACCAGACTACCGATAGGAGGGTTTACCACTATTGAACCAGGTCATTTCAATATTATTTCTTCATCACAATAAAGAGAGTAGAAATTTGATATATCTGTTAAAAAAAAAACAAATTTAGTGCTAAAAAGTTTCAATTATCGTAAACATGCTTATTGTAATAATCGTTATTTCTCCTTTAAATTAATTTCAATTTTTCGTTCAAGAGAAACACATGCGGGATAATTTTCAAATGTCGTTCTACAATCATGGGCCACACATTATATTGTGTTATAAATTCTTATTTTAAATTTAAGGGGGAAAATCTTATCGTGTGCAACTGAATGTTGCTGATGGCTTGCACATTCTTATTGTAATAATCGTCATTTCTCCTTTAAATTAATTTCAATTTTTCCTTCAAGAGAAACACATGCGGGATAACTTTCAAATGTCGTTCTACAATCATGGGCCACACATTATATTGTGTTATAAATTCTTATTTTAAATTTAAGGGGGAAAATCTAATCGTGTGCAACTGAATGTGGCTGATGGCTTGCACCATCTATCGGAATAAACTTTATTCTGTAACTAAACGATTGCTCAAATAATCAGCCATGTCAAGTTACATTAACAGGAGATGTATTTTTATTACATGTTTACCATCTGATACATTATTTCCCCCGTTGTACTATTATTTCCATACTACTGAAATGTATTATATACTTGAGGTACAGAAACAAACTTAATGTAAATACACAATATATACAATCTGAGCATTCCTTTTCAATTTGCGGATCTATTAGCCTGGTGAAGGGCGACCGCGTGAAAACTTGCTCTTTTGAATAATATTGTTTATTGAGCATATTTATTTGCATAATTACACTCATGGAAAAAAAACTTAAGGAAGTGGAAAGTTTTTGATGTCGCCGAGACAATAAAAAAGATTTACTGGCCGAAGTATTTACTGACCGAAGTACATTTAATTTGAAGAAGTATGAATGCCGGCCAGGCAGCCTCTATCTTTACGATAACCAGTTTACGATGGAAATATAGGCCCCACAACGTATGTTTTAAACCTAACCGATTTAGAACTTCCCGTTGTTCCCGGACACTCTAGCCCGCTGTCTTAGGTTTCATGCGAGACAGGAATGTAAAGGAATGATGTAACCGAGAGACTTCATCTCAACTTACGTATGTTTTTATTGGCGACAGAATGAATGTGGTTTGGCTGAAATCATGTTCTTGCGTTAAAAAAAATGATAGCAGTATGTGTTGGTTTGACGTATTTGTTAGTAGAAAGTTGCATAGAAATGTGTGGTGAAACTGATGGAACCCTGATATGGCTTAACACTTTGTTTCAGAAGTGAATGTGTGACGTTTTCTTACTTATTCCCAAGTATATATGATATGGTAGATCATGACAATAATAGAAGGTAGATATTTTGTGACTGATTTTACTGAAAGTACAGCACATGTGTCTACACATGTAGAAGAAATTGCATTTAGAAGGTGTCAGACTCCCATTTGGTTACTTGCATTTACAGGTGGTATTGGACTTGTGGAAAGGTCGATTATTGGGATTTTTTTTTTTTTGTAGTGGAGTATAGAGTTACTTTATTTGTCTATTTTTGCATATTTCCTCAAGTTTTAAATCTTGTCTTATTTTGAATATATGCAAATTATATATCTTATTTATATAAGCGTCTTTTTTTAAACGTTCTTCTGAGTTACACAGCTGTAGAAGAATCGTGAGGTTTGAAAACCTGTGTTTTTATCTTGTTATACCAGAAAGAATTATTTCTCTGCTGCTCTTAAACTTTTTGCTATCTGGTTACTTGTCATACTTGGACTATGGACCCTATGGTAGTCTCGTGTCATGATAGAAGAAATAAAAGGTCAGGCTACAAAAATAAATGAAAAGATAAACCCTGACCGCTCAAAAGAGCATTTTTTTGATAGTAAAAAGCCGTCTATCAGACTAAATGTCAACTAAATGTTAGTTTTAGGTTTATTCCCCTATATTGGACAATCCATTTTCTTGATAAATCGAGCTAACCACGTCAGGCTTTTGGTGTTGCAGGCTGCATATCAACGACCTACTAAGAAACTCCATGAAAGAACAAACTAGAAATGTAAGATTGCGCCTCGAGTCAAGTGGTACATGAATGACGGTACCACCGCGGTACCTAAGTAGGAAGAAAACGAGGTAAAAAAAAGTGGTGTAAGAAGGTGAAAACTGAGGTACCAACGAACTCCCGCGGGGTGTGGCGTGAGTAAACCAGTTTGCCTCCGTAACTCCATTACTATGACTGACCACATCCCTATCTACATATCCCCCCCTCCATCTACATAACCATTTCCTGACTCCATCACCTAACTACCACCCCGGTTTATTACAAGTCTCACCGAATTTTGTTAGTTTCCGTTTAGACAGCCTCCTGTAGAAACCGTCGACTACAACTGCTCAAGTTCGAATCCCGCGCATTGGTTAAATTCTTTCAATGTTTTACACGAATTATGCACAAGTCCAACTCTTCCAGTGAGTGTAAGTAACCAAAAGGGGCTCTCACACCTTGAGAGTGTAAAGTTGAACAGCTTTCTAGATGGGTAAACGAGTGGTGAACTTACAGTATAAGTTGTAACCAACCTACACTTCCCATGATGATCCGTACCATATGTAATAGGAACAACACAATTTTATTGTAGCAAACGTTTCACGCCTTTTTTTATATTGCAGCGTGTAGTATTCTTTTAAAATAACAAACAAATAACAGTGTCACTGTCTACAAGACCGAAATGTGTTCATAAATATATCTGATGAGCTGTGTTTGAAGAACAAACGTTATGTATTATGTAATTATGGTTAACCTCTCGTTCTTTGATTCTAAATTAATACCAGGAGGACTCGAGACATCTACTGTCGGAATTTTCTATAGCGTTAGACAACAGACAATGTAGGAATTCATCTGTATGAATTTGTAAATAGCAGAAAAAATTGTCATACGCCTTATTTCGGAATAAATATCAATTAGAGGTTAATTAAAAATAAACTTTATTTCAGATACATTGACTAACCTATTTTCATGATAAAAAAAAAAAAAAAAACCATATACACGTTTCGGTCTATTGGCTCCACGTCAATTTAAAATGTATGCATACAAGTCCAACAAGAAGCAACAACAACGTGTGGGGAGGAAATAAACTTTCTTGATTAATCAAGAATGGGTATTTGACCAATTCTGGAATAATTAAAAATCAACGAGAATAGTTGATATTTATTCCGATAGATGGCACAAGCCATCAGCAACTTTCAGTTGCACGATAAGGAGATGCCTTTTTCATAATTTATATAACTTGCAACCCCTGGGAAATCTCACAATAAATAAACCTGTTTGAAGCCACTCAGGAATTGGACCTCTATTTCCACATTGTAAATAAAGAAAGAGATAATATGGTTTTACGAGCTACTAACCAAAGTGTATTATTTTCAGCCCAAAAAAAGAGGGCTCTTCCGGGATTTATTGAAATAAAACAAAAAAAAGGTCTGAAGGACAACCCGGGTAGTTGGCGAGTTCTGTACGTGGCTCCAGAAGCCTGGGTTATAACCAAATAAACAAAATATATAAAGTTATATAAAGAGGAAGATAAGAGGTAAAAAGATATTTCGTAAGAGGGAGGAGCAAGCAGCTGGGAGAAAGGAAGTACGGAACAATTAAAGTTGCACCTTAGAGGAAGGGGGGTGTTATGGAATTCCAACAACGTCCTGTCTGTCTCGGCTAGAAGGATCTATCTAATTGGGGGACAGATTACTAATCAATATTGGGGGGACAGATTTCTGATCAATATTGGGGGGACAGATTAGTGATTTCTGATCGATATTGGGGGGACAGTCACGCGCCATCTGTCACCTTTCCCGTGGGACATCTCCTCCCCCCCACACTTTTTCCCCCTAACTTTGGTGACCCCACAGCTACTGAAAGCCATTCTGATCTCTGCGTGTTTAAGGATTTAAAAAGTGCTCAAAACTAGAAAAGTTCAATATCAGAGTGTTTGTGTGTGGTGTATTTTTCAAAGCCTATTTTAGTTTTGAACATTTTTAATGTTAGTGTAGTGTAACGTGGTTTCAGCCATACACAACAGGTTTCTGCTTAAGACATTGTCACTAAAAAAAAATACATCCATTTTACGTCCATTTAAAATAAAAAAGGGTAAATTTGCATACTTTAAAGCGTCCAGTTACATATGTACACATGTGATATCGAAATCCGACTAAACATTACACAGTACACAAAGTAACCACGAAATCATAACTCTATATATATAAAGAAAAAAAAAAAACTTTGTGCAAATACGTGAATGCACAATTTACATAAGTAATTAAAACCTATTTACATATTAGAGAAGGTATTATGGTGAAAGCGAATTGAGTAAGCTGAGTTTTGCTAAGCCTTAAGGACGATTTCGAAATAGGTTGCCGAAAGAAAAAGTAGAAACTGACATCTTTTTGTCCCCTCCTCTCTCCCTGAAAAATGCCGAAACTCTGCGACATAAATAAACCAGTTGTCGAGTGTCCTTTGTCGCCATTTTTATAGGAAATCTTTATTTAGTAAATATACTTCAGACGTTGGTAAACTTCTTTCAAGACAGTCGTGACATTCTTATTTTACAAGTTGGCACTCTTATTTCTTGTGAAAAAACTCCAGGAAATACAATCTCTTCTAGAGTTAAACACACGAAACCTATAAATATAACAAAGATTTGTGAAACGAAGTATACAACTTTTAAATAATATGTAAATAAGAAAATAGCAACATGCAAGGTAACAATGTGATGTGTGTTTAAAATACATAAGAAAATAGCAGCATGCAAGGTAACAATATGATTTGTATGTGTTTATAAACCTTGCTTAATGATTTGAACTAAAGTAGTTATTTCATTTTTTAAAAAGTATAGCACTTTTTGATTTCGTACTTAACTTTTGAAAGAAAGTATATACTTATAAGCCAAAAAAAAAAAAACAGTAAAAACCTTTGTATTTTGAGTTATATTTTCTCTAGTTTCAGGTTCAAAATATTCGTCTATGATTTCTTGGCTGTCACAGACTTGCTTATAATACGTTTTGACCAAGATGCCACACTATCCTGTTTGTACCAGTGTTTTACTCTACCCTCCCTGACCTTCCAAAGCTGTTTCTACCATTTGCCAAGTGTATAACTCTCAACCTGAAACCGTATCTACCGCAAGTACGCTCATGGACAAAAAATTATGGAAGTTGTACCTTTTATCATGTATATCGGGACAATAATTCTGAAATATATTGCAGTGACCTTTATTGAAGGCTACACGAGATAACCAAGTGTGAATAAAATTGCCTCTTTCTTCTTAAAAAAAAAAGTCGACCGGCGATATCAAATACTTTCCACTTGCTTAAGTGTCCATAAGTGTACTATCGAAAAATTCAAGATCTACAGACTTGACACTAGTAGAAATAGCGAGTGTTACCTCCAGCAGGAACTGGCATAAGATCATCAAACTTGACATGAATGGACAGGCTATTACATAGACCAAATGATTCAAAAAGTAAAATAATTTAAAATACACTTTTATGTAAAAAAATTCTTTCTCTAAAATTAAGATTTTTTATTTTTTCAAATTTTACAGAAAGACTAAAGATTAAAATTACATATTGAGCTAGTAATATGTAAATACAAAAGACAAAGCGCATTTGTTAATTTAAAAATTTATTGTGATTAATTTAACTCTATTTCTTTATTTATTAAAATAAAGGACAATAAATTTTCTACAATTAGTAAATTGAAATAAAAAAAATTAAAATAATTGGGAGGCCTTAGCTGATTAGTGGTGAACCTTCCCAGATATTTCGGTATTTTAATTCACCAGATCTAAGCTACAGCTATTGTTTCTTTATATGGACATTCCGTCTCTATGGTCTGTATTTGAAGGCTTATTATTATTCTAGGGGTGATGGGTGGTTTAACTCAAATATGGAAAGATGCATTGGTAATTGTAGAAATTTCATATTTTTGCTATGAGAGCACAGCTTTTCCGCTTATAGAAAACGTGATGAAGAATTCTTACACCTTCGACATGCCGGGTATATGTGTGAAAGGTCATAGCCAAAAGGCCGAGATTTCTGAAGGATCATAGCCAAAAGGCCGAGATGTCTGAAGGATCATAGCCAAAAGGCCGAGATGTCTGAAGGATCATAGCCAAAAGGCCGAGATGTCTGAAGGATCATAGCCAAAAGGCCGAGATTTCTGAAGGATCATAGCCAAAAGGCCGAGATGTCTGAAGGATCATAGCCAAAAGGCCGAGATGTCTGAAGGATCATAGCCAAAAGGCCGAGATGTCTGAAGGATCATAGCCAAAAGGCCGAGATGTCTGAAGGATCATAGCCAAAAGGCCGAGATGTCTGAAGGATCATAGCCAAAAGGCCGAGATGTCTGAAGGATCATAGCCAAAAGGCCGAGATGTCTGAAGGATCATAGCCAAAAGGCCGAGATGTCTGAAGGATCATAGCCAAAAGGCCGAGATGTCTGAAGGATCATAGCCAAAAGGCCGAGATGTCTGAAGGATCATAGCCAAAAGGCCGAGATGTCTGAAGAATAATAGCCAAAAGGCCGAGATGTCTGAAGGATCATAGCCAAAAGGCCGAGATGTCTGAAGGAGCATAGCCAAAAAGCCGAGATGTCTGAAGGATCATAGCCAAAAGGCCGAGATGTCTGAAGGATCATAGCCAAAAGGCCGAGATGTCTGAAGGATCATAGCCAAAAGGCCGAGATTTCTGAAGGATCATAGCCAAAAGGCCGAGATGTCTGAAGGATGATAGCCAAAAGGCCGAGATGTTTGAAGGATGATAGCCAAAAGGCCGAGATGTCTGAAGGAGCATAGCCAAAAAGGCCGAGATGTCTGAAGGAGCATAGCCAAAAGGCCGAGATGTCTGAAGGAGCATAGCCAAAAGGCCGAGATGTCTGAAGAATAATAGCCAAAAGGCCGAGAAGGGTGACATCGTAGTGTCCAGTACAGGAAGCCTGGCGTGTGAAGGTATGTGTGTGATGGTTGCTGGCCCATTGTTGCCGGGCTCTTTTTTCGCCCCAAGTTTTTCTCAGAGAGCGGCGGCGTGTTGTTTTTGACACCGCTTTCTCTCCAAATTACACAATTTTTGTGTGAAGAATTCCCTCTTTGGAAAAAGAAGGTTTATTTTATGGGGGACTATTCTTTCTACCAAAATAAAAAAAATATTTGTGGTGTAATTTACATAATTTGACAAAAATGTTTTTCTGGCAAATGTCTAAATGTTTTTATTAGTTCTTCTTCCATTTTTAAGAGGCACATACAATGGAGATAATGTTCCTACAATGGCTTGTGTATGAGAAAAAAATCCTCAGTGACAGTGCATTTTTTGGTATTTTTAGAAAAAAAAAAGCCATGCAGGGAATTGGTGTGTCATTGTAAAACTACTTTTAAGTGCATTGCGTGTTCACGGTGCAAAAAGCAGGTTTCTCGAGAACCCCTTTAGTTACTTGCTTAATGGCCAAATTGACGAAATTCCACAAGAGTTTAAAAAAATCTTTCTCATTTTTCCAAATTGTAGACAATTTGACAATTAAAATAATTTTATTGACATCTTGTCAATACATGCAAAGTGCACAGTCTGCGCTATTTAAATAAAAATATAATATGCATTATATACACTATGTATAATGAATATGGCGCCTCTGCCAGCGCTGCAGAGTTTGGTGGAGAATCGCCAGTGGGTCTCCAGCGACACCACGCATTTCGCAAATTGTAGAGAAACAAATAAATCTAAGGATATTTCAAGCAGACCTCGTCCAAATTTTTAAGATTGCAATGTTGACTTACAACAGGAGAAGCTACCTTCTTTAGTTCCTCTTCTGTCTCCAGTAGAGTCTTACTTCTTCATCTTGATCTCTTCATAGCTTCCTATCTACTTCACTTCTTTCTACCAATTCCTTTCTATCCATTTTATCCTCTAGAATCCTCTTCACCAAATCATCATGTTTTATTGTATTGTTTTTTAAAGGTGAAAACACATCAGGCTCCCAGGAATAAGTTTCGTTTTAAATTTTAATTCAAAACTATTATAGACGCCTATGATTCTTTTTAAAATAAAACAATTTCTAATGTCCTTACTGTAATGGAAAAATTAATGGGATAACAGATGGCGCGCTAATGCATCATAATAAAATTTTTATGCAAATCTTTAGCTTTCAGGCAATGGCAAGGAACTTATCCTTAGAAGAGATAGCCTGATGTTTTCACACCTTAATATATAGGGGATTAATTTAATTGTGAATTCTTTGTTGTTGTTGTGTGTTTCTCTTTTGTCTTTATGATCCATCAGAGGGTTTTATTACCTAATGCTATGGGAAAAAAAGATAACGGTAGGCCGGCCAGAAAAATGCGGGAGGTCGAAACATGGTTTGTGCAACATACAAAGCTAGGAGTGATTTATACCCCAATGTTATGGCGTGTAATAAATATTAAACGGTATTTTGTTGTATCCACAACATTTGACGCTGTTGAATTCAGATGAGATTTGTAGAAAGTCTGGTTACCAGTCAGGGTTAGTTAGAAACCCTTAATGAAGCAGTTTTTTTTTTCAGAAAATAAAATTGCGTTTAATGGTCCTTAATTATTGCGCGAGTCCAACCCCTATATATAATAAGTAAAAATGATTCTCTTGAATTATATATTTTCTATTTTTGACAAGAGGTATTCGGGTTCGAATCCCAATTTAGACACTTTTTTTTTAGAAGAAAGAATTGATACCAGCAAGCAGCCAAACTGGTATCTTGTAAGTGTAATGGTCGAACAGTTTCCTACGTGTGTAGAGATGAGGTGTGCTTACAGTTATAAATAGGTATAAACCTCTATCCACCATGATTATCATGGCTTGTACCGTATGTACTTGGAGTAGGAGGTACCAACAAAACTAAGCTACATAGGATTGTGTCGACTTCTTAGTATGAAATATACATTAGGAACTCAATAAAAAACGAAAACCTAACATAGCGAATTGTTATTTATAAGTATTACTTTCTCTATATTGAGCAACTATAGGAAGACATTTCTCGATTCTTTTAATTTTTGTTATAGATTCCTCTAGATTTTACACATCAACATTCCATTACTGGCAATATCACATAACTACAACTTAAACAGTCCAATACCGAACACAACCACATCTAACATATCAACAGTCCATCATCACCCACACAGATATCTACAAGATCGCGTAGGACAGAGAAAGTATAAGAAGAATACCCATATCTCCGGAGATTTGTCGAGTTGCATATCACGTCTACTTTACATATAACAAAATTCGAAACTATTATAGACGCGTATGATTCTTTTTAAAAATAAACAATTTCTACTGTCCTTACTACAATGAAAAAATTAATGGTAGGGCCCCTGGCTCATCAGTAGTGAACCCTCCCAGCGGTTTCGCCAGTTTAGTCTACCGCTGTTATATTGCTATGGTATGGTAGATGAAAGTGGAGAAACCGCTGGGAGGGTTCACCACTGATGAACCAGGCCCTCCCATTAGTTTTTCCATTGCAGTAAGGACAGTAGAAATTGTTTATTTTTAAAAAGAATCGTCTATAATAGTTTCGAACTTTACATATAGTTGCCAAATAAAAGATGACGATGAGGATGAGGAAGGAAGGGTGAGTCATTCAGGTGTTCTCTGCCAAAGTCTGATTGGCTGAGTCTATTTGGGAGCAAACGACCCAGCTGGGTGTCCTCCGGGTGTAAAAATACTTGGCTTGGGACGGCCAGCATTCTGTTAAGCAACAACAAGAATTATTTGTAGCACCTCACTTTGCCAACATAGTGGGGAAGCGCCAACCATCATTTTAAGGGGGAAAGTTCCTTTCCGGAAATAAGCTCCCACCCTCCTCTGTGATAGATTTATTAGCCTATTTTTCATCTACGCGCGGCTATAATTCCTTTGAGTAATGTCCGCTTTTTTTTTTCTTTAATTATTATTATTCACTGAGCGTGTGATTGTTGAAATTTGACCATTAAATGTTTTGAATTTTTCTTTTCAAACGGGGATTTTATCTATAAGAAAACACTTAAATTTTCCTGATTTATTGATTTTCTTTTTAAAAGATATTTTGAAAATCATAGATAACATTTTAATGATTATTGCTCGACACGATTGCCAGAGATTTTGTATTTTTGCACAATTATTAAACGAATCCGTAATTTTATATCCACATTTTTATTATAATTTATTCAGTTAACCCCGCAGGTTCCTGGAGCCACGCACAGAACTCGCCAACTACCCGGGTTGTCCTTCAGACCTAAGTCTTTTTTTGTTGTTTTTGTTTTATTTAAAATGTTCAACTGAATATCCAATTCATGAGGTGGCATCAAGCAGGTTTAGTTCTTCTCTCCATTAATCTACAGTAACATGGAGGTAACCCAGGTTCCTGGAGCGTATACATAGATCGCCAACTACCAGGGCTGTTCTGTAGTTTATGAGCCTGTCTTGGTAGCCTTAGTAAACCAGTTCACCAAGTGTTTCCAGGCCGGTTTGTTTCTTGGTAGATTCAATAAGGCAGTGTCATTGAATGAGGGCAGTCGCAGAAGTATAGCCGTCTGGAATCGCTGTAGTTGAAATGCTGGACAGCTAACATACTCTACGGTTTGATCTTCCTCTTGACAGAACCATTATTATTTTATTTAGCTGTATTTATATTTCAAAACATCTAAGTCAATGCGGTCAAAATACAATTAATATTTTAATTTGTTCTGTGATTTATATAGTATAAAATACCGGGAGTATGGGAATATATACGTAGATAGATTTGATGCTGTTCGGACAGGTCTGTAGAAGGTAAAATTCAATAGTGTTGGAATTAAAATGAAGAAATATTTTCCCTGCTCAATTGAATAAATTCCCAGCAATAATAGCATTTACGAAGTTATTTATCAAAGTAGAAGCGGCATTTTGCCAGGGATTAAAAAAACATATGGATGAGTCCCAATTAGAAAATGATAAAGTAACGCGTCAAATTTAATTATTTTTAAATTCATTGATAAAGTTACAAAATCCGCTCAGCTTACTTGGCCCTTTAAAACTTGGAAAACCAAAGAGGGAAATCTCGAATAAAAACTTTCATTATAATTATGTAATTTGAAATTATTAATTATATAACTACATATTAGATTATTTCATTTACATAATTGCACCAATATGATTGTTAAGCATAAAATAAAGCGTCGTATTTTCTTTATTTTCTATTTACATATATCTAGCTTAATATGTAATACATATGCAAATTTTCTTTAATAATCTATCTGATATTTTTTTAAAATCTCATTGGTTGTTCCCTAAAAAACTTCTACATGCAAGTATATTATAAATATTTAGATTATTTTTGTCTATTATAATTTCTATTGATATTATCAAGATCCTCTCTAGCTCACCTATAAGAACGATATATGTAAAGTTTATTTCACAGATTCAGTTTCTGTGAAAAAGAGAACCAATCGGCAACAACGTTTTTTTCTTCTTCTTCTTTTTACTTCCGGTTGTTATTCTTGACTCTAACCTCTTTTTCCTTTCCTTTTTTTTTTGTTTGGTGACTTAAGAAATGGATGTTGCAAATCAAATGGTCATATCTTCTGGAAAGTTATTTTTCGTACATGAGGGGGGGGGGGATAGCATTGGTAGACCAATTGAAAAGAGGTTCCTACACAACCAAGTCTGACCACGAATTGAACATTATGGATCGTTTTGGCAGATTCTCATTGAGGATGTACGACAGTTTTAGAACTGATTTTCACCCGATATAAATATAACAAAAAAAGAATTTGTTAGAAAAAGAGACCAAAGATAGACACGACGAGGTTCTTTATTAATTTAAAAAGAAAAAAAAAGGGAAAATTTTAGAAAAAGATTCTCGTCCCGTTGTCTACCTTTGGTGTCTTCCAACAATGATATCCTCTCTGTGATTCCTTCTTTTTTAAAAAAGAATTATACTAACTTCAGATGATGTCATTTAAATAACCATATTCTGTGTAGGGTCTTAGTGGTATGAAATATTATCTTCAGAACTAAGGGGTAGGATTTTTATACATTTGAGCAGTTTTTTTCCTTAATAATTGATTGTTTTAACGGTATTGCACAAATTTAACCCCACAGTGAGTGCAAGTAACCAAACGGAGGAGCTCTAGACATATGTAAGACATGTGTTGGTAGTGAAAGGCAGCACCATGATTGATCTAAATCAACAACACACTAACATGATTGACACTGGATGATAAATCGTCGTCTGAATTATGTTTCTCTGTAAACCGAAGATTTTTCTAGACTCTTCCTCGATTACCTGATTCAATAAAATAAAACACACGCACTCTCTATTTATTTATATATTTATATTTATTCTGTATGAAAATTAGAAACTATTTTAGACGCGTAAGATTCTTTTTGAAATTAAACAATTTCTATTGCCCTTACTGCAATTTTCATGACAGATGGAGCGCTAGTGAATCGTAATATTTATTCTGTATTTAACCATATATAATCTTATATGTATATTGTAATAAATCAGTTTCAATCTCTATTTTATTTATTTGTGTATATTTATTTGTTCATATATTTATCTTTATTTAAACTTATTTATTTATATTTATTCATTTTTATTTTATATTTAACCTTACATGAATGATATAATAAAGTATTTTCAATCCCTCTCTCTTTAAATTTAAATAAAGTATATTTGATAAAACTTACAATAAAATTAACAATTAGTTTAGTCTTTTATTAAAGCAAATAACAATTATAATATCAATTGCCATATATAGATAAATTTGTAATACTCTATTTTCTACGCAATATGTGTTGTTATGATATTTATTATCAAATATTATCTCTACAGACCTTACAGCAATGTTATATCACATCGTGATACTCTGTGGAAGGACTGACAGGTCCGAAAGCTAGAGAATAAAATTTTAACAAGAAACTTAGCCCTGGAGACTTTATTTTCTTTATAAATTATTAGATGAGAGATGGCTCATCAGTGGTGAACCCTCTCAGCGGTTTCGCCAAATTAAACTCCAGACCGTTTTGTTTTTCTTATATGCCATGCATTTATTATGAAAGGCAGCTTAGGGCTGTAAATAGTATAAAAAAAAAACAAATTTACAAAACAATTATTTTTACAATTTTTTTAAAGAAAATAAGTAAGCTTTCAACCAAGTTTGCTATTCTATAAGCTTATGCTGTTTTTTTTTTTTTGTAAATAGTTTCATTTTTCTACCCTGATATTCTAAACCTGCAAAAGAACACATTTTATCGAAAGCTTTCTTATGTACTTTATTAAGGAGGAAACAATTTTAGTATATGTACCGCCGAACAAGCGTGTAGAAAAGTCATTTATAAATATTAAGTTTTGTGTGTGTGGAAAAAAAAATGCAATGGCGCTTTTAGCTACGATAAAAAAAAGTGTTTTTTTTTTTTTTAATATATATTTAAAAAATATTATAACAATACATGTATGGTTTAATTTTTTGTGTAATGAATAATTTTCTGAAAAAAAAAAAAAAAAACTATAAATGTATCAACGATAACCAAAAAAAAAAAATCCAAACTAAAAGCGGCTTTATAAAAGAAAGAGAGAAAAGGGGGAGGTGAGGAAATGACATAAAAAACTTGGAAGAAAGGTGAATGACCTTTTTTCTATTTCATAAATTCTTTGAGGAAATGTGGTCACTATAGAGGTTTGGTGTCCGGGATAATCATTCACAGTCGTCTTACAGAGAAGAGTTGAGTGACGTCTATGTGTGAGCCACGTGTGTTAATTTGTTAACGGGATTGGTGATCATAAAGTTAGAGGCTGCCTGGCCGACATTCATATTTATATGAAAAATGGACACTTCGGTCAGTTGTAAAACGACACTTGAAGTAACACCGCATGAGTTTCTTTTAAACGAAAAATCAAAATTTTTATTTCAAGGTGAAATATCGACCATTTCTATCCTTTTTGGATGAGGAATGAAAGGGTGAATTATGAAGAGTAATGACGAATGGAAAAATCGGTCAGTTAGAGTTTTTTTTTATTTTTCTCAACGTTTCGACAAACATCTTTTGTCTTCGTTAGTAGAAGTAAATAAAAATAAGAATAGGTAGTCTTTTTTTTTAAATTAGTTTATATTTTTATGCTGATGTATATTTAAATATAGATAAGTTTTTTTTTTTAAGATTATTTATTGGTTAGAAGTGTTTGTTTGGAAATATATATGGTTACATCTCATCAACCAGTTTGTTATTTATCTCTCGACGTTTCAGTCAGTCTCTGACAGAGAATGTTTAATGATAGCGAGTTATTGAAACGTCAGGATCTAAATGACAAACTGGGTGTGAGATATAACCCCATATGTTTTTCTAAATAAACCAAAAAAAAAGAAGTATTTTTATATAAATAATTAGTATTATAAAGATAAAATAATTAATTTTTATAATTTGTAAAATGTGGATGTGAATTTTTTTGTGTTCTATATTAAAAATAGTGTTGGTTTTATTGATGTTTTACAAAACAAAACAATCTACAGGGGTTTATTTAACTGCCCGGGATCTAATTGTAGACGACGATGGGGAAAGTGATATGTTATGGAGGGAGATAAAGGAAATGCGTTTAGCTTTCATTTACGTACAAAAGTAACATTAATTTTTTTTGCAAAATACACTGAGAGACAAAATTTATGGAAGTCGAAAGTCTTTGATGTCGCCGGTCGTCTTATTATTATTTATTATTATTTATTTTTTTTATGGAGACAGAGATAATTTTGTTTACATTTGGTTATCTCGTGTGTCTTCAATAAAGGTCACTGTAATGTCTTTCAGATTTATTGTATGAATCCCGATATACATGTTAAAAGGGACAACTTCCTCTAGTTTAGTCCATGAGTGTATTGTGTGAATGGTTAAAGTATTTTATAAAATACTTTCTCCACTCGATAAGAAAGAATGAACTTGTCATTGCATGGAAACAAAAACGTATTTAGACGAGCAGCATGCTTGTCTTTACCAAGATAACGAGCGCGTTCCGCTTTTATAACAAAAAATTCCGCATTTAAGAGTTTCGTTAGATCCAGAATAAGTTTTCTAAAATATATAAAACAACAAACTTGAAGATAGAGGTTTCTTGGCCAGAGCATTCATTGTTCTTGAAGTTGGAGACATTTCGGACAATAGAGTTTTCTTTTTTCGACGTTTCGACTTTTGTCCTTATCAGAAAAAAAACCTTTATAGAAATGCGTTAAAAAATATGTTTTATTTTTTCCTGACGAAGACAAAAGATTTTTGTATAAACGACCAAAAAACTCTACTGTGGCCGAAGTGTCTGTTATTTCAAGAATAAAACGGCAAATTAAATGAGCAAAAATGTGTTTACAAATATGCTAACGGCAAGCTAAATGGAAGCTCGGGAACAAACTTGTTGGCCAAGAGTATACAACTCGACTTTAACAAAACAAGTTTATAAATATATATATCTGAATTACACGTGGTATGATAACAATGGTGGGTAGAGGGCTGTTTATACTGGAACAACACCACATGTCTACACATACTGTACCAGGCCATGGTGGGTAGAGGGCTGCTTGTATCATACTGTATCATATGGCTATACATGTAGTATCAAGCCATGGTGAATAGAAGGTTGCAACTGCTTGTACCGTATATACACCACATGTCTATATAAACAAGTCAAAATTCTTTATCCACACAGGCTTATATACTTATTTGCATAGTATTATGTACACCTTATGTATATGTAGTACCAGACCATGGTGGGTAGAAGAATGTAACTGCTTGTACTGTACCACATGTCTACACATACTGTACCAGGCCATGGTGGGTAGAGGAAGGTGGCTGCTAGTATCATACTGTATCATATGACTACACATGTAGTATCAAGCCATGGTGAATAGAAAGTTGCAACTGCTTGTACGGTATATACACCACATGTCTATATAAACAAGTCAAAATTCTTTATCCACACAGGCTTATATACTTATTTGCATAGTATTATGTACACCTTATCTACACATGTAGTACCAGACCATGGTGGGTAGAAGAATGTAACTGCTTGTACTGTACCAAATGTCTACACATGTAGTACCAGGCCATCGTGAATGCAACGGCTTGTACCGTATATACACCACATGCCTATATATACAGGTCAAAATTATTTATCCACACAGGCATTATATACTTATTTGCATAGTATTATGTACACCTTATCTACACATGTTGTACCAGGCTATGGTGTGGGTAAAGAAATATGACTGAGTGTAATGTAAGTACACAACATGTCTACTACTAGTTAGTTTAATAAAAAACAGTTCAATTTTGTACTTATGGGTGCTAGAGCTCCGTTTGGTTACTTGCAACATAGTGAAACATATATACATAGATCCATAATCAAGAGAGGGGAATCGGAAAACCAATGTTAGCTAGATTGGTAGTAAAGAAGCCGTTACTAGTTAACAACGAGTTGTTGACTTGAGAGATAAACAAAAGGAAATTCCAGCCAACATTGCCAGAAAATAGGAGCAAATTAGGGTCTTTTTCATCAGGAAATTCCACTAAACCAGACCTAACAAGGCGTTCGGCAGGTCATATTGTGGTGCTCCCATAACAATGCTCCTATCATATAATAATGCCAGTCGAAGCATCCCATTGTTCCCATTCTTTGTTTTTCAATTTGAAACAATTCTATTCACGTTTTCCCGACCCCAACAAAAAGAAGTCGCACACTCTTGTGTGGTTTTTTAAACCTAATAATGGTTGCTACAGCTCGCCAAGAAGTGTGCAACGCCAACTCCCAAACTTGTCAACCTTCCAACTTCCCTCATATACACATCTCCTCGTTTAAAGGGTTTCCCTCAAATATATCAAACAGATCTTCTCAGAAGGTTTTCTCTCTACCTACAACATACATCTGTATACAACATAAAGTTGCGGTAGGATGATAATCATGTATCAAAAGAAGCACCTCTTCCTTTAAATATACACCAGAACGATGCATTATGTTATCAGCCCAGTAAAAACTTTACTAGTGATGATAAAGAATGATCCACAACACCAGTTTTGACAAATTCAGACAAAAGCCAACAACCTATATACCATGGTTTCAGGCTATGGCCTTGATCAGTACAGGGACGGCTTCATAACATCCTACTAGACAATTTTTTTTTGACAATTAAAATAATTTTATTGACATCTTGTCAATACATGCAAAGTGCACAGTCTGCACTATTTAAAAAAAAAGAGATAATATGGATTATATTAACTATGTACAATGAATATGGCGCCTCTGCCAGCGCTGCAGAATTTGGTGGGGAATCGCCAGTGGGTCTCCAGCGACACCACGCATTTCGCGATCTACGAAGATCTACATCCTACTAGAAGGATTATCACATACATATATATATGCATATTTTCCTCAATCAACCGATAGATAGTGCTATACAAATTAAATATGTATTTTTATAATATCTTAAGAACCAATGGGAAAGACCTTCTCAAAGAGCTAACTCGGCCCACAACAGTGACATGGAAGTGTCAACTTTGAACGCTATCTCTCGGTTAAACAATAAAAGTTCACATAGATGGCATTCACCATACACAGTATATAACCTAACTATGTAAATTATTGATATATGGCAATATTTGCATATAACTCCGCGTCTTCCTGTACTTATAAATAAGATTTAAAACTATTCTCTCTCTCGGTTAAAGAATAAAAGTTCACACAGATGGCATCCACAGTATATAACCTAACCTAACTGTGTAAATTATTAATAAGGCTATATTTGCATAACCAGGAAGTAATTAATACCCATGTTCGCCATGACAAGAGGAAGACCAAGTGGTTTATCCGCCTATGACATGGATACATACATAGGATAAGTTTGGACTAAGATTCATGATATAGCTGCTTTGACCTCATTATTAAACATCTTTGTGAATACTGAAATATCCTAGCGGTTTATTCGACTGGTGTTTGTTGACTTGTGCTTATGCAATTACTGAGGCCTGGTTAAACAACACAGGTCATATGTACGAAACAAACCACTAATGTTTCTTTTTACACATAAAACAAACTTCTACTGTCCTCACTGCGATGACAAATTTTTGGGATGGCTTGGGCTCATCAGTAATGAACCCTTTAGTGATTTCGCCAATTCAATCTACTAGATCGCTTCTAGAGCGTCTTTGATGTCGCTAATCGTCTGTTTTTTCTTTTTTTTCTTTTTTAAAGAGACAGAGGCAATTTAGTTCACACTTGGTTATCTCCTGTGTCTTCAATAAAGGTCACTGTAATATCTTTCAAAGTTATTGTCCCTATATACATGGTACAACTTCCTTAAGTTTGGTCCATGAGTACATATGAGACACTGTAGAGGAAATATTGGTATTTAAGCCAACTATGGACATTGAGGACATGACATGTAAATATTGCAGTACATGTATCCTTACAGCAAGGACAGTAGGAAGTAATAGTTTCATTTCACATATATAGATGGCGTGGCAAGTATCACGTTGGTTGACAGGATGAAAAAAGTGATTGAGCATCAAGGCGACTATGTAGAAAAATAGCAAAGTGTCCAACCTTTCCAATGATGTATAAAAAGTTGTGATTAAATGTGTTTTTCTATGAAAAAAAAAAGGAGACCTTACTTTTCTACTCACCCTCGTAGTAGATTGAATTGGTGAAATCACTGGAGGGTTCCCCACTAATGAGCCAGGCTATCCCAAAAATTTGTCATCGCAGTAAGGACAGTAGAAGTTCTGCTTAAGACAGTTTGTGCTGTAGATGACTTCATTAAATAATTAAAAGGTTTGTGGAGATGAGTTTCTTTTATTTCAAAAACCATCACAAGCTTTCGGACATCTCTGTCCTTATATAGGAGAACTTATACAATGAATAAAACGCCGCCTGATTCTAAAAAGCATTTTTTAATGGTATTTGAAATAAAAAGAAACACATCTCCAGAAATATTTTAATTATTTAATTCCAGGAGATTTAAATCGATTCATGAAGATGACTTTATATGATTATAAATGAAGCTATAGATAGTTGTGATGTAATAGCAAACAATATGTATAAGGCTTTGAGAATATTGTGTTTCGGTTCGGAACTATCAGACGTTTCACAGTAATAAAGAATTCTTCGACATTATCATCAAACATGTTCCGAACATGAACTCCCCAAATGGCAGGGATCTGTCTAGATTCAAGGCGGCTTTAAGCTCCTGATCCGGACGTGCCCTCGGAGAGGGCTACGTCGATTGTATATATCTCTCTTCATTCCTACCATTATTATTACCTTATAACTCCCTTTGAGTGTAAAGATTGACGAGATGTCAATAAAGTTGTTTAATTGTCAATTGTACAGTAATAAAGAAATGTCATCTGGAAGATTGGCTGTTCTTGAAATAACAGACACTTCGGTCAGTAGAGTTTGTATTGTTTCGACGTTTCGACAAAAAAAATATTTTGTCCTCGTCAGGAAAAAATAATAATAAGCTTTCTAGAAAGGCGTTAAAAAATAGGTTTGAGAGGTATTAGGGCGTTTTTGGCCAATCAAATTAAACACAAGAAATGTCAGTAAAATATAATTCTTAATATTTAGTTTTAAAAACTATGGTTAACAAGAAGTAGAAAAGAAGATCCAAATGAAAGAGTTTCTCCTAACCATTGCTAATGGAAGAGCGCGCTGCATTTCCTTGTATCAATTCCGCAAATATATATATTCCGGTAGATGGCACTCTGCTATCAACAATGTTTGCTACACGATATATATATATTAAATGGGTCAAGTTTACCGAGAGGTAAGACATCGTTGTGACAATATGACGCAACTCGTTGTCTCTCCAAAATAACCGTTTCCAAGACTTTCCCCACATGCCCCGCTGGAATCATGCCTTCAGAATCCGGTCACCTGTTGTGATGGTGGTGACATCATCCCCCTTCTATTTGCATAGCGACGGAGTTTGCATATCTCCCCACCAGACTTCCTTCTCCTCTCCATCATTATGGACTCCAAGGTTCTGTAGATTTCCACCGATTCCTTGTTCATTGGAACATGGTATCTTTTCTATCGTAGGTCCCGCTTCTAGCTTCTTCTTACCTTCAACTTCAGCTAAATGGTGTCTTTAAACAAGTTTCGGTTTAGAGATCCACAAATTTCCCAGTCTCATGTCTCGATAACACTAATACTCAATTTAAGCATGCTACACCCCTTTTTGTATTTGGAAAGATGAGCTTTTTACACGGCGACTTCTTCTTTCAAAGTAAAAAAACACTTTTCTACACTGCCCTTACTGCAATGATGAAATAATACTAGAGCGTTATGGTCGATTAAACTGGCGAAACCGCTGGGAGGGTTCACCACTGATGAGCCAGGCCCTATTTTTTCATTGCAGTAAGGGGGCAGTAGGACATTGCTTTATTTGTATTACTTTTAAAAAGAAACGGTAGAGTTTCCAAATAATACTTATTGCTACACGGTTGTCACTTTAATAAAATCTAGTTTTTGCCAGCTAACAAAGGGTAAAAAACACTCCTTTAGGAAATTTAAAATCTTTTTTTTTTTTCAATTTCTATAATTGAATGCGGCATTTTCCCTTTTATGAATATCTTGTTTTAATGTTGTTATAACACGTTGTTTTTTTAAAGAGTAAATAACTCAAAATATATATATTTAAAATTTTCTATAGATGTAGAGCTAGTTCTACTTTTTATTCCTGTTGCATTCATTGTTATATTGTTACTACATCATATTGTTATACCCTTGTTAATGGATTGTTTTACAATTGTTGTTATATTGTTATATGGATGTTATATCATTGTGGAACATTGTTAATATATTGTTGCATACTTGTTTTATCATTGTTATACGGGTGTTATTCCAATGTTGGGCAATTGTGTGTGTTAAATACATTGTTATATACTTGTTGTGCCATTTTTATACGGGCGTTATTCCTTTGTCAGATAATTGTTAATATATTGTTGTATTATTGTTATATGGGTGTTTTTTCAATTGTTGTGCCATGGATATACGGGTGTTATTCCATTGTTGGATAATTGTTAATGAGCTTGCTGTGCTATTATTAATGGATTGTTTTTCAATTGTTGTACACTATTTTTATACGAGTGTGTTATTCCATTGTTGGATAATTGTTAAACGATTGTTGTACCATTGTTATACCGGTGTTGTTATATAGACAAAAGTTTTATTAAGCAAACAAGGAAATATCTTTAGAGAAACGAGACACACACACAGTAAGTGGTTGGGCAAGACACCAGCGAGAGTGGGCGAAAAATGAGTTCAAGGCTCTCTATCATCGTTGAGTAAATGATCTGCTTATTTACATACTCTGTCTGTCTGTATGTAACTACTGTATTCCTTTACATGGTTGGTTCCGCCGAGATATATATATATAGTACAAGAATTAAGATTATTCTTTTTGCCTAAGATATGCATATACATTATAATACGAGTGGTATAAAGGTGTTTATATTGAAATAAATTTATTCTTCTATAAATTTAGATTCTCGGCGAGGAGGGGATTTGTGTTTTAAAAATTTTGAAATTTTTAAAATTCTACATAGAGAGAGAGATATAATTTTCTATTAAAACCAACCGGATTTACGTCCATAATCACATTTCGATAATTTCCACTCCGAGTCCCAAATACAATTCTGGAAACTAATATAGGAAATAATATCTATCGAATTTTTAAAGTCCAAGATTTTAAAGTTCCTAATTCATGAACAAAAATACTTTTAATTGATATTATTATCTTTACGCTTTCTCACAGATAAACTTATTCATAAATGAGTTTATTATACATATATATATGGGGTATTTATATTTACTACTTTTGTCAAAATGACGGTACACACAAAACCCAGGTAGTTGGCGACCTGATCACTTTATATAACTCTGTAGAGGCATCTCTCCCTTTAAACAAGCAGTAAAACAATGCATTATGTTTATAATTCCAGTAAAAATCTTAAAAGTGGTGATAAAGTATGTGCCGCAAAACACCAGTTTCGGCAAATTCAGACAAAAGCCAACAACCAGTATACCATGGTTTCAGACTATGGCCCTCATCAGTACAGGGACGGCTTCATAACATCCTACGAGAGGGTTATGGAATCGGTCGAATTTTCCAGAAATGTGTGTTTGTCATGTGTTATATATAACTCTGTTATAAAACAAATAGCCTTTTAAAAAATGGCAACTCGAGAAAAACGTGTAAAAAGAACGAATTGAATTCACAAAATAAAATCCCACAAGAATAAATATGTTGAAGCTTTAATAATTGGTTACAACGATACATTCATTATTAGAGAATTACAATTATTTAAAATAATAGCTTTAATATGAAGAAATATTGGCAAAATTGCAATATTTGCTCGATGAAATTTCTTGTAATTACTATATGTATGCACCTCTATACACACACAGACTTATAAGCTGATGTCCCTAGGTTCCATAAACACCCTGTCTTCTTTAGTAAATACAAGTAATATAAAAAAATAATCCAATACAATAATAGAGCGGTCTGGAGATTGATTTGGCGAAACCGCTGAGAGGGTTCACCACTGATGAGCCAAGCCCTCTGATTTAATAATTTTCATCATTGCAGTAAGATCTGTAGAGATAATATTTGATGTCATATATCATAGGAAAGATATTGTCAAAAATAATTATTACAAATATTATGGAAGTCATTCCTAAAGGTTGTTAAAAAAACCAACACCATTCCTATGTTTTAACCCCGAAAAGAAACCACCTCCGCTATACAAAAAGGTTGAGTAACTTCAGGGATAAGATTCAATAAAATATCCTGAAATCTTTAAAAAACAATTTTTATTTAAAGTCAAAATAATATTTCAGAAAGAAGACGGTCAAGAGAAGCTGACGTAACAACGTCCTACTTTATAGAATAACAACGCAACAATTTCGCTCTTTTTCTAATGTCATCATTATTTTTGTAACCTTTAGTAAACCTTCGATTGGAAGAAATCGGAGCGACAAAACAATATTCTACATCTGGGCTTCCAATGACCTGCTCTAACAATTATAGATGATGAAAGCACGATGACATTTGTGGTTTTTAACTAGCGGACGATCAAACCGTGTTCTACCCGATTCAATATTTACCTAACCAATATTGATTATTTTTAAACAGAGCTTCATTATTATTATTATTTATTTTCTCGGTGCTCTTTACTGATGATCGCCCCAAAATATTTAAAACAGACGGATGGACATGCGAGATTTGCGGGACAAGAATGGAGCCGGGGCAACATCACCATATACTCTCATGTATGGGGCTGAAAGACGAACGAGAAGTGCTCCTCAGTGAAATAGGCCTTGATGGACTCTCTTTGGAGCTCCTGTTGAATGAGGTAGTGAGAAACAGAGCTGGAGCGTTTGCGTTGTTCAAATTTTGGAAGACGGCTGAAGAGAAGAGGAAGTTATATACATAATCTAATTGATGTAAATAATTATATGTAAATAATCTTTGTCAGGATTAGAATGACGAATCCTGTATGGGACTTTGATTCCAGTAAAAGGCTTGTTGTTGTATATAGTCACAGTGTAGAAAATACTATACTATACCTACTACATATATCTCTGTATTCTTAGATCTCTTCTCTTCAATTACTCTGTAAACTGGCGAATCCTTCATAGGACGAGAGGTCCTCAATAAAGGCTTTTGTTGTTGTATTATTATTTATTTTTGCTTATCCCTAGTACACATGGTACAGGCCATGATAATCATGGTGGGTAGAAGTAGGCAACCGCTTTTACTGTAAGTACACCAAATGTCTACACACATGAAAGCAGTTCGACTTTGCACTTACAAATGTGCCAGAGCCCCGTACAGAGCTTTATTATTGATAGTAGTAGTTTTTGTGAAAAAGAAAAGAATCATATTGAAATGTTATTATCAATTTTTTTGACTCCAAAATATGCTAATTAGCGCGTTATCGATATACACTCATGGACAAAACTTAAGGAAGTTGTACCTTTTAGCATATATATCGGGACAATAACTCTGAAATATATTACAGTGACCTTTATTGAAGACACACGAGATAACCAAGTGTGAACAACCTCTGTCTCCTTAAAAAAATAAACATACGACCGGTGCCATCAAAGATTTTCCACTTCCTTAAGTTTTGTCCACATGAGTGCAAATACAAATTTAAAAAATATATATATAATAATAATAAAACGTTGCGGTGGTTCGTAAAACCAAATTTATCTTTGAAACCAAAACAATCTTCCAGATGACCTGTGAAGTTTTGGTATGCAAATGAAGATAGAAGTATCGTAAGAATTCAGGCGACCTTGAAACATCTTTGTGTGATAATGTAGGGCGAATTTTATAGGCAACATTAACCTAACATGTTTCCGACACGGTGTAATAGGCCTACTTACACCCAGTACCTATCACGGCTGGGCACTAAAATCCACGACCTAGCTGAGCTCTGTTTCCAACTGGATTGACCTTCCTGTGTTATGCAACTTTAACCCAACGTAGCTGTATATTGGATAACATGATATAATGACAAAAATACATAGCTTCTTTTTTCAGTTTCTTTGCTCTTGAGCAGATCCTGCTCTCCAGTGACATCAGGCTTCTCTATCTTGAGTTCTTCATAATTTCCCATCCAGTCCATCAGTCCAATTATTCCTACCGTTCTCTTTCCATTCATTTTGTCCTCCAGAACATTCTTCATCAATCCATTTTCTATTATATATATGTACGATACAAATCCATGTCCTCTTCTCGTGACTTTTCAAGATCTCTCTCGTTCCTCTCCTGAGATTTTTAAATTCTTGATCTTAACAACCCAAGCTTATTCTCCCCATTCACTTCCAGATCAAATTCTCAACTGGACATGTTCATTTCAACTTGATGTACACTTTTGTCTTACATTTAGTTAACTCTGTCTGTACGTTAGCTAACGCTAACTTTATTTTCGAGTTATATTGATTATTTATATTCCGGGTCAGAGAGGTACAAATTGTAAAAGATATGTACGTCGGAGAAATTGGGCATACTTTAAGAATTTCAAACTGAATTACAATCATTTCCGTCTCTATAAAAAATCTCCATCCCCCATGTTTGAACATGAGCGGTTCCTGTGAGGTGTGGGAAGGAAGGTTCCAGTGAATGCGGGAGGATATTTGGTCCTCCAAATGTTGCAAGTCATTCTCAGGGTAATCCCGGGCGATTTACTGAGAGCTTCGTATTACATAGCTGTGGACAGTTCTAAATTGCATACCTACCTATTATATAGTTGCATATATAGTACGCATAATATATATATTTAAAACAAATAAGACATTCTGACCGCTTACATGAGCTTTTTTAGATGGCAGAGCGCCATCTAGAGGAACAAAATTCAACTAAAAGTTAATTTAACTTGTTCCCTTTTCCTTTTTTTTTTAATTATTATATATAAAGTAACTTCAAATTGCGAAAAGAAATCATATTTTTGCATATATAACAACCGTACATTTTTTGTAAATGGGGCATTGCGTAATTGCATAGGTAACAGCCCCAAATTGCATACGGGCATTATATAATTACATATACATTGAACTATAGATATAGAAACATTACATAGTTGCATATACAATAACCTCAAATTACATATATAAGTATTACCTATTTGTAATTGCACAACGCACGTATATATGCAACTATGCGCATATAAACATTCAAAAATAATTGCCTATACGCATATTTCATAATTAAATATATAACAATACTAAAAATCGCATAGAAACTTTACATAATTACATATGTGTAGTGCATAATTAACTTGTATATAGTTATCTTGAAATATTATTTATTTGGCTAAAACCCAGGAGCATACAAGTGTCGCCAACTACCCAACTCTCTCTAAACATGTTGGGGGGAGGGGGAGAATAAATCAATCTACTAACAGAAAATATAACGTCTTAAATTATTAAATAAGTTAATTTAAAAAAAAAAGATTTAAATATACTGAAGTTAAATTGTTTATTTCTCACATTATATATGCGCTTATTTTCAAATGAAATTTATTGATTTTCGAACTGAAAAAAAGTGTCGCGTCACGGTGACTGGCCACTATGGAGACATGGATACCACAGAAATTTCCTTGAAGAAGATGCTTCGAGGAAATTTAATTTTGAGGTTATCGGGGTCTTCCTCGATATTTTCAATGATTGCCAAAGAAAAAAAAAATTGGACTTTGGACCGATTGTTTGCTATCACCTGCTCTGGTTTCGAGGAAACGCTATTTACTTTATTGTTGGCTTTTTCTGCTCTTTGAAATTGAAAAAAAAAAAAACTTTTTTTTCTTGGCTAGTGAATTTTTTTTATATATAATTTGAGAGAAAAAGTTCTGTGAAATTAAGACATAACGATTATAGTAAGAATGAGGATGATTGCTGACTTTCAGTTGTTATAAATTTAATATTCACTGATAGGTTGAAATAATTTTTATTGACTCCAGACCAAATATGTCGTCAAAGTAAGGAGACAGAGAGAGAGAGAAAGAGTGTAGGTATGTAGGGGAATATGTTGTAGGTGTGTGCTCCAAATTGTATGCAAATTTGGCTATTCTCCATACAAACAGACCAATATATCTTGGTAGTCAATCTGAGGAGTTAATATATGCAACTTTTGTTGTTTTGCGTCTTTTTCGCTCTCGAAACTAAAGGGGAAAAATAGGTTAGCAACGCCCTCACACTTCCTGCGTATTGTAAGAGATTGCTTTTAGGAGAAATTAGAACAATGTTAAAGTATAGGCCCTCCTTTTTATGCAAATTGATGGTAAAAAAAATAGTGTAGCGCTTTATTTTATACAAATGAAATATAAATATAGTATAGTAGCTTCTATTATATTTTAATAAAAACACAATATTATATATATAATAATTTTTAATATTGTATTTTAAATTAATTGCAATGTCATACTTGGAAGTTTGTGTGTGTGTATTTCTTAATTTACTGTGTAGCAATATATATCTAATTTAAGGGCATCTATTGATCGCATAACTTTGCAGATGACCGAACGCCATCTATCGGACTAAATTTTAACTGATCGTAACTGAACTTATGACAAAAAAAAAAAAAGTTTGGACAAATCCTCTATTTATGATTTTTTTTAAATCATCGCTCAGTTTTTATTTATTCCGATAGATGGCGCTCTGCAATCAGTAACGTTTATTTGTATTGGTCAGGAGAGAGGTTCCTTCATTATGTTACGACGATGAAGCGATAACCAGGGCAGTGGAGTACAAACTGGTAACTAGCAGGTGTCTGAGTGGGTTGGTTACTGGACAGAGTGGGCTGGTTGCTGGCAGTTAGGCTGGCCAGAAGTGGGGTGGATCAGTCCAAGCTCTCTGTATCCTAGGTTTCAGGAAAGATGGACAGCTGAAGTGATTCTTATCACTCTTCTCTACTACTAATCAACTGGAATGCCACCATATGGCGTCTAATACACTCATAGACAAAACTTAGGAAGTATGTATATCGGGACAATAACTCTGAAAGATATTACAGTGACCTTTATTGAAGACACACGAGATAACCAAGTGTGAACAAAATTCCCTCTGTCTCCTTCAAAAATAGACAGGTGACGGGCGATAAAGACTTTCAATTTCCTAAAGTTTTGTCCATGAGTGTACATCAGTCTATACGTTGCCTTAATCAGTTTTATACGGTATTGTCGATTTTATTCCCATAGTATAATTCTGGTACAATAGTAGCTCTAGCGCTTTGAACGTCACAACCATTTTCTAAACCAATTTTAAAAATAGTTTTTTTTTTTTAGAAAGTAGACAACAGATTTTAATTTGAATTTCGTTTTGGTATTTTCAGCTTTCTCCGTCTCACGCTATGCAAATTAAAACAGCGAATCAAGATTTGAATATGCAAATTGGGAAAGTACGTCGTTATCGGTGACCTTCTCGGTACTAACATTAATTGACCAAAAAGCACAGAAATATTTGAAGAATAAATATGCAAATCTAAACTGCATTCATCAATGCAAATTGGTGGAAGAAGTAGATGTGGACCGGATACTAAGGACTAATAAAGGGGTTAAAAAGAAGCCGACAAAAGAAACTGATGAGAACAAAGAAGTCAGAAAGGTGTGAGAGACAAGTGGTTGTTATCTGTCCGTGAAGAAATCTTATAAAAATGTGGTGACACAACCGGTAGAGTGAGTCACCCATGCGACACCTCCTCCTACATCCTTGGAGTTAGTTGGGCAGTTCACCAACCTTGGGTCCAAGTAGTTCGCCAACCCTTCACATGATAGATCCAGGTAGTTCGCCAACCTTGGGTCCAAGTAGTTCGCCAACCCTTTACATGATGGATCCAGGTAGTCGGCCAACCCTTCACATTATGGATCCAGGTAGTTCGCCAACCTTTCACATGATAGATCCAGGTAGTTCGCCAACCTTTCACATGATGGATCCAGGTAGTTCGCCAACCTTTCACATGATAGATCCAGGTAGTTCGCCAACCTTTTACATGATAGATCCAGGTAGTTCGCCAACCTTGGGTCCAAGTAGTTCACCAACCCTTCACATGATGGATCCAGGTAGTTCGCCAACCTTGGGTCCAAGTAGTTCACCAACCCTTCACATGATGGATCCAGGTAGTTCGCCAACCAGGGGCCAAGTAGTTCACCAACCCTTCACATGATGGATCCAGGAAGTTCGCCAACCTTGGGTCCAAGTAGTTCACCAACCCTTCACATGATGGATTCAGGTAGTTCACCAACCCTTCACATGATGGATTCAGGTAGTTCACCAACCCTTCACATGATAGATTCAGGTAGTTCGCCAACCTTGGGTCCAAGTAGTTCGCCAACCCTTCACCTGATGGATCCAGGTAGTTCGCCAACCTTTCACATGATGGATCCAGGTAGTTCACCAACCCTTCACATGATAGATCCAGGTAGTTCGTCAACCTTTCACATGATGGATCCAGGTAGTTCGCCAACCCTTTACACGATAGATCCAGGTAGTTAGTTCAGTTGGGTGTTTGCCATTGGAGGATACGTACTATGTCTTACTACACAGACTCTTTATAAACCTATGTTTAAATAACAACTGTTGGAAATTTGAAGAAAAAAAAACGTGGGAACGCCCTTGCAACCTCAGATACATCTATTACGTCTTGCAAAATGCCCTAATTCTTATTTTTACAGACGAGGACAAAAGATTTTTGTCGAAACGCCGAGAAAATAAAAATCTTTTTTGGTCGAAATGTCTTTTATTTTGAAAAACTGTCAAGTTATTCTCAAGATAATGTTTTGAATTCAAACAAAATTATACGAACGATGATAAGGCTAGGGTGACTCTCACCTATCAATATCAAACAAGCTGGAACTTGTCAGAAACTGGGCTGCACTAGTCAGTGTCTGCTTTGTTTGGATTTACATTGCCTTTGTCTGTTCGTGTATGTTGTGTTATGTGAGATGTGATGTGTGTATGTTGTGTTATGTGCAAAATGTATTACTTTGCGTATGTTTGTTATGTGAGATGTGATGTGTGTATTTTTTGTTATGTGAGTTGTACGTGTAATGATATACATGTGTTACGTATACTGTATCTATATTATGTTGTGTTATGTGTACGTGTTGTGCGCATGTTGTACGTGTTCTGTATCGAGCTCGTATATCGAGCGGACCCAATATGTAAATATAATTCATTAAATCAACTTTAAACAAACGTGACTTTCAATTTCCTTGATCAAAAAGAACTTGACCGTTATCGTTTCGAAATAAACTTGGTTGACTTATTATAAATATGGATGTGAGGTGGGTTTTAGATCATCTTTAACACAAACAAATACAATACACATAAACTGAATTTATAAATCTTATATAATCTTTATATAGAAACTTCAAAAATCCATTTAAATAATCACAACAATGAGACAGAAGGTTCTAAAGTTGCATATTCGCCTACAATAACAACCTTATATTAAAAGTTGTAAAACGAAATCTTATTTACATATTGAGTTTTAGAATTAAAGAATAGTTGTTGTGATGGAATACAAAGAAACTATCACCCATAATTATATAATGCAACAAATAAGGTCACTTTTGGTAGGCTAATAAACGCTAATGTTGACATACTTTATATAAATATTGGAGAGTCCAATATGCAAAGATGGGCGAATGCCATTTAGCGGAATATAATAACAAAAATTAACAAAAAGTCTATTATTTATTTTTTTTAAATAACCCAATATTTATTGATTGATTGATTAATATATATTATCAAATAGTTTTTCAATCAATAAATAATTTATTAGATAATAAAAGGCATTATTATTATCTAATGAATTAAATATGGATTGCTCTATTTTCAAAACAAATAATTTATTATAAATATATCAATTATATTTTCAATTAAAAACCAAATATTGATATAGTTAAAATATATATTCAAATCGATACGATTGTTAACATAACCCTTATAATGTACTTATATTAAACCAATATTCGTTGAGTAAGCTCAGGAAGGCGCGGCCAGTATGACTATAGATCTTGTGGAATTGTAAAATTAATGATTGACAGATATATAACTTAAAATTTGACAAGTCAAATGAAATACTTCTAAAACAAAAGCCCATTAAGTTTTGAAAAGTATTTAAATAGCTCTATATTGTATGCAAATAACCTTCTCACAGCAAGACCAACAATAGTAAAGCCAAATTTGCATAAAGTATATATATATATGAAGGGAGTTCTTATATGTATATAAGTATGGAATGAGAACTAACGTGTGATAGAGTGGTAGGTGCGAGCACAATAGAAAAGAATTGGAAAATATAAAGTGAGTCAAGGTCTTAAAGAGAACCTAAAAATCGTGAAGTTCCTTTAGAGGTCATTCCTTTATGCGAATTTGAGCCCAGACGAACAGGTGTTTCTGGGCAGACGACGGCGTGTAAAGAACCTTGAGAGGGGTGGGAGAGGGGGTTAAAACTCACCTGGCCAGTTCGTCGTCTACAGCATCGACTTCTTTGAAATAACTATTCGATTATGTAAATCAGAAATTATTTCTTACAATTGGTTCTTTTTTTATATATTTTAATTCATTGATGAGGTCAGGGTTGTCGAGTAATTGTTTCATTTTTTTATTAAAGGTTGGTAACATTGCTTTACTTTTTTTAAATGGGTTGCTTGATATTGTTTTGGTTGAAATTGATGTTCTGTGTATTAATTAGAAATTGTCAATCACGTCATTTCTGAATTACCTTTCTTTTTATTATTCATTGAATATAGAAGTCATTATAAACATCTTTTTGGTGTTTTTACATATCGTTGCTTTTATCCTATCCCACCCCAATTATTTTATCCATTAAATAAGCTGTGAATTGATATGAAAATTGTTATATAGAGAAAGAACGACTTCTTAAATTCCCGTTGTTGTTTAGTGTTATTTTAATAGATTCTTTGACTATTCGCCGTAGGAAGAAACAATTATCTTCTTATTGGATCATTATCAATCCCCATTATTGTTAAATTGTCATTTCAATACACTGTAGAAAGGTAACACGACGAATTAAAAGAATTTCCAATTTAAACAGAAAGTGAGGCAGACGAGACTAATCTTATCAATGACGTGAGTCAAAAGTCAAATAGAATTTACAAAAGATAAGCAATCGATATCTTATCAGAAGCTGATGATAACTTTGTCATATTACATGTACGAAAACATCTGTACTGGTTGTTTTTATTTTATTTTTTAAACGTCCCTTTCTCTCTCAAAACTTGAACAAAATGAAAACGAAATTGTTGTCATTTTTTCAACGATAATATTTTGAAAGTTCGTTTGATGAGGTATTCTATGATTAAAATAAGTTCCAAAATGTAAAAGGATGAGTAATATCTAACGCTACGAAGGAGAAATGATCGGCGGTGTGAAAGAATCAAACGAACTTACCTTGTGTGGCGCCCGTAGCAGACGATGCACACCAGCTATCTGGTTGATGAGGGGTAGGTTGACATTAAAAGTATAAAACGGGGGCCGCGTGGGCTCTGGGAAATTCGTACTGGCTGAGAAAGGGTCGATGTCGTTGAGGAATTGTACACGGCACGTCAGGCTTGCCATGGCGCCCCGCGCACCAGACGAACTGGTCTCCCCACGCATGCGCTCTGTGAGCCTGATAGCCCGCTGCGCCACCTATATTTAGGACGAAAATGGACCACTTTTGCCACCAGGGGGTGGAATTCTTTATCTTTCGGTATTTCTTTCTTTCTTTTTGGAATGTGTGTTTTTTTTTAAACAATGATTTATAATATATTGAGAGAATATATATGTGATGAACATTATATATATTTATCGTTGTGTTTTTTGAAATATCATTTTATTATTTTTTTGAAATCATCATTAATTTTGTTTAACATTTAATAATTATTTGAATGAATTTATTATTAGGATGTGATGTTTTTTTTTTTTTTTTTGCATATAATATTTTAATAAATATTTTTTTCAGTAGTGTTCAATAAATTTCTCTAGTGACACACACATATAGATGGATTTTATGATTTCCTTAGGAGGGTAATGTCCTCCCTATATTTACATATTAGATCTAATGATGAGCCAGGCCATCCTAATATATTTTCCCGTTCAAGGATTACAGAGAAATTTATTTAATATAAATTTAAAGGTAGAATACTATGTGTGTGCAGGTTAAAAATGTAAAAAATAAAATATATTCCATAAATATATAAAGACAAATATCAACAAGTAGATGAATTAACCAAATTCTAAATCATTTAGAAAAGTTTCGTGAGTAAATTTTTTGAAATTAAAAAAAAAAAAGTGGCTTGTCAAAGAGCAACTACGTGAAAGCATTACCTAATTAAGTTTAAAATAATCTGCATTTTGTTCTATAGAAGGGAAATATTGTGGCAATAAATTTTAATGCTGGTTACTCAAGATTTTGTTGCCAATTATACTCTCATGGACAAAACTTAAGGAAGTTATACCTTTTAGCATGTATATTGGGATCCAGATAATAACTCTGAAATATATTACAGTGACCTTTATTATTCACTGCTTTTCACATGTGTAGACATATGGTGCACTTACAGTAAAAGCAATCGCCAATTTCTACCCACCATGATTACCAAGGCCATATTACGTCTACTAGGGATATTTATTTTAAAAAATATTCGCACCAACTGTGAAAAAAAAAAAAAAACAGACGACGGGCGGTATCAAAGACTTTCTACTTCTTTAAGTTTTGTCCATGAGTGTATATGAAGCTACAATTTAAACTTGAAGATGCTATATCAAACTAAACAGGGTCCACTACTTGCAAAAAACTTAATATATATTACTTGACGGTATATTTGTACCATAACGAGGGATTGTTTATAGAGGAATCTTGTTATCACATTCTTCTTTGTTTTCCTTTATTAAGCTGAGAAAACAAAACAATAGGGGGGAAATCCTAAGTCACCTTAATTAATGTTTGTTTTTTTTTTATTTAGCTTATATTAATAATATTTTTATAAAAATATGGATGAATCATGTGAAAAATACCGTGTGAAACATTCAATCCAATCTGCAAGTTACAATTTAAGCATGTGAGAGGCTATAGCAATCTAAACAGGGTCCACTACTTGTAACAAACTTGACGATGAAGAGAGTATGTCCGAGATGTCGGCAAAAATTATTGTCTTCATTGGGGGGAGATTCTGTTCGAGGGAAAGTTATTAAACATTTCCATGAGAGTCTAATCTGTTATGGAGAATAATACACTAGGAAGTTTGGACATCTTGTCCGGCAAATGTTAAAGGGATGTATGGAAGGTATTACAGGAAGACGATGGCCAATAATGGAGAGTTCAATTTCGGAAGAAGACCCTTCAAATTATCAAAATACCCACCATAGATAGGAAGCTGTGAGAGGACAGGAATACTGCCAGCTACCCAGTGTCTCATGCTATATCTTCCTTAGCTTCAGATTAAAGAAGCTGCTCCGAATCCTCAGCTCTTGTTTTGTGTTCGTTTACAATAAAATAATTGAATCGCACGGATTTTTTTATGTCCTTTATCAGATAGAGAAAATATATTGTATTATAAACACAAAAAAAGGTATATCCTGACGTGCTCACATGAGCTTTTTAGATGGCAGAGAGAGAGCGCGCCATCTAGTGGAAAAGAAATCAACTAAACATTGATTTAACCTGTTCCCTGATATTTGGCCAACATATTTTCTTGATAAATCAAGAAAAACCAACCACGAACGCGTTTCGGGCTGTTGGCTCTCCGTCAGCAAGGTGTAGGCTGTACTCTACGACCAAATATTGTATTATCCGTTACAGAGACGCCGTTAAATTTCAACAATATCTCTTCAACTACAGAACATTAACGACGGAGAAACTCGAGGATAGATAAACCGAAACTTGTTTGAAAAATCACTTCATTTAAATTTTTACTTTAAAAACTATTTTTAAAGGCCGTCAAGAAATGTGGCTGAGAAAAAATAGCAACGATCGAGAAACGGGGACTTAGCTAGAAACTTGGTTTATCATAGAAATCCATTTAGACATTCATAATAAGCTTTATTTTCACATACAAAGATCACGTTAAAAATGTAAAGGATTATAAAATAACAATCGACCAAGTGGTATAACTAACTATCCAGAGAACTCCCATCACCACAGTCTCAGTTCGTGGAACTCTTCTCCCAGTTTGTAGAAAGTTTTGTAATAAACCCTCATATCTACTAATAATTTAATAACATCTACAAGTAATCTCCAGGGTTAACTTTCTTGTATGATTTCTATTTCTCATATATTTAGATATTGAATTCTCGGCGTGTATAGCTGGGAGTTATACTTCTACGTGCTCCAGTTGAAGGGCATGTTAGCTCGGAAGCTGGAGAAATGGTGCAAGAAACTTAACCCTGGAATGTCTGCTGATTTTATAAAGATTTGTGCAAGCTGTCATATCATCTTGTAGCGTCCTCTCTTTGATTCTCTTAGCTAAGGTGTAGTTGCCATGTTTACTTCTATTCTCTGTAATTCTGTAGTTGACACTGTGGAGTTTATCGTATTGTTGTACGAGAGGAGTGTTTCTGGGTTGAAATTACATTTATTGCTGAAACTAAGTTTATAATTTCCTCTCAAGGATATTAAAGTAAGGTTGAAGATATTTGCTGATTTACTTAATGAGAGTACTTTTTTTAAGATTGGAGATTTTTTTAGACCAATGTGTGTTCTAGTGTTGGTCTATCGCAAAACGAAAAAAAAAAAGATCCATTATATATACTTATATATAAAAAAAGAAAATAATAAATTATGAAAATCTATCAGATGACTAGGATTGAATCTCATCCTTAATTACATATCTTTCCTTTCCGAGCTTAATAAAAAGACGGAGCGACCTTGAGTCAAAAGTCAAGGCCATTTAAAATGAAATTTCCTTGTAGGAAGCGAGTCTTGTGCTGCGGGGTGGAGGAAGTATGGATTCACGGCAAAAAGTTTTAAAAGGAAAGGGAGAGAAAGTTTGCATACTTTCTCAGCGTTTTGGTAGAATAACCCTAGTCTTCCTAGGTCTTCTAGACGTGGTGGGTTTTGTTTTTTTCTAAGATTTTGTTAAGTTCGATATTGAGATTGGTATTATCAGCTAAAATTGTCATCACAGTAACTTCTTCAGAAATAGTTTTGATTCTATACATAGTAAGAAATATAAATGACATTCTATGATAATCCAATAGGTTGTATTACTTTCTAAAAACATTTTTTTCTAAAAATGTTTTATCCATGTAATTCGTGGGTGTGCGTGTTTCGATCTAAATTTCATTGTTAAATAAAGAAACTATTGTTGTAGCAGCGAACTCTTTTTTGCATATAACGTCCCTTTAAACTTTTACGACATAAAAAAAAAAGACAATTAATTTTTTTTCTTTTTTTTTTTTTGTCGAGAGACTTTACATCAATTTTAAATAAAAACTTTGTGTTGGATGCGCCATATTTGCATATACAACTTTCTCCCATCGATATATACATCTTTGCATTATATATTTATTCAGAAATTTTGATTTTTTTAAATACTAATACACAATATTAGATATTTTATGCAACATAATAAATGGTTACTTTGCATATTGCTTAGAACCACTATGGTGCTACCATATATGCATATTCCCTATATTGGCATCTATATAAGATTAAAAAAAAAAAAACAGTTTTACGCATTTATTTTAATTAAGACAATTTTTTTTTCTAATATTCTTTCTGCGATAGAAAATATTGGGTGTACCTGGCTCGTCAGAGGTGAAACCTCCCAGCGGTTTCGCCAGTTTAATCCCCCAGACCGTTATAATACTAATATACTGTATGTAGTATATATCTTTCGAATTAAAAAACTCTTAGTGAGATAGTATTTAAGTAAATTATGAACATATGTTTTTTTGGAGAATAGTAGAAAAAATATTAAAAAATTGCGCTCAATAATTTATTTTCTTACATAGAGAGGGCGCGATATTGCCTTATAATTATTGGCAGATTATGGCCATATTGACGCGTCTTCCAAAACTGATTATATCACTATATTAAGATGTTAATGAACCTATCGACGAAAAAAAAAAAGTCAATAAAAACCATTTGGACAATGAATGGAATTTTAGGGTGGACGAAACAACTTAACCAGGTGACCTAGCCATCCATCTATATGCAAATTCCGTAGGTCAAATTAAGCAGAATTCCCTCAGGCGGATTCCGAGGCTTTACTTTTAAAGGAGGTTGTGACAATTTTTGCCAATCAGTTCTTCTTGTCTTTGAAGGATTAGTATCTTGATACTGGTGGTTGATTTTTCTAAAATTTTTAAAAGTTTTTATTGACAAATTGCACTAAATAAAGGAAAGTTTGCGGACATCTTGATATTTGAAACATGACTGTAGTCACGTCAAATAATACAACATGAATGTAGTCATGGAATTTTCTATAATTGAGATGGGAGACGATGCCAACCACAACAAGTTAATCTCCTGATATCTCTCTTTATTAGAACATGGAGAGTTTCAGGGATGACCATCTTGCTTCAGGCTAAAAAAGTGTGACAAGGTATAAAAGGTGATAACAACAGATTTTTTAAATCAAGAGAGAGAGAGATTTATAACCCAATGAGCACAGAACGCCAACTACCCGGGCTATCCAGCTCACCAGTATGAACTAGTTAACACAAAGCGCTTTTACTATCGTTCTGATTTGATTGCTGAGCAGAACCAGTTAATCAGGAAGTTCCATAGTATGTGAGGCTAGCTAGGGTTGGTCAGTCCAAGCAGCTGTCTGTATCCTATGTCTCAACTGAACAGCTGAAGGTGATGTCTGTGGTAAAAAATCAAGGTTCAAGTTGGAGAACGACGTAAAATAAAAGCGACTTTAAAGCTATAGACGTAAATTGAAATGTAAGGATAAGTTAAAGAGAGAACAACAGAGAAATTAATCCTGAAGAGAGAGGCTGCCTGGCCGGCATTCATATTTCTATGAAAAATAGACACTTCGGCCAGTTAGAGTTTTTTATTTTCTCAACGTTTCGATAAAAATCTTTTGTCTTCGTCAGGAGAAGTAAATAAAAATAAAGCATTTGGCAAGGCGTTAAAAATTGTAAAAAAGAGAAATTTATCTTTTATTACAACAAGATAAAAAAAAAAACAACACAAGCTTTCAAAACTTGCTGTGTGACTACAGCTGTGTAATTACAGTATAATAAACATTTAGTCTTTGTGTAAATTTCTTCTTATATATCTGAATAGGATACTAATTTAAAAACTGAAATATCGTCTTACTTTATCTCAAGTTTGGCCTGAAGAAGGAAGTCCTTTCCCGAAAGCTCGCCAAGAAAAGAGAAATATTGGGAGAGCGATCATCTGTTGGTTTTATTTTTAATTGAAACATTACATGCCATTTATATCCCCATCAATCGTTATAAATACATCATCTGAAATATAACAAATATAATCATTAATCACGAATATTTCTTTTTCAAATAAAATAAACTTCTACTGTCCTTACTGTAATGAGAAAATATTGGGAGGGTTTGGCTCATCAGTGGGGAACCCTCCCAGCGGTTTCGCCAATTATTTCCCGTGTCTCATATATCTAGATAAAGTATCTTCTGAGACAAAATTCCTTTTCGTTAGTCAACTCGTTATCCATATTTGCATAACTTCATGTTAATTTTGATGCCAATGATGAAGAATTTTACTTTTTTTTCTGAATTTCATTTTTATGAGTAGTTCCGAGAGAAGTTCAGTCAGCCCGCTCTAATAAAATATAAAGCCCCAGTTTATTGAATTCCATTGTGAATTATTTGGACGTTTCTCTTTAATGAAATCGATTCCCACTGAATCAAAGTGACACGTCGTCCAGAAGGAAAAATCTTTATTTTTTACATACGTTTCCATAAATATCATTTACCATCATCATCATAATGTAGTATAGCCATCTCCTATATGGAGGTCGGCCATCTTGGAATGTCATCTCCCGCCCTGTCCTTTGGGCAATTCCACTTCCTTATATCATCTCATTCCAGACCTTCATTCTATTACATTAGTGAACCAATCCTTCCTTGATCAAAATCTTCATTATTTTCAACTCTCCAGGTATGATCAATAGACTCGATAATCTTCCGACTACATGTCCTGTCCTTTGATTAATCTATTTAGATGGCCTCATATTAAATCTAACCCAAACTTCTTAGTTTGTCATATCTCCTGAGTTCTTATAGAGCACCCCAGAAAGAGTTAATTTTCCGCTCTGGTTCTTTGGTCATTGTCCAAGCTCCATAGTAGAGAACGGACCAAACAAAACAGTTAAGCCTCTCTCTTCTTTAGTTTCGTATTTAAATCTCTTCTTAAAAGCTTTTTGTTTTGTTTTTTTCCAAAAAGCATATTTTGCCTTTGCAATTCTGACCTCAACTTCTTTTGAATCTTCCATCTTCATTTGACATGCCTCCAACATAAGTAAAATATTTGTGTTCAATTTCCACGCCATTAATATTTATTTGGAATTATTAAGGTGTTTTGGAATTGAAAGCCATGAGTCTCATTCCATAAATATCTCATAAACTCTGTTATTTTCTAGGTGTTTACTTTGTACTAATTGCTCCGGTTAGTTCTGTGCGTGGTTCCACACGTCGTTAATTGCAGTGTAACATCTGTGTATCTAAAATAAACTATAGAAGTTATAAATATCTTTGAAATTATTTATTTTGTGATCCTATAGTTTATATTTTTCAATCCTGTTAAAGGTGATCCAGCGAAAACGTCTATGAAAATAAAGATGTTTTCTGTGAGCAAAGTGTTAATTTGATTCTGTAACTTTATGGTTTCATTTATAAAAAAGAAAAAAAAATGATTTGAAATAGTTTACAATTTTATTTGAATTCTAGTGATTTATTTATATATAATCACATAATAAAATACATATTTCTGTTTTTTCCCTTATTTTTCACATTTTCAGCGTATTTACACAAATTTGTCCTTATATCCCATTTCTTGATTTCTCAGGAAGCCTCTTTGACCAAATTTTTAATCATTGAAGTATAGCCTGCACCACGCTGACGAGGGCCAACAGCCCGAAACGCGTTCGTAGTTGGCTTTTCTTGATTTATCAAGAAATGGGTTGGCCAAATATTATGAAACAACCCTAAATCAACGTTTAGTAAATTTTTGTTCCACTAGATGGCGCCCTGCCATATAAAAAATTCATGTCACTATAAACCTTCACACGGATAATTTTACTGATGCATAAAATTTGACTATATGTAAAAAAGGAAGTTTGAAAAGTTGCTGTAATATTGTATGTTTTATGAACTCTATAATATCTAATGACAACTCGAATGAAATTTATTAAAAAGAAAAACTCTTTATAATGGAAAACACTCTACCTCATTGAGTAAAATTAATCATTCCTCCAGGGAAAAGTATCTTTTCAAAACATTTTTATTCTCTAGCTTTCGGGCACGGACGTGACGAGAAAACCTGGTATTATTTACACCCATACCTCGCTTTGCGTCGGGGTTACGTTCCAAAAAAAACACGACGCAAATTGAAACGACGCAAAGTGAAAATATGTGAAGGCGCAATCAAAAACAAAGGTGTTGCCATATTTTAGGGAAAAAAATATTAAAAAAATTGAAGACTCGAATCAAAACAACGCAACTTCGAAAATCTAACGACGCACAGTGAAAATCAGTAAAAATTAAGCAGCGACGCAACTTCGAAAAAAACGCAAAACGAAACGACGCAAAGCGAGGTATTGGTGTATATTTTTTTTTAAACCAGGGATTTCCAGGTTTTCTCCTGTAGAAGGACATCCGTGCCCGAAAACTAGAGAATAAAAATGTTTTGAAAAGATACTTTTCCCTGGAGGAATGATTAATTTTACTTAATATTAATATAAGGGGTTATTCTATTGAATAAAAACTCATTATAACAGAAATTTGTGTTTATAATGAATAAATATCTTTGAAACGAGACTCGTCAAAAAATGAATCCTATTAAACAAAAAAAAAAAACTCTTTATGTCTCGAAAAACTTTTTAAAAAACTTTATATTAAACAAATATTTCGTCCTTTCAATACAAATTTATTTATAAAAAAAAAACTTTATCCTAAACGAAAAAAACTCCTACGAAAAAATGTGTCCCTTTAATTTCATTTTATAAAGCCTTACCACTGTAAATTGAATTTGAAAATGACTTTAAATGCTTTTTTTTATAAGCATCAATAATCATTTTTTTAAATATCTGTTTTTTTTTTTTTTTTACGATTTTAAAATATTCACGGATGCAAACTAAAAAAAAGGGAAATAACCTCGCGACACACGTTTTATATAAATCTTTTGGTAATTTATTAACCTTTAAAACTAACACTTGTTCTTTTTTTTTTTTTCTCCTTGTTACAATTATTCCACCACGCCGGTGTCATAAATTTATAGAAAAATCTATAAAAATCAAATGTCATTTTAATCTCTCTTTTTAATCTTATCAAAATGTGCTTCATTTTATATAGATCTAAAATAATAATAATAATAAAGAAGCCGAACAAATTAATAGGCAATGAAATTAATTAAATGCGGAAGAGTAAACACATTTAAATGTCTTGGTCAAAATGATTTATTTATTATATATTCAATGATTGTTGTAAATCAATATTAATGATGATGATAATTGGAAGATGTCATTGATGTGTAGAACCTTCATGGTCATTTTTTAATCATTAATTTACAATGATAAAGCTTTTTTACGAATGAATGCATGTCTTTTGGAATGTTTAATCCGAGATTTATCATTGGGATCGTCTGCCAACCCCCTAAAAAAAAATCGTCTGCTTTTTTAAAGTATCGTTTGGTGCATTAGACTTTTTTTTTTTTTGAAATTTTCGAAATTGCTTTTGCAAAACTAATATTTTAATACTTATAAAATTCTGTAGGTATATGGAGAGATTGATGTAGTTTATGTTTTTAATGATATTTTCAGAAAAAAATTATGTGATAATAACTAATAATTATTTTTTTTTAATCTAATAAGTTTAAATGTTAAGAAATATACCTATTTCTCTCTCTCATATATGTATAATCGAATGTAGATACTGATTTGTATTATATCTTTATTGAATAGGAAGAAAGTGTTGAAAAGTATCTGAATAACGCTGTGTTTCACATACAGAGTTATTATTCAATGATGCTCAATAAAAAAACATTACTTCTCTATAGCTATTACACAATATGGACAGCAGTTAGAACTCAGAAACACATATCTACACTTGGGAAAATTAGTTCGACTTTTGCACTTACAAGTGTGACAGATCCCCGTTTGGTTATTTTCATTCGCGAACTTTTGCATGAATCATTGAAGCATTTTATTAAATTAGAAAAAAACGTACCCAATGCGGGATACGATCCCAGACCGTAGCGGTGGAAAACCAACGGCTTAGATCAGGGATCGGCAAATTGCGGCTCGCGAGCCACATGAGACTCTTTAGATGTGAAGCTCTTTATATAGTTCCATACGCAAATATTATTTATGCAAACACTATTTATTTGTATCAAAATATCATTTATTTTACCAATATTTCAATTGGCTGAACGCCAACCTTTATCAAGGTATTATAACATATTAATGTGTGTCAACACTGAAAAATTGTATGGCTCTTTAAAAACATTGAAATTTTGTAAATTGTAATTTTTGACTCATCCGACTCAAAAGATTGCCGCCGACCCCTGACTTAGACCCCTGAACTCCGAGATCAACTAAGTCAAGTGGTATTTGGTGCTAACAATACTTTCTTTAATAAAATGAATCTGTCTTATATGTGTGTTATAGATACAGAAAGATAAGTCTACCTACGTAAGCTGAGAGGGCTGTAACATTCCCCAACTCTACATGTGTAGATACCTGGTCTTCAGTAACCCCCGTTCTACAATATCTACCTTCACTTCCTAAAGTTAAAAACGGAACCAAAATAACTTTATTCAAATCATAGAGCAAGGTAAACATTACTATGAAAACACTATGGTGATAACATACTTGCATACCTTGCTTTCTATTTTGTCATTTACATATTATTTAAAAGTTGTATACTTTGTGGGGTTATTTCACAAACATTTTTTATTTTATTTTTATACATTTTGTGTTTTTGTTTAATTTTTGGAGTCGTGTGCAGACGATATACTTGTAGTAAGATTTTGTATTAGGACAATAACTCGACGATGTGTGTCTCAATCAGTCACAACCACGATTATCATTGTCTGGTACTACAAGTAAGTGTAGACACGCCATCCAGTCGACTCAATACCAGGATCTCTTGTTATTAAATTCGATAAAGCCCTAAATATGATATACACTCATGGACTAAATGTAAGGAAGTTGTACCTTTTAGCATGTATATCGGGACAATAACTCTGAAATATAATTGATACACAGTAACCTTTATTGAAGACACACTAGATAACCAAGTGTGAACAAAATTGTCTCTGACTCCCTCAAAAAAAAAATAGACGACCGGCGACATCAAAGACTTTCCACTTCCATAAGTTTTTTTCTATGAGTGTATTTAATCATTACTGAAAATAGTTTAAATACAAGAAACAATTGTCAAATGCAACTAGACTTTATTAATAAGACAATAAATGAGTATTAAAATGAAGTATTATCATTTTAGTATTTTGGTTGTTGTTGTCGTGTCCAAAGAAGAGTCTTAGATGTCTCCATGCATCTCCATCACAGCAGCAGCAATATTCACTATCTTGGGGCTCTTCATTGGAAAATGGGTGCCATTGCCACGTTAGTCACCTTGGAAACGAACCAGAATTTGGTCGAATATTCCAAGGGTCCAGGGGGGACCACAGGGAGGTGTGGTCGGACTTCTCCCCCATATATGTATATTTGAATGTAAAACGACGTTTGACAAGTTTTACCGCAAATGTTTCTTTTGAACGAAAAATCGTAATTTATTTTAATTTATCCCCCCTTGATTTTTAATTTTTAAAATCTTCATCTTAAATAAAGTTTAAAAAAAAACATTTCCTGATCGTGCAATTTAAAGCTGATGGTTTACGCCATCTATCGGAATAAATATCAACTAATCGTTGATTTTAAAAAAAAAATCTGCATATTGGCCCCAAAACCCTTTCTTGAAAAAATTAGAAAAAGCTTTCCTGTGACAAATATCGAGAAAGGTTATTTGGCCAATATTCTGTAATATATAGTTATTAAAAAAAAACCAACGATTAGTTGGTATTTATTCCGTTAGATGGCGCAAGCCATCAGCAACATTTAGTTGCACGATCAGGAGATACCTTTTTTTCTTAAAGAGAACTAAGTCTTACCACCAGTTGATGTAGACACTATGGATATACCATGTATATGTATACCATGGTATGTATGGATCTTGGAGGAGTCCTGAGTGAGATGGTAGTCTTAGGACGGATTTACTTGCAATCAGTATTGGGGAAACACGGGTAGGAGAATCTTGGTCTTAAATACGGTTTGGTCTTAAATCCTGTAGATTTCAATCCTTGCATGAATATCATGGCCGTTGGTGGGAGCGGGGAAGGAAAGGCGGGGTTGTTCCGGCACGTACTCTTGCCGCCCTGCAATTTGCCGCAAAGTGTGTTGATTTTGGCGGGGGTCTCTCTCAACTGTATATTTCCTCCAGCTTTCGACCTTAGCACCTTTCTCAGACCATCAAGAAATAATCGCAGTCCAGATATGACCTAAATTCAAATATGCAGAGATTACTTTCAGCTTTCGTTCACATTGAGAAAATGTTTCTCATAACTTTGAAGATATAATATATATATATCGAGAGAGAGAGAGAGATTGAGATTGAAACTGATTTATTACAATGTCCATATAAGATTATATATGGTTAAATACAGAATAAATATGAATAAATAAGATTATGTAATGATAGATATATGAATAAATATATATAAATAGATAAAATAATCGATAAATTTACATATATATATAAATATATATACAAGGTCTTCATTGGTGGCGCCCACCGCGAGAAAGACTCCGCCACCGATGGACTGCGAGAGTTCTTAGAGAGCGAGAGAGAGAAATGGTTAGCACGTGATGGTCTTTGACATAAACAATATTAAGAAATACCTCAGCTTTCGACCTCAACATCTTCTATCAAGAAATAAACCTAGTGAAGTTCTATATGAAGAGTTTGCAAATACTTGAAATAAAGATTTGAAAAACGTTTTTTTTTTTTTTTTTTATCAAGTATAATCTCTCTCCTCTAAATTCCAATAAGTAGAAATACCTCCCAGCTTTCGTTCTTAGCACTTTTCTCAAACTTGGGGGAGCAATAATTAAAATGTTGTTATATTATAATGTTTTATAATTTGATGCAAACAATATTTTAAATTACAACAGCTTTTCGACCATAGCACCTTTCTGTTTAATAATACCGAGATATAATAACATTCACACATAGATGACCACAAGTTATATGCAAACAATATTCTCTCATTACAATATAAAGTTACTAACTTAAACACCTGTTTGATGATTTCATTACTTCTCTCATAGGATGTTATGAAATCGAAGCCGTCCCTGTACTGATGAGGGCCATAGCCTGAAACCATGGTATACAGGTTGTTGGTTTCTGTCTGAATTCTCCAAAACTGGTGTGGTGGCTCATTCTTTATCATCACTAGTAAAGTTTCTTACTATAATGATGCACAGTTCATTGTTATGATGTATAATTAAAGGGAGAGGTGCCTCTTTTGGTACAATATTCATTGATATGCCTTTCAGCATTTTTATCGTTTTTCTAAAAATGTATTGAAACAGGAGAACTTTATATGTTTTATGAACTTTTAATTTGATACAAAAGTCTTATAAAGTAGCTTTCGACTTCAGCACTTTTCTCAAACGACTAACAAAGAAATAAATAATGAGATGAATTAATATTCGAAACTATTTTAAAGGCGTAAGATTCTTTTTGAAATTAAACAATTTATACTGTCCTTTCTGCAATGGAAAAATTAATGGCAGCAATTCCATTGCAGTAAAGACAGTAAAAATTGTTTAATTTCAAAAAGAATCTTACGCCTTTAAAATAGTTTAGAATTTTGATAACAGATGGCGCGCTAGTACATCATATTATAAATGAATTAATATGTTACAAACAAGATGAAGCTTTCGTTCGAAGCATTCTATTCTCAAATATGTTTTCAAATTCTAGTTAAAAATTGATAGATAATTACGACATTATGTTTCAGTTTGCTAAAAAAATATGCAGAAAAATATACACTCCAATATGTAGATGGATTTTTTTTTTTTCGGGGAGGAAATTGATCTATAAAACTTTTGATGTTTATTTTAACGGGAGAGGCGCCCTATGATTTTAGACTCCTAAATATAAAAACAATAACCTCCATAAAAATGTGAACATAAAGCTTGCAACACGCTGATGAGGGCCAACAGCCCGAAACGCGTCCGTGGTTAGCTTTTCTTGATTAATCAAGAATGGGTATTTGGCCAATTCTGTAATAATTAAAAATCAACGAGAATAGTTGATATTTATTCCGATAGATGGCGCAAGCCATCAGCAACCTTCAATTACACGATAAGGAGATGCCTTTTTCTTAAATAAAATATTAGGATGCATTAGCGCGCATTAAAAAGAATCATACGAATGAATTTTGATAAATAAAATATAAAACTTACAAATTATTAATTTGTTTTTACATAATAAAAAAAAATGAATTGCGGAAATATCATTTTCCAGTGAGATGTTCACATCAGTGATTTCACCATAGAGTGTAAAAAATGAAATTAAATTCCTCAGTCAGTAAGCTCCTTCAGTACAAGGTGCTTTGGTTGTTTTTTATGCGTGAACAATTGTCTTCTGCGAGATTCCCCTAATTGGGTTGTAAAGGTCGCCATTTTGAAGGTTGTTCGTCTGCTGCCGTTCCCATGGCGGTAAACATTCATTACACGCTCGTCTGGTACGAAATTGATAATCGACAATGCGATCAAATCGTTCTCGCTTCCAGAAAAAATAATCATTGATTATACTTTTTACTTCAACACCTTTTTTTATTGTTTTTATTTATCAATCAACTACTTCATCTTTTTTAACAAGTTGTTTTTTTATTTTCAATTTTGTACTTTTTATAAATTGACAAATAAATTGTCGATAGTTTGCGCCATCTATCGGAATAATTATAGTAAAAACTCGCTAAAACGAACAGGGAACATAGTGAAACTTCCTTTATAACGATTATAAAATGAATTACATGTCTATTACATTGAACATACTAGGGTTATAACGAACTACCCCATATTATGAGCCAAATTCCAAGTTCCAAAATTCTAATTTCTAATAACGATGCCCATAGTGAACCAAAGGTTCAGTCCCATTGAGATTCGCTATAGCGAGGTTTTACGGAATCAACAAAACGTTTATTTATTCCGAAATATATTGGCCTTAAACTTGATAAATCAAGCCAACCGTATATAAGGGTTTCGGGTTGTTGGCCCTCTTCAGTATGGTGTAGGCTGTACCTAGACGGCTAAATATATATTGTCATAGACTATATTATAATATATATTAAAAATAAAGAAAGCATATCCTGACCAGGAGCACATTTGCTTTTTAGATGGCAGAGCGTCATCTAGTGGAACAGAAATCAACTAAACGTTGCTTTAACCCGTTCCCTGATATTTGGCCAACCCAATTTCTTGATAAATCAAGAAAAGCCATCGACGAATAATAATATATAGGTCATAGAAATTATATACAGGGTGCGGCAGCAAAATGATGTCCATGTAGAAAAATGAATAAACAAAGAAAAAGGAGCATTTATTACAAGTTTTATATAGATGAACACATACACCTAAAGGACGACATAATTCAATGAACCCGCCATCAGCGGCAATAACAGACAGCTATGTTGTCGACTGTAGGCAGTAATGAGATGGGTCTTGGGAATGTTTGTATCCACTATAGCAGCTCTGTGTTGTGGGAATGACTATTGGACTCAGTCCCTCTCAACTACGTTCCACACTTAATAATCCAGCGGATTGACATCTACAAATCAACAAATATCTTTATGGAAGCAAATACGCTCATTGACAAAACTTAAGGAAGTGGAAAGTCTTTTGATGTGGCCGGTCGTCTGTTTATTATTATTATTATTATTTTTTTAAGGAGACAGAGGTTGTTCACACTTGGTTGTCTCGAGTCATCAATAAAGGTCACAATGTATCAAATATATTTCAGAGTTATTGTCTGAATCCCAATATACATACTAAAAATTACAAGTTTTGTTCCCATGAGTGCAACTTTGATTAGTTTGTAGATGAGCATTTTTATCCTTTGAAAGTTTGTCACAATAAACTTATTGTTAATTTTTTTAAAATTAATTTCTATATTAACAATATTACAATTATATGGACTAATTAAATAAATAGTACCCACAGTAAAGAAGGAAGTGGTTAAATAATATCTAATCAAAGAGAAATAGAGCGCGCGCTCAAATTTAAGTTATTAAAATATTTTACTTCTCTCAAACCCTTACTGTGGCCAGCAGCCTGGCAAGCACCTACTGCCATCTAGCGGCCTTTTAGGGAACTAACAACAGACTATGTTTACATGACGTCGTTAGATAGACGTGTTGAAGCTTTTTTTTTTTTTTTTACACCCCTAATAAACTATTTGCACATTGGCATTTGTTCTATCGCAGGATGAATAAATTCGAGGATATTTAAACCGAACACATTAATTTATTTAAATAATATTTTGATGGAAAAAATTTGCTTAGAACATTAGCACTTATCATACAGGACGGATAATTTGGAAGATATCTATATAAACCGAAAAATCCATTATTTATATAATAACATTTTTATATAGAAAAAAATTGCAGGGGAGAGGATATTGATCTCTATATATGTAAAACTCACCTCTCCCATCAAAATAGACGCTAAAACTAAACGCTATCTATGATTTCGCTTAGTTTCAGCATCTATTTTGAAGGGAGAGGTGAGTTTTTTTTTTTTTCAAATAGAGAGTAACTAACTTTAGTTAAAAAAAAAAGGCGTTAACAGCAGCAAGCTGCCGAAACAGAAGCGGGAACTGCGATGGGAGATTGGCTGCTGTAAGGAGACCTGTTAACTAGAGAGTTCTCCCACTTTTTATCTGTAAATAAACACGCCTTTTTGGAAATTTTTATTTATTTATTTACAGTAGATCATTCAATAAAAATCTCCCTTTTCTTCTTTCTTTCTTTAAAGATCCACATAAAAATTTAAATTGTAAATTAAAATGACTATTTCTAAATATAAACGAATATATTTCTATTTATTTTCTACTTTTTGAAAGATTATACAAATAAACGTGAATTTTTAAAAAATCGAATATATTGTGTGTGATATAATTAGTTGTATATAAGCCAAAATAAGCCACTTTTTAAATCTCTTTATGATATGACACACAATTTGGATTATAGATTATAAAGACAAGGTAATAAGACCAAATATAAATAGTGTGTGACGTTTCAGTAACAACGTTGTTACCATCATCAGAAAAAAAAATACTAAATCAATACATTCAATACTTTTGTCTGAAGATCAACGCTGTTACTCAAATGTCACACACTATTTATTTATTTAGAATTGGTTTTATTACCTTGTGTTTATAAATCTCTTTATTTTAAAATCTCCCTGGAGAATCTTCTGCGTGGGACTAAAAGACCTTAATAAAAATTGGATTTTATTCGCAAAGAAACCGTATGAAAGGAAGAAGCAACTCTACGAGGTTTGTACACCAGAAATCAAGGTGGAAGGTATTTCTTGAGAAGGCATGAAGTAGAAATTGAATTACTAAGTAGAAAACGAGAAATTTTAGAATCAGTTCCCAAGAGAAGATGTTGCAGACAACGAGCGTACTAATAAATCTTGACAAATGGCTGCAATAAACATGGCGGCTTGATTAATGCTCTCTAAATGGGGGTTTATTGTTTTTTTATTGGTTTGACCCTGGACCGCTCAATCACTGAACCGTCGATTATTGATGGGAAGGAAAACAATGCCTAGCTACACTGCTGCATACATACCACGCCCTCTACCGACCGATTAATTAACTACTACATACCGGAAGTATGCCTGGTGGAATGTTCGCGAAAAGTTGGCCGGTGGACTCGCATTAGTTTGTTTTGGCACAATATGAATTAGAGATTTATGCAGCTTGGAAAAAAAGAATCGTTTCTCCCTAAAATTTCTCCTATATTTAATTTTTTTAATTCAGAAAATAAAGAAAATGTTCACTTTTGTAGAAGCGAAAGTCAAAAAGTTTTTTTTTTTATTTATTTATTAACGTGATCGAAAATTCAGTGAAAATAAATAAATTGGTACATTGACCGGCTCTGTGGTTTGGTAATCCTACATGCTTATGCTCTATACAGAGAAAAAAATATTTTAGTCAAAAATAGTTTTTAACACGTTTTAACTCTAATTTTCTAAAGAGCTATCAAGATAGATTCTATGTAAAAAATATTAGAAGGTAACGAAAAGTTGTGCAGAGGGAAGGAAAAATGTTTCTTTCATTATAACAAGATAAAAACACAAGTTTCAAACTACACGGTTCTCTCTTCTACAGCTGTGGAACTCCAATCTACGTGTGGTATGAAAGCTGTCTTCATAATCAAAGTAACATTTCTACTTCTATCTCTTTATCCCTAGACAAGATTCTTCTCGACAAATTCTTCGATATTATCATCAAACATGTTCCGAACATGAACTCCCCAAATGGCAGGGATCTGTCTAGATTCAAGGCGGCTTTAAGCTCCTGATCCGGACGTGCCCTACGTCGATTGTAAATATCTCTCTTCATTCCTACCATTATTATTACCTTATAACTCCCTTTGAGTGTAAAGATTGACGAGATGTCAATAAAGTTGTTTAATTGTCAATTGTCATCTCTTTATCCCATCTCGCTTTTTATCTAAGAAGAAATAACAAATAGAGTTAAAAAGGTACAAATATTACATAGATCTTTATTTAGAAGGAACAAAAGTTAAATAAGTTTCTATTATATAAAGAAATACGTTAACTTTTGTTCCTTCTTCAAGATGACGTCAGGCGATTCCTTCCCTTGTAAATAGGACTTTATTTAGAAGGCATATATGAGAGCATATCAATATTTCTATTGGCTGAACACCAACCTAACGTCATGTAGCGCTGAGTTTGTTGTTGATACGTTGTTATACCTTGAAAAAGGTTCAGTCAACTGAAATATTGGCAAATAAATTATTTTTTGATCCCATATATACCTTCTAAATTAAAGATCTATTTATGGATTGCTCTATTTTTAAATTATAAATATATGAATTTGAAACATTTTAGACGCGTTCTTTTTATACTTAAACAAATTTCTACTGCCCTAACTTCAATGATAAATTCATGGCCTGGCTCATCAGTGGTGAACCCTCCCAGCGGTTTTGTCAGTTTAATCTACCGCTGGAATATTACATTTTTCTGTTACCCTTTTATACAGATCCTGAAGCTGACCTTTTGGAAAAATGTATTTTTAAATTAACTATGGACATAAGGAAAAAAATAGTACGAATAATTATAAATCGTTTTATTTCAAAAAGAATAATACGCTCCTAAAATAATTTCAATTCCGTTTAACAGATGGCGGCAATGTATGTATCATAGAATATATAAGCACTAACATTCCTCTTGGTGACTCATCTGAGTTTGTTAAGTCTTTTCTCTAAACCTTTTTTAAGACTCTTTAATTGCAGAATTCTATCAACAAGATGTTTCTGTTAAAAAATATATTTTGTTGTTTTAAAGAATAACAATGCTAAACGTTTTATTATTATTTTTACACAAAAATGGCACTGACCAGGAATCAAGAGAGCAAATGTAAATATCTTTGTTCACTTTTACAGTTATTATTTGTTGAAGTTGTAAATAAAAATTTGTAAATAAACTGACCATTCGTTACACTTTTTAGAGAAAAACTTGTAACCTTTTTGAAAAATAAAGTTATTATTTTTAAATTATTTATTATGATATTTCATATTTTGTATATAATAGCTTGGTTTATTATTGGTTATTGGTTTATATTGTAGTAAATATTTATTAACATATTATGAATTGTGATATTTATATATTTTATTACTATACGTAAACCTCCTTCATTGCTTCTCTTATATTTTTATCAATTTTAATTGGTGTTTGTGCCTTAAATAAATTTCTGTGTAATCCTGAAGTCTGTCTTTCATAATTATCTTAGTTTACAATATTTTTACAAAACAATAGAGATTTAAAAAATAATATGTATGCGTGCAATTACACGAATAGAAATGGCTCAAGAAAGATGTTGATGTTGGAAAAAAGGAAGAGAGGAAGTCCTGCAATGAACTGGATAGAAGGGATCAAGAAAA
>CP092867.1:2905026-3116403 GCA_030710605.1 Cordylochernes scorpioides | reverse complement strand
TTTTATTTAGAATGTTCAACTGAAGATCCAATTCATGAGGTGGCATCAAGCAGGTCTAGTTCTTCTCTCCATTAATCTACAGTAATATATGTGTAACCCAGGTTCCTGGAGCGTATCCATAGATCGCCAACTACCCAGGCTGTCCCGCGGTTTATGAAACTGTCTTGGTAGCCTTAATGAACCAGTTCACCAAGTGTTTCCAAGGCAGGTTTGTTTCTTGGTAGATTCAATAAGGCAGTGTCAGATTGAATGAGGGCAGTCCCAGAAGTATAGCCGTCTGGAATCGCTGTAGTTGAAATACTGGGCAGCTGACATACTCTACGGTTTGATCTTCCTCTTGACAGAACCATTATTATTTTATTTAGCTGTATTTATATTTCAAAACATCTAAGTCAATGCGGTCAAAATACAATTAATATTTTAATTCGTTCTGATTTATATAGTATAAAATATCGGAAGTATGGGAATATATACGTAGATAGATTTGACGCTGTTCGGACAGGTCTGCAAAAGGTAAAATTCAATAGTGTTGGAATTAAAATGAAGAAATATTTTCCCTACTCAATTGAATAAATTCCCAGCAATTATAGCGTTTACGAAGTTATTTATCAAAGTAGAATTATGTAATTTGAAATTATTAATTACATAACTACATATTAGATAATTTAATTTACATAATTGTACCAACATGATTGTTAAGCATAAAATAAAGCGGTGTATTTTCTTCTATTTACATATATCTAGCTTAATATGTAATACATATGCAAATTTTCTTTAATAATCTATCTGTTATTTTTTTTTTAATTTCATTGGTTGTTCCCTAAGAATCTTCTACATACAAGTATATTATAAATATTTAGATTATTTTCGCCTATTATAATTTCTATTGATATTATCAAGATCCTCTCTAGCTTACCTATAAGAACGATATATGTAAAGTTTATTTCACAGATTCAGTTTCTTTGAAAAAGAGAACCAATCGGCAACAACGTTTTTTCTTCTTCTTTTTACTTCCGGTTGTTATTCTTGACTCTAACCTCTTTTTCCTTTCCTTTTTTTTTTTTTTTGGTGACTTAAGAAATGGATGTTGCAAATCAAATGGTCATATCTTCTGGAAAGTTATTTTTCGTACATGAGGGGGGGGATAGCATTGGTAGACCAATTGAAAAGAGGTTCCTACACAACCAAGACTGACCACGAATTGAACATTATGGATCGTTTTGGCAGATTCTCATTGAGGATGTACACCAGTTTTAGAACTGATTTTCACCCGATATAAATACAACAAAAAAGAATTTGTTAGAAAAGAGACCAAAAGTAAACACAACGAGTTTCTTTATTAATTAAAAAAAAAAAAAGGGAAAATTTTATAAAAGACTCTCGTCCCGTTGTCTACCTATGGTGTCTTCCAACAATGTAATCCTCTCTGCGATTCCTTCTTTTTTAAAAAAGAATTTATATATACTAACTTCAGATGATATCATTTAAATAACCATATTCTGTGTAGTGTCTTAGTGGTCTGAAATATTATCTTCAGAACTAAGGGGTAGGATTTTTATACATTTGAGAAGGTTTTTTTTCAATAATTGATTGCTTTAACGGTCTTGCACAAGTTTAACCCCATCAGTAAGTACAAGTTACCAAACAAAGCTTTGGTACTTTGTGAGTGTAAAACTGCTTTCAACATATGTAAGACATGTGTTGGTAGTGAAAGACAGCACCATGCTTGATATTAAATCAACAACACACTAACATGGTTAACACGGAGACCGAATGATAGAGTGTCGTCTGAATTATGTTTCTCTGTAAACCGAAGATTTTTCGAGACTCTTCCTCGATGACCTGATTCAATAAAATAAACACACACACTCTCTATTTATTTATATATTCATATTTATTCTGTATGGAAATTAGAAACTATTATAGACACGTAAGATTCTTTTTGAAATTAAACAATTTCTACTGCCCTTATTGCAATTTTCATAACAGATGGCGCGCTAGTGCATCGTAATATTTATTCTGTATTTAACCATATATAATCCTATATGTATATTGTAATATATCAGTTTCAATCTCAATCTCTCTTTTATTTATTTGTATATTTATTTGTTCATATATTTATCTTTATTTAAACTTATTTATTTATATTTATTCATTTTTATTTGTATTTAACCTTATATGAATGATAAAATAAAGTATTTTCAATCCCTCTCTCTTTAAATTTAAATAAAGTATATTTGATAAAACTTACAATAAAATTAACAATTAGTTTAGTCTTTTATTAAAGTAAATAACAATTATAATATCAATTGCCCGTTATAGATAAAATCTGTAATGCTATTTTCTAAGCAATATGATATTTATTATCAAATATTATCTCTACAGACCTTACAGCAATGTTATATCACATCGTAATACTCCTGTGGAAGGACTGACAGGTCCGAAAGCTAGAGAATAAAATTTTAGCAAGAGACTTAGCCCTGGAGACTTTATTTTCTTTATAATGTTATAAATTATTAGATGAGATGGATCATCAGTGGTGAACCCTCACAGCGGTTTCGCCAAATCAAACTCCAAACCGTTTTACTATTGATTTTCTTATATTCCATGCATTTTCTATGAAAGGCAGCTTAGGGCTGTAAATATTGTATAAGAAACAAATTTACAAAACAATTATTTTTACAATTTTTTTAAAGCAAATAAGTAAGCTTTCAACCAAGTTTGCTATTCTATGAGCTTGTTTTTTTTTTTTTTTGTAAATAGTTTCATTTTTTCTCCCCTCATATTCTAAACCTGCAAAAGAACACATTTTATCGAAAGCTTCCTTATGTACTTTATTAAAAAGGAAACTTAATTTTTATGGTAAACTTTATAAAATTAAAATCACGAAAAGTCATATATCGTTCCAATTTTAGCATATGTACCGCCGAACAAGCGTGTAGAAAAGTCATATATAAATATTAAGTTTTAGTGTGTGGGTGTGTGTGAAAAAAAAATGCAATGGTGCTTTTAGCTAAAATTTAAGAAAAAAAGTTTTTTTTTTTTAATAAATATTTAAAAAATATTATACCAATATATATTGTTCAATTTTTTATGTACTGAATAATTTTTTGTAAAAAAAAAAAAACCTCTATAAATGTATCAACGATAACCAAAAAAAAAAAAATCCAAACTAAAAGCGGCTTTATAAAAGAAAGAGAGAAAAGGGGGAGGTGAGGAAATGACATAAAAAACTTGGAAGAAAGGTGAATGACCTTTTTTCTATTTCATAAATTCTTTGAGGAAATGTGGTCACTATAGAGGTTTGGTGTCCGGGATAATCATTCACAGTCGTCTTACAGAGAAGAGTTGAGTGACGTCTATGTGTGATCCACGTGTGTTAATTTGTTAACGGAATTGGTAGTCGTAAAAATAGGGGTTGCTTGGCCAGCATTCATATTTATATGAAAAATGGACACTTCGGCCAGTTAAAGTTTTTTATTTTTCTCAACGTTTTGACAAACATCTTTTGTCTTCGTTAGGAGAGGTAAATAAAAATAGGAATAGGTAGTCTTTTTTTTTTAATTAGTTTATATTTTTATGCTGATGTATATTTAAATATAGATTAAGTTTTTTTAAAGATTATTTATTGGTTATAAGTGTTTGTTTGGAAAATATATATGGTTACATTTCACATCCAATTTGTTATTTATCTATCGACGTCTCAGTAACTCGCTTGTCAGCGAATGTTTAATGATAGCGAGTTATTGAAACGTCAGGAACTAAATAACAAATTGGGTGTGAGATGTAACCATGTTTTTCTAAATAAACCATTAAAAAAAGTTATATATATAAATAATTAGTATTATAAAGATAAAATAATTAATTTTTATAATTTGTAAAATGTGTGGATGTCGAATTTTTTTTGTGTTGTATATGAAAAATTGTCTTGGTTTTATTGATGTTTTACAAAACAAAACAATCTACAGGGGTTTATTTACCTGCTTGGGATCTAATTGTAGACGACGATGTGATCTGTTATGGAGGGAGATAAAGGAAATGCGTTTAGCTTTCATTTACGTACAAAAGTAACATTACAATTTTCGGTAAAATACACTCAGAGACAAAATTTATGGAAGTGGAAAGTCTTTGATGTCGTCGGTCGTCTTTTTTTTTTTTTTTTTAGGGAGACAATTTTATTTACACTTGGTTATCTCGTGTGTCTTCAATAAAGGCCACTGTAATATCCCTCAGAGTTATTGTCTGAATCCCGATATACATGTTAAAAGGTACAACTTCCTCTAGTTTATCGTGAAGATAGAGGCTGCCGCATTCATATTTCTTGAAAAAAGATACTTCGGCCAGTATAAATCTTTTTATTACCTCGACGTTTCGACAAAAAGCTTTTGTCCTCGTCAGGAGCAAACAAAAATTAAAACATATAGCAAGGCGTTAAAAATTATTCTAAGGCTCTAAGGGCGTTCTCACGTTTATTTTTGACTCGTGCTTTGGATGTTGTACAAAATTTCGAATATCGCGTGAGAACGCCCTTAGAGCCTTAGAATAATTTTTAACGCCTTGCTATATGTTTTAATTTTTATTTGCTCCTGACGAGGACAAAAGCTTTTTGTCGAAACGTCGAGGTAATAAAAAGATTTATACTGGCCGAAGTATCTTTTTTCCTCTAGTTTGTCCATTAGTGTATTTTGTGAATGGAAAAAGTATTTTATAAAATACTTTCTTCACTCGATAAGAAAGAATGAACTTGTCATTGCATGGAAACAAAAACATATTTAGGCGAGCAGCATGCTCGTCTTTACCAAGATAACGAGCGCGTTTCGCTTTTATAACAAAAAAAAAAAAAAAAAAATCCGCAATTAAAAGTTTCGTTAGATCCAGAATAAGTTTTATAAAAAAATATATAAAACAACATTCTTGAAGATAGAGGTTTCTTGGCCAGCATTCATTGTTCTTGAAGTTGGAGACATTTCGGACAGTAGAGTTTTCTTTTTTCGACGTTTCGACTTTTGTCCTCATCAAAGAAAACCTTTATAGAAATGCGTTAAAAAATGTATTTTATTTTTTTCCTGACGCGAGGACAAAAGATTTTTGTATAAACGACCAAAAAACTCTACTGTGGCCGAAGTGTCTGTTATTTCAAGAATAAAACGGCAAATTAAATGAGCAAAAATGTGTTTACAAATATGCTAACGGCAAGCTAAATGGAAGCACGGCAACAAACTTGTTGGCCAAGAGTATACAACTCGACTTTAACAAAACAAGTTTATAAATATATAGATCTGAATTACACGTGGTAGGATAACAATGGTGGGTAGAGGGCTGTTTATACTGGAACAACACCACATGTCTACACATGTAGTACCAAGCCATGGTGGGTAGAGGAAGGTGGCTGCTTGTATCATACTGTAACATATGACTATACATGTAGTATCAAGCCATGGTGAATAGAAGGTTGCAACTGCTTGTACCGTATATACACCAAATGTCTACACATGTAGTACCAGACCATGGTGGGTAGAAGAATGTAACTGCTTGTACTGTACCACATGTCTACACATGTAGTATCAAGCCATCGTGAATGCAACGGCTTGTACCGTATATACACCACATGCCTATATATACAGGTCAAAATTATTTATTCACACAGGCATTATATACTTATTTGCATAGTATTATGTACACCTTATCTACACATGTAGTACCAGGCTATGGTGTGGGTAGAGAAATATGACTGAGTGTAATGTAAGTACACAACATGTCTACTACTAGTTAGTTTAATAAAAAACAGTTCAATTTTGTACTTATGGGAGCTAGAGCTCCGTTTGGTTACTTGCAACATAGTGAAACATATATACATAGATTGGGTTATCTCCATAATCAAGAGAGAGGAATCGGAAAACCAATGTTAGCTTGATTGGTAGTAAAGAAGCCGTTACTAGTTAACAACGAGTTGTTGACTTGAGAGATAAACAAAAGGAAATTCCAGCCAACATTGCCAGAAAATAGGAGCAAATTAGGGTTTTTTTCATCAGGAAATTCCACTAAACCAGACCTAACAAGGCGTTCGGCAGGTCATATTGTGGTGCTTCCATAACAATGCTCCTATCATATAATAATGCCAGTCGAAGCATCCCATTGTTCCCATTCTTTGTTTTTCAATTTGAAACAATTCTATTCACGTTTTCCCGACCCCAACAAAAAGAAGTCGCATACTCTTGTGTGGTTTTTTAAACCTAATAATGGTTGCCACCGCTCGCCAAGAAGTGTGCAGCGCCAACTCCCAAACTTGTCAACCTTCCAACTTCCCTCATACACACTCGTTTAAAGGGTTTCCCTCAAATATATCAGACAGATCTTCTCACAAGGTTTTCTCTCTACCTACAACATACATCTGTATACAGCATAAAGTTGCGGGAGGATGATAATCATGTATCGAAAGAGGCACCTCTTCCTTTAAATATACACCAGAACGATTCATTATGTTATCAGTCCAGTAAAAATCTTTACTAGTGATGATAAAGAATGAGCTATGAGTTTTGGAAAACAGACAAAAAACCAACAACCTGTATACCGTGGTTTCGAGCTTTGGCCTTCATCAGTACAGGGACGGCTTCATAACATCCTACTAGACAATTTTTTTTTGACAATTAAAATAATTTTATTGACATCTTGTCAATACATGCAAAGTGCACAGTCTGCACTATTTAAAAAAAAAAGAGAGATAATATGGATTATATTGAATCAATAATCCCTTCACATCCCTTCATGGTCTCGTTTTTACACCTGTGGATGGGCGGTTATGCCCGAAAGCGTGTGATCTGATATTATATATTAAAAGATACTCTTCCCTCATCGAGTAGTCCGTTATTAAATATGGATTATATTAACTATGTACAATGAATATGGCGCCTCTGCCAGCGCTGCAGAGTTTGGTGGGGAATCGCCAGTGGGTCTCCAGCGACACCACGCATTTCGCGATCTACGAAGATCTACATCCTACTAGAAGGATTATGACATACATATATGCATATTTTCCTCAATCAACCGATAGATAGTGCTATACAAATTAAATATGTATTTTATATTATCTTAAGAATCAATGGTAAAGACCTTCTCAAAGAGCTAACTCGGCCCACAACAGTGACATGGAAGTGTCAACTTTGAACGCTATCTCTCGGTTAAATAATAAAAGTTCGCACAGATGGCATCCACCATACACAGTATATAACCTAACTATGTAAATTATTGATATATGGCAATATTTGCATATAACTCCGCGTCTTCCTGTACTTATAAATAAGATTTAAAACTATTCTCTCTCGGTCAAAGAATAAAAGTTCGCACAGATGGCATCCACCATACACAGTATATAACCTAACCTAACTGTGTAAATTATTAATAAGGCTATATTTGCATAACCAGGAAGTAATTAATACCCATGTTCGCCATGACAAGAGGAAGACCAAGTGGTTTATCCGCCTATGACATGGATACATACATAGGATAAGTTTGGACTAAGATTCATGATATAGCTTCCTTGACCTCATTATTAAACATCTTTGTGAATACTGAAATGTCCTAGCGGTTTATTCGACCGGTGTTTGTTGACGTGTGCTTATGCAATTACTGAGGTCTGGTTAAACAACACAGGTCACATGTACGAAACAAACTATTAAGCACCAATGTTTTCTTTTACACATAAAACAAACTTCTACTGTCCTTACTGCGATGACAAATTTTTGGGATGGCTTGGCTCATCAGTGGCGAACCCTTTAGTGATTTCGCCAATTCAATCTACTAGATCGCTTCTAGATCATCTTTGATGTCGCTAGTCGTCTGTTTTTGTTTTGTTTTTTTTCTTTTTTAAGGAGATAGAGGCAATTTTGTTCACACTTGGTTATCTCGTGTGTCTCCAATAAAGGTCAATGTAATATCTTTCAGAATTATTGTCCCGATATACAAGGTACAACTTCCTTAAGTTTGGTCCATGATTATATATGAGACCCTGTAGAAGAAATATTGGTATTTAAGCCAACTATGGACATTGAGGACATGTAAATATTGCAGTACATGTATCCTCACAGCAAGGACAGTAGGGAGTAATAGTTCCTTTTCGTATATATATAGATGGCGTGGTATGTTCAAGTATCACGTACTGGGTAACTAAAGGATTATAGCAGAGTTCTGCTTAAGACAGTTTGTGCTGTAGTTGACTTCAATTAAATAATTAAAAGGTTTGTGGAGTTTCTTTTTATTTCAAATACCATCTCAAGCTTTCAGACATCTCTGCCCTTATATAGGAGAACATATATAATGAATAAAACGTCGCCTGATGCTAAAAAGCATTTTTAATGGTATTTGTAATAAAAAGAAAAACATCTCCAGAAACCTTTTAATTATTTAATTCCAGGAGATTTAAATCGATTCATGAAAATGACTTTATATGATTGTAAAGGAAGCTCTAGATAGTTGTGATGTAATAGCACACAATATTTATATGGATTTGAGAATATTGTTTTTCGGTTCGGAACTATCAGACGTTTCACAGTAATAAAGAATTCTTCGACATTATCATCAAAAATGTTCCGAACATGAACTCCCCAAATGGCAGGGATCTGTCTAGATTCAAGGCGGCTTTAAGCTCCTGATCCGGACGTGCCCTCGGAGAGGGCTAGGTCGATTGTATATATCTCTCTTCATTCCTACCATTATTATTACCTTATAACTCCCTTTGAGTGTAAAGATTGACGAGATGTCAATAAAGTTGTTTAATTGTCAATTGTCATAGTAATAAAGAAATGTCATCTGGAAGATTGCCTGTTCTTGAAATAACAGACACTTCGGTCAGTAGAGTTTTTTATTTTTTCGACGTTTCGACAAAAAAAATAGTTTGTCCTCGTCAGGAAAAAAATAAAAATAAACTTTATAGAAAGGCGTTAAAAAAATAATTTTGAGAGATATTAGGGCGTTTTTGCCCAATCAAATTAAACACAAGAAATGTCAGTAAAATATATTTCTTAATACTTAGTTTTAAAAACTATGGTTAACAAGAAGTAGAAAAGAAGAAAAGATTCAAATGAAGGAGTTTCTCCTAACCATTGCTAATGGAAGAGCGCGCTGTATTTCCTTATATTATATCAATTCCGCAAATATAAATACCGATAGATGGCACTCTGCTATCAACAATGTTTGCTGCACGATATATATATATATTAAATGGGTCAAGTTTACCGAGAGGTAAGACATCGTTGTGACAATATGACGCAACTCGTTGTCTCTTCAAAATAACCGTTTCCAAGACTTTCCCCACATGCCCCGCTGGAATCATGCCTTCAGAATCCGGTCACCTGTTGTGATGGTGGTGACATCATCCCCCTTCTATTTGCATAGCGACGGAGTTTGCATATCCAGACTTCCTTCTCCTCTCCATCATTATGGACTCCGAGGTTTTGTAGATTTCCACCAATTCCTTGTTCATTGGAACATAGTGTCTTTTCTATCGTAGGACCCGTTTCTAGCTTCTTCTTACCTTCAACTTCAGATAAATGGAGTCTTTAAACAAGTTTCGGTTTAGAGATCCATAAATTTCTCAGTGTCTCATGTCTCTCGATAACACTAATACTCAATTTAAGCATGCTACACCCTTTTTTGTATTTGGAAAGATGAGCTTTTTACAAGGCGACTTCCTCTTTCAAAGTAAAAAGAAAAAAAAAACACTTTTCTACACTGCCCTTACTGCAATGATGAAATAATACTAGAGCGTTATGGTCGATTAAACTGGCGAAACCGCTGGGAGGGTTCACCACTGATGAGCCAGGTCCTATTTTATCATTGCAGTAAGGGGGCAGTAGGACATTGCTTTATTTGTATTACTTTAAAAAAGAAACGGTTTCCAAATAATACTTATTGTTACACGGCTGTCACTTTAATAAAATCTAGTTTTTGCCAGCTAACAAAGGGTAAAAAACACTCCTTTAGGAAATTTAAAATCTTTTTTTTTTTTCAATTTCTATAATTGAATGCGGCATTTTCCCTTTTATGAATATCTTGTTTTAATGTTGTTATAACACGTTGTTTTTTTAAAGAGTAAATAAATCAAAAAATATATATTTAAATTTTCTATAGATGTAGAGCTTACATTTTATCCCTGTTGTATTCGTTGTTATATTGTTACTATATCAAATATTTGTATACCATTGTTGGAGAATTGTTAATGGATTGTTTGACAATTGTTGTACTATTGTTATATGGGTGTTATACCATTGTGGAACACATTGTTGCATACTTGTTTTATCATTGTTATACGGGTGTTATTCCAATGTTGGGATATTGTGGTGATATATTGTTATATACTTGTTGTGCTATTGTTATACGGGCGTTATTCTATTGTCAGATAATTGTTAATATATTGTTGTATTATTGTTATATGGGTGTTGTTCAATTGTTGTGCCATGGATATACGGGTGTTATTCCATTGTTGGATAATTGTTAATGAGCTTGCTGTGCTATTATTAATGGATTGTTTTTTCAATTTTTGTACTATTTTTATACGATTGTGTTATTCCATTGTTGGATAATTGTTAAACGATTGTTGTACCATTGTTATACCGGTGTTGTTATATAGACAAAAGTTTTATTAAGCAAACAAGGAAATATCTTTAGAGAAACGAGACACACAGTAAGTGGTTGGGCAAGACACCAGCGAGAGTGGGCGAAAAATGAGTTCAAGGCTCTCTATCATCGTTGAGTAAATGATCTGCTTATTTACATACTCTGTCTGTCTGTATGTAACTACTGTATTCCTTTACATGGTTGGTTCCGCCGAGATATATATATGTAGTACAAGAATTAAGATTCTTATTTTTGACTAAGATATGCATATACATTATAATACGAATGGTATAAAGGTTTTATATTGAAATAAATTTATTATTCTATAAATTTAGATTCTCATCGAGGATTTATGTTTTAAAAATTTTGAAAAATTTTAAATTCTACATAGAGATATAATTTTCTATTAAAACCAACCGGATTTACGTCCATAATCACATTTCGATAATTTCCACTCCGAGTCCAAAATACAATTCTGGAAACTGATTAAGGAAATAAGATCTATCGCATTTTTAAGTCCAAGATTTTAAAGTTTTTAATTCAATGAACAAAAATACAAAATTGATATTATTATCTTTACGCTTTCTCACAGATAAACTTATTTATAGATGAGTTATATCCCTTTAATTTTTCCATCGCAGTGAGGACAGTAGAAATTGTTTTATTTCAAAAAGAATATTACGCCTCTAAAATAGTTTTATAATTTGATAACAGATGGCGCACTAGTACATCATATATATATAGGTTATATATAGGGTTATTTATATTTACTACTTTTGTCAAAATGGCGGTACACACAAAACCCAGGTAGTTGGCGACCTGATCACTTTATATAACTCTGTACCAAAAGAGGCACCTCTCCCTTTAAACAAGCATTAAAACAATGCATTATGTTTATAATTCCAGTAAAAATCTTAAAAGTGGTGATAAAGTATGTGCCACAAAACACTAGTTTCGGCAAATTCACACAACAAGCCAACAACCAGTATACCATGGTATCAGGATATGACCCTCATCAGTACAGGGACGGCTTCATAACATCCTACGAGAGGGTTATGGAATCGGTCGAATTTGCCAGAAATGTGTGTTTGTCATGAGTTATATATAACTCTGTTATAAAACAAATAGCCTTTAAAAAATGGCAACTCGAGAAAAACGTGTAAAAAGAATGAATTGAATTCACAAAGTAAAATTAAATCCCACAAGAATAAACATGTTGAAGCTCTAACAATTGGTTACAACGATAAATTCATTATGAGAAAATTACAATTAATTAAAATAATAGATTTAATATGAAGCAATATTGGCAAAATTGCAATATTTGCTCGATGAAATTTCTTGTAATTACTATATGTATGCACCTCTACACACAGACTTATAAGCTTATGTCCCTAGGTTCCATAAACACCCTGTCTTCTTTAGTAAATTCAAGTAATATAAAAAATAATCCAATACAATAATAGAGCGGTCTGGAGATTAATTTGGCGAAACCGCTGAGAGGGTTCACCACTGATGAGCCAAGCCCTCTGATTTAATAATTTGCATCATTGCAGTAAGATCTGTAGAGCTAATATTTGACACTATATATCAGAAGAAAAATATTGTCAAAAATAATTATTACAAATATTTTGGAAGTCATTCCTGAAGGTTGTTAAAAAAAACCAACACCATTCCTATGTTTTAACCCCGAAAAGAACCACCTCCGCTATACAAAGGTTGAGTAACTGCAGGGATAAGATTCAATAAAATATCCGAGATAAAATCTTTAAAAAACAATTTTTATTTAAAGTCAAAATAATATTTCTGAAAGAAGACGGTCAAGAGAAGCTGACGTAACAATGTCCTACTTTATAGAATAACAATTTCCACGCAACAATTTCATTCTTTTTCTAATGTCATCATTATTTTTGTAAGCTTTAGTAAACCTTCGATTGGAAGAAATCGGAGCGACAAAACAATATTCTACATCTGGGCTTCCAATGACCTGCTCTAACAATTAGAGATGATGAAAGCACGATGACATTTGTAGTTTTTAACTAGCGGACGTCCAAACCGTGTTCTACCCGATTCAATATTTACCTAACCAATATTGGTTATTTTTAAACAGAGCTTCATTATTATTATTATTTATTTTCTCGGTGCTCTTTACTGATGATCGCCCCAAAATATTTAAAACAGACGGATGGACATGCGAGATTTGCGGGACAAGAATTGAGCCGGGGCTACATCACCATATACTCTCATGTATGGGGCTGAAAGACGAACGAGAAGTGCTCCTCAGTAAAATAGGCCTTGATGGACTCTCTTTGGAGCTCCTGTTGAATGAGGTGGTGAGAAACAGAGCTGGAGCGTTTGCGTTGTTCAAATTTTGGAAGACGGCTGAAGAGAAGAGGAAGTTATATACATAATATAATTGATGTAAATAATTATATGTAAATAATCTTTGTCAGGATTAGAATGACGAATCCTGTATGGGACTTTGATTCCAGTAAAAGGCTTGTTGCTGCTGTTGTATATAGTCACAGTGTAGAAAATACTATACTATACCTACTACATATAGGTTTCTCTCTGTATTCTTAGTTCTCTTCTCTTCAATTACTCTGTAAACTGGCGAATCCTTCATAGGACGAGAGGTCCTCAATAAAGGCTTTTGTTGTTGTTGTTGTTTTATTTTTGCTTATCCCTAGTACACGTGGTGCAGGCCATGATAATCATGGTGGGTAGAAGTAGGCAACCGCTTTTACTGTAAGTACACCACATGTCTACACACGTGAAAAGCAGTTCGACTTTGCACTTACAAATGTGCCAGAGCCCCGTACAGAGCTTTATTATTGATAGTAGTAGTTTTTGTGAAAAAGAAAATAAATCATATTAAAATGTTATTACATTTTTTTTACTCCGAAATATGCTAATTAGTGCGTTATCGATATACACTCATGGACCAAACTTAAAGAAAGTTGTACCTTTTACCATGTATATATCGGGACAATAACTGAAAGATATTACAGTGACCTTTATTGAAGACACACGAGATAACCAAGTGTGAACAACCTCTGTCCCCTTCAAAAAATCAGACGACCGTCGGCATCAAAGATTTTCCACTTCCTTAAGTTTTGTTCACATGAGTGCAAATACAAATTTAAATAATAATAATTATAATAATAAAACTTTGCGGTGGTTCGTAAAACTAAATTTATCTTTGAAACCAAAACAATCTTCCAGATGACCTGTGAAATTTTGGTATGCAAATGAAGATAGAAGTATCGTAAGAATTCAGGCGACCTTGAAACATCTTTGTGTGATAATGTAGGGCGAATTTTATAGGCAACATTAACCTAACATGTTTCCGACACGGTGTAATAGGCCTACTTACACCCAGTACCTATCACGGCTGGGCACTAAAATCCACGACCTAGCTGAGCTCTGTTTCCAACTGGATTGACCTTCCTGTGTTATGCAACTTTAACCCTACATAGCTGTATATTGGATAACATGATATAATGACAAAAGACATAGCTTCTTTTTCAGTTTCTTTGACAAAAGTTACTACTTACGGGTTAACACACAAATACGATATACTAGGGCCTACAGTAAGAGTAACTTAAACACAGAAAAAAGAACACTCAAGAGTACAACACTAACAACAAAAAGGAGAAAAAAAAACAACTCACGATTTGTTAAATAAAATAAAACAGTACTTAGCTTTATTGTAGCGTTGGCAGGGAGCGGACCGGGGTTTCACAGGTATGCGTGGAGAAACACCAGACAAGCACACAGAGAACGCTTTTAGCGTCCCAACTCGAACACTACTCCACGACTCCACGCATTCCGTTTCAACCCCCTTTTATATACAAACATGGCCACATTCGTCCAATGAGAAGGCGGGAGAGATTTGTTCACAAACAAACGAAAACACAAATTCTTTCCACTAAAACCTGAGATAAGATATGATAAGATTGCAAATATTTGTCAATATAATTTGACAAAAGGCATCTTTCCCCAAAAAAAAAAAAAAAAAAGAAACTAACAAATCTCCCAAACCTTCCCATTGTCCCGTAAGGAAAACCTCCCGCTGTCGGGAGGGAAAAAGCTCACGGGAGCCATGTTATAAAGACACACAAAAAAAAAACTAAAGAGAAGAGAGGTAGGCATCCGGGTCGTTCCATAAAGGTGCCTTCCATCTTGTTCCTTCCAAAAGAAACTTTAAAAAAAATCTGCGCATATTACGTGAGTTACCATGAGTGATTACCAAACACACATATATATAATATGCTTAAGCAGACAGAGTTTAATGGGGGACCAAATAAGCTCTCATCTGTGACTGGCCGGGTATGCTAGGTAGAGACTTAGGGTACTGATAGACGCTCACTTGATGAGAAACCGAACGATCCAATTCCATTCAGTTCTCTCAAGTCCAAGAGCTAAAAACTCTTCTTAACGCCTGTTTATAAACGCTTTCATCCTATCGACATGTACAACTTTCACGTCGTTCATGGTGACCCCTCTTACTCTGAAGTTAACATCGGAGACCCTAGCTTCCACACGGAAAGGCCCATAGAAGTTGGAGTAACCTTCATTCATAGGAACCGTTAGCATTACCAGGTCTCCTTTGTCGAAACTTCTGGTGTAAGGTGGCCTAGGATTCATAAGCTTTTTAACAGAATTACCTGACATAAACTGTCTGACAGTTTCCTTTGCTTTCCGCATCACCCTCAACCTCTCAGCCCAAGTAGGCTTTCTAAAACTATTAACAGACCCAGCGCTACACTCACAGCTTCTGTTAAACTCAGTAGGTGGCAACTTTACAGCCTCGTTTTCAATGCGCTTCACTGATTTTTCCTCGAAGGAGCTTGAAACCATCGGTCTATGCACACTGGCAACGTAGCTAAGGTCTACATAATCTCGGTCTTCTGGTTTCAAGGAAATCATGTTGCAACGCTCCCGTTTGGCAGGTAACGGGATATTGAATCTCCTTATATCATTGATTCCCAGAATTCCGTCGTAGGCCTTATCTCCGAGTGACATTAGCCAAAACCTTATCTCTCCCAGCTCAATGCCGTTTTCGTTACCAACTCTACAGGTTTTAACACGTGTAAGTGTCTGCTCTTGGCCTGTCACTGACACTATACGTAAAGTTTTAAGTGCATCGTCCCAATTCTCCTTCAAGACCTTGCACTTTTCAGAATCAATAATACTGACTTGGCTTCCTGTATCGTATAACAGGTGCCACATATTGCCGTTAATATTCACCTTAACTATTGGCAGATTTCTAAACTGATTTCCTCCATATGAACGTATGTTCACTATCTCAGCATTGTCAAGAGTATTGCGGTTGAAAAACATAGAAGACTGTCTTGAGCAATCACTAGCTATATGTCCTAAGCTACACTCAGGTGGACTCAGCCTGATTTCGCCCAACAATTTAGTCAGTTTTTCTACCTCACCCCTAAGATCTGCAATACACTGCTCATTTTCGTGCTTCATCCTGTTTACACTGGCACTAAGCATCTTCATCTCACTCTTAATGCTATTTATTTCTTCAACCCCTTCTACTGAACATACCCCTTTCATAAAGCTGCAACGGTGTTCTACACTATCCTCCGTGGCCATGACACTGACTGCTTTGTCTATTGATTTAGCCTCACTGCGAACAATAGCCTCTCTATACTTATCGAGCACATTTTCGAGGAAAATTTCAAACACTAGGCTATCGTCAAAACTGTACTCTACTTTATCTCTAATGGCCAGGAATCTTTCTTTAAAAACCATAGGACTTTCCCCAACTCTCTGCTTAAGACCTTCTATTAATTTAAGGCATTCCCTAATACCACGCGCTTTCTTAGGGTACAATATGTTCAGTTTACTAGCAATACTTTTGAAACTGCTATCGTTACGGATACCCATCTCCTCTAAGCTCAACCTAACTTCAGGGGATAAAGCCTCGAACATGAGCAATGCTTTGACCTCAGGATCCCATTTGCCTACTCGAGCTTTAAGCTCGACTTCCCGAATGAAAGAATCGAGATTAACCCCATTAAACACTGACAGGTTAAGCATAGAGTTCACAAACATGATGGAGTACAAAAAAAAAAGTAATAAACCACTCAATCAAAGAAAAAAAACGCACGTAAAATTACAGGAATTTACACGTGCAAACACCAGTAATCCTGGCAGGCTCGCCAATGACAAAAGTTACTACTTACGGGTTAACACACAAATACGATATACTAGGGCCTACAGTAAGAGTAACTTAAACACAGAAAAAAGAACACTCAAGAGTACAACACTAACAACAAAAAGGAGAAAAAAAAACAACTCACGATTTGTTAAATAAAATAAAACAGTACTTAGCTTTATTGTAGCGTTGGCAGGGAGCGGACCGGGGTTTCACAGGTATGCGTGGAGAAACACCAGACAAGCACACAGAGAACGCTTTTAGCGTCCCAACTCGAACACTACTCCACGACTCCACGCATTCCGTTTCAACCCCCTTTTATATACAAACATGGCCACATTCGTCCAATGAGAAGGCGGGAGAGATTTGTTCACAAACAAACGAAAACACAAATTCTTTCCACTAAAACCTGAGATAAGATATGATAAGATTGCAAATATTTGTCAATATAATTTGACATCTTTTCTCTTGAGCAGATCCTGCTCTCCTGTGACATCAGGCTTCTCTATCTTGAGTTCTTCCTAACTTCCCATCCATCAGTCCAATTCTTCCTACCGTTCTCTTTCCAGTCATTTCGTCCTCCAGAACATTCTTCATCAATCCGTTTTCTATTATATATATTTACGATACAAATCGTCTGTTCTTTTCTCGTGACTTTCAAAGATCTCGTTTCTCTCCTGACACTTTTAAATTCCTGATCTTAATAACCGAAGCTTATTCTCCCCATTCACTTCCAGATCAAATTCTCAACCGGACATGTTCATTTCAACTTAGTGTACACTTCTGTCTTACATTTAGTTAACTCTGTATGTACGTTACCTAACGCTAACTTTATTTTCGAGTTATATTGATTATTTATATTCCGGGTCAGAGAGAGAGAGAGAGGTACAAATTGTAAAAGATATGTACGTCGGAGAAATTGGTCATACTTTAAGAATTTCCAACTGAATTACAATCATTTCCGTCTCTATAAAAAAGCTCCACCCCCCATGTTTGAACATGAGCGGTTCCTGTGAGGTGTGGGAAGGAAGGTTCCAGTGAATGCGGGAGGATATTTGGTCCTCCAAATGTTGCAAGTCATTCTCAGGGTAATCCCGGGCGATTTACTGAGAGCTTCGTATTACATAGCTGTGGACAGTTCTAAATTGCATATCTACCTATTATATAGTTGCATATATAGTACGCATAATATATATATAGTTAAAACAAATAAGACATATTCTGACCGCTTACATGAGCTTTTTTAGATGGCAGAGCGCCATCTAGAGGAACAAAATTCAACTAAAAGTTGATTTAACTTGTTCCCTTTTCCTATTTTTTGTTATTATATATAAATTAACTTCAAATTGCGAAAAGGAATAATATTTTTTCAAATATAACAACCGTACATTTTTTGTAAATGGGGCATTGCATAATTGCATAGGTAACAGCCCCAAATTGCATACGGGCATTATATAATTGCATATACATTGAACTAAATTGTATAGAAACATTACATAGTTGCATATACGATAACCTCAAATTACATATATAAGTATTACCTATTTGTAAGGAACAACGCCCGTATATATGCAACTATGCGCATATAAACATTCAAATATAATTGCCTATATGCATATTACATAATTAAATATACAACAATACTAAAAATCGCATAGAAACTTTACATAATTACATATGTGTAGTGCATAATTAACTTGTATATAGTTATATTGAAATATTATTTATTTAGCTAAAACCCAGGAGCATACAAGTGTCGCCAACTACCCAACTCTCTCTAAACATGTTGGTGGGGGGGGGGGGGGGGGGGGGGAATAAATCAATCTACTAACAGAAGATAAAACGTCTTAAATTATTAAATAATTTAATTTTTAAAAAAGATTTAAATATACTGAAGTTAAATTGTTTATTTCTCACATTACATATGCGCTTATTTTCAAATGAAATTTATTGATTTTCGAACTGAAAAAAAAGTGTCGCGTCACGGTGACTGGTCACTATGGAGACATGGATACCACAGAAATTTCCTTGAAGAAGATGCTTCGAGGAAATTTAATTTTGAGGTTATCGGGGTCTTCCTCGATATTTTCAATGATTGCCAAAGAAAAAAAAAATTGGACTTTGGACCGATTGTTTGCTATCACCTGCTCTGGTTTCGAGGAAACGCTATTTACTTTATTGTTGGCTTTTTCTGCTCTTTGAAATAAAAAAATATAAAAACTTTTTTTTCTTGGCTAGTGATTTTTTTTTTTTTTTATATATAATTTGAGAGAAAAAGTTCTGTGAAATTAAGACAACGATTATAGCAAGAATGAGGATGATTGCTGACTGTCAGTTGTTATAAATTTAATATTCACTGATAGGTTGAAATAATTTTTATTGACTCCAGACCAAATATGTCGGCAAAGTAAGGAGACAGACAGAGAGAGAGAAAGAGTGTAGGTATGTAGGGGAATATGTTGTAGGTGTGTGCTCCAAATTGTATGCAAATTTGGCTATTCTCCATACAAACAGACCAATATATCTTGGTAGTCAATCTGAGAAGTTAATATATGCAACTTTTGTTGTTTTGCGTCTTTTTCGCTCTCGAAACTAAAGGGGAAAAATAGGTTAGCAACGCCCTCACACTTCCTGCGCATTGTAAGAGATTGCTTTTAGGAGAAATTAGAACAATGTTAAAGTATAGACCCTCCTTTTTATGCAAATTGATGGTAAAAAAAAATACTGTAGCGCTTCATTTTATACAAATGAAATATAAATATAGTATAGTAGCTTCTATTGTATTTTAATAAAAACACAATATTATATATAATAATTTTATAATATTGTATTTAAAATAAATTGCAATGTCATACTTGAAGTTTGTGTGTGTGTGTGAATTTCTTAATTTACTGTGTAGCAATGAAAGGGCATCTATTGATCTCACAACTTTGCTGATAATCGAACACCATCTATCGGAATAAATTTTAACTGATCGTAACTGAATTTTTAACAAAAAAAAAATGTTTGGACAAATCCTTTATTTATGATTTTTTTAAAATTACATCATCGCTTAGTTTATATTTATTCCGATAGATGGCGCTCTGCAATCAGTAACGTTTATTTGTATTGGTCAGGAGAGAGGTTCCTTCATTATATAACGACGATGAAGCGATAACCAGGGCAGTGGAGTACAAACTGGTAACTAGCAGGTGTCTGAGTAGGTTGGTTACTGGACAGAGTGGGTTGAGCATGATGGCAGTTAGGCTGGCCAGAAGTGGAGTGGATCAGTCCAAGCTGTCTGTATCCTAGGTTTCAGGAAAGATGGACAGCTGAAGTGATTGTTATCACTCTTCTCTACTACTAATCAACTGGAATGTCACCCATATGACGTCTAATACACTCATAGACAAAACTTAGGAAGCATGTATATATTGGGACAATAACTCTGAAAGATATTACACTGACCTTTATTGAAGACACACGAGATAACCAAGTGTGAACAAAATTCCCTCTGTCTCCTTCAAAAATAGACAGGTGACGGGCGATAAAGACTTTCAACTTCCTAAAGTTTTGTCCATGAATGTACATCAGTCTATACGTTGCCTTAATAAGTTTTATACGGTATTGTCGATTTTATTCCCATAGTAATTCTAGTATAAAAGTAGCTCTAGCGCTTTGAACGTCACAACCATTTACTAAACCAATTTTTAAAATAGTTTTTTTTAGAAAGTAGACAACAGATTTTAATTTGAATTTCGTTTTGGTATCTTCAGCTTTCTCCGTCTCATGCTATGCAAATTAAAACAGCAAATCAAGATTTGAATATGCAAATTGGGAAAGTACGTCGTTATCGGTGACCTTTCTCGGTACTAACATTAATAGACCAAAAAGCACAGAAATATTTGAAGAATAAATATGCAAATCTAAACTACATTCATCAATGCAAATTGGTGGAAGAAGTAGATGTGGACCGGATACTAAGGACTAATAAAGGGGTTAAAAAGAAGCCGACAAAAAGAAACAGATGAGAACAAAGAAGTCAGAAAGGTGTGAGAGACAAGTGGTTGTTATCTGTCCGTGAAGAAATCTTATAAAAATGTGGTGACACAACCGGTAGAGTGAGTCACCCATGCGACACCTCCTCCTACATCCTTGGAGTTAGTTGGGCAGTTCACCAACCTTGGGTCCAAGTAGTTCACCAACCCTTTACATGATAGATCCAGGTAGTTCGCCAACCTTTCACATGATGGATCCAAGTAGTTCGCCAACCCTTCACATTATGGATCCAGGTAGTTCGCCAACCTTTCACATGATAGATCCAAGTAGTTCGCCAACCCTTCACATTATGGATCCAGGTAGTTCGCCAACCTTTCACATGATGGATCCAGGAAGTTCGCCAACCTTTCACATGATGGATCCAGGTAGTTCGCCTACCTTGGGTCCAAGTAGTTCGCCAACCCTTCACATGATGGATCCAGGTAGTTCACCAACCCTTCACATGATAGATCCAGGTAGTTCGCCTACCTTGGGTCCAAGTAGTTCACCAACCCTTCACATGATGGATCCAGGTAGTTCGCCAACCTTTCCCATGATGGATTCAGGTAGTTCACCAACCCTTCACATGATGGATCCAGGTAGTTTACCAACCTTTCACATAATGGATCCAGGTAGTTCGCTAACCCTTCACATGATGGATCCAGGTAGTTCGCCAACCTTTCACATGATAGATTCAGGTAGTTCGCCAACCCTTCACATGATGGATCCAGGTAGTTCGCCAACCTTGGGTCCAAGTAGTTCGCCAACCCTTCACATGATGGATCCAGGTAGTTCGCCAACCTTGGGTCCAAGTAGTTCGCCAACCCTTCACATGATGGATCCAGGTAGTTCACCAACCTTTCACATGATGGATCCAGGTAGTTCGCCAACCCTTCACATGATGGATCCAGGTAGTTCGCTAACCCTTCACATTATGGATCCAGGTAGTTCGCCAACCTTTCACATGATAGATCCAGGTAGTTCGCCAACCCTTCACATGATGGATCCAGGTAGTTCGCCAACCCTTCACATGATAGATCCAGGTAGTTCGCCAACCCTTTAAATGATAGATCCAGGTAGTTCGCCAACCTTTCACATGATGGATCCAGGCAGTTCACCAACCTTGGGTCCAGGTAGTTCGCCAACCTTTCACATGATGAATCCAGGTAGTTCGCCAACCTTTCACATGATAGATCCAGGTAGTTCGCCAACCCTTTACATGATAGATCCAGATAGTTTACCAACCCTTCACATGATGGATCCAGGTAGTTCGCCAACCCTTTATACGATAGATCCAGGCAGTTCGCCAACCCTTTATACGATAGATCCAGGTAGTTCGCCAACCCTTTACACGATAGATCCAGGTAGTTCAGTTGGGTGTTTACCATTGGAGGATACGTACTATGTCTTACTACACAGACTCTTTATAAACCTATGTTTAAATAACAACTGTTGGAAATTTGAAGAAAAAACGTGGGAACGCCCTTGCAACCTCAGATACATCTATTACGTCTTGCCAAATGCCCTAATTCTTATTTACTGACGAGGACAAAAGATTTTTGTCGAAACGCCGAGAAAATAAAAATATCTTTTGGTCGAAGTGTCTTTTATTTTGAAAAACTGTCAAGTTATTCTCAAGATAATGTTTTGAATTCAAACAAAATGTAAATTAAACGAACGAAGATAAAGCCAAGGGTGACTCTCACCTATCAATATCAAACAAGCTGGAACTTGTCAGAAACTGGGCTGCGCTAGTCAGTGTCTGCTTTGTTTGGATTTACATTGCCTTTGTCTGTTCGTGTATGTTGTGTTATGTGTGTTGTTTGTGCATGTTGTGTTATGTGTTTTGTTTGTGCATGTTGTGTTATGTGTTTTGTTTGTGCATGTTGTGTTATGTGTGTTGTTTGTGCATGTTGTGTTATGTGCAAAATGTATTACTTTGCGCATGTTTGTTATGTGAGATGTGATGTGTGTATGTTGTGTTATGTGAATTGTACGTGTAATGATATACATGTGTTACGTATGCTGTAACTATATTATGATGTGTGTACGTGTTGTGCACATGTTGTACGTGTTCTGTATTGAGCGCGTATATGGAGCGGACACAATATGTAAATATAATTCATTAAAGCAACTTTAAACAAACGTGACTTTCAATTTCTTTGATCAAAAAGAACTTGGCCGTTAACGTTTCGAAATAAATTTGGTTGACTTATTATAAATATTGATGTGAGGTGGGTTTTAGATCATCCCTAATACAAACAAATACAATACACATAAACTGAATTTATAAATCTGATATAAAATCTTCATATAGAAACTTCAAAAATCCATTTAAATAATCACAACAAAGAAGGTTCTAAAGTTGCATAATCGCCTACAATAACAACCTTATATTAAAAGCTGTAAAACCAAATCTTATTTACATATTGAGTTTTAGAATTAAAGAATAGTAGTTGTGATGGAATACACAGAAACTATCATCCATAATTATATAATGCAACCATAACAAATAAGGTCAATTTTGGTAGGCTTATAAACGCTAATAAAACCTTGATAAAGGTTGGCGTTCAGCCAGCTGAAATATTGGAAAAATAAATGATTTTTTGATCCAATATATGCCTTTTTAATTAAAACTTATATATATATTGGAGAGTCCAATATGCAAAGATGGGCGAATGCCATTTAGCGGAATATAATAACAAAAATTAACAAAAAGCCTATTATTATTTTTTTTAAATAACACAATATTTATTTATTGATTGATTAATATATATTATCAGATAATTTTTCAATCAATAAAGAATTTTTATTATAAATATATCAATTATATTTTCAATTAAAAACCAAATATTGATATAGTTAAAATATATATTCAAATCAATAGATATGATTGTTAACATAACCCTAATAATGTACTTATATTAAACCAATATTCGCTGATCAAACTCGGGAAGGCGCGGCTAGCATGACTATAGATCTTGTGGAATTGTAAAATCAATGATTGACAGATATATAACTTAAAATTTGACAAGTCAAATGAAATACTTCTAAAACAAAAGCCCATTAAGTTTTGAAAAGTATTTAAATAGCTCTATATTGTATGCAAATAACCTTCTCACAGCAAGACCAACAATAGTAAAGCCAAATTTGCATAAAGTATATATATATATGAAGGGAGTTCTTATATGTATATAAGTATGGAATGAGGACTAACGTGTGATAGAGTGGTAGGTGCGAGCACAATAGAAAAGAATTGGAAAAGATAAAGTGAGTCAAGGTCTTAAAGAGAACCTAAAAATCGTGAAGTTCCTTTAGAGGTCATTCCTTTATGCGAATTTGAGCCCAGACGAACAGGTGTTTCTGGGCAGACGACGGCGTGTAAAGAACCTTGAGAGGGGTGGGAGAGGGGGTTAAAACTCACCTGGCCAGTTCGTCGTCTACAGCATCGACTTCTTTGAAATAACTATTCGATTATGTAAATCAGAAATTATTTCTTACAATTGGTTCTTTTTATATATATTTTAATTCATTGATGAGGTCAGGGTTGTCGAGTAATTGTTTCATTTTTTTATTAAAGGTTGGTAACATTGCTTTATTTTTTTTTAAATGGGTTGCTTGATATTGTTTTGGTTGAAATTGATGTTTTAATTGATGTTCTGTGTATTAATTAGAAATTGTCAATCACGTCATTTCTGAATTACCTTTCTTTTTATTATTCATTGAATATAGAAGTCAATATAAACATCTTTTTGGTGTTTTTACATTTGCTTTTATCCTATCCCACCCCAATTATTTTATCCATTAAATAAGCTGTGAATTGATATGAAAATTGTAATACAGAGAGAGAACGAGTTCTCAAATTCCCGTTGTTGTTTAGTGTTATTTTAATAGATTCTTTGACTATTCGCTGTAGGAAGAAACAATTCTTCTCTTATTGATCATTATCAATCCCCCTTATTGTTAAATTGTCATCTCAATACACTGTAGAAAGGTAACACGACGAATTAAAAGAATTTCCAATTTAAACAGAAAGTGAGGCAGACGAGACTAATCTTATCAATGACGTGAGTCAAAAGTCAAATAGAATTTACAAAGGATAAGCAATCGATATCTTATCAGAAGCTGATGATAACTTTGTCATATTACATGTACGAAAACATATGTACTGGTTGTTTTTTTATTATTTTTTAAACGTCCCTTTCTCTCTCAAAACTTGAACAAAATGAAAACGAAATTGTTGTCATTTTTTCAACGATAACATTGGAAAAGTTCGTTTCATGAGGTATTCTATGATTAAAATAAGTTCCAAAATGTAAAAGGATGAGTAATATCTAACGCTACGAAGGAGAAATGATCGGCGGTGTGAAATGATCAAACGAACTTACCTTGTGTGGCGCCCGTAGCAGACGATGCACACCAGCTATCTGGTTGATGAGGGGTAAATTGACGTTAAAAGTATAAAACGGGGGCCGCGTGGGCTCTGGGAAATTCGTACTGGCTGAAAAAGGGTCGATGTCGTTGAGGAATTGTACACGGCACGTCAGGCTTGCCATGGCGCCCCGCGCACCAGACGAACTGGTCTCCCCACGCATGCGCTCTGTGAGCCTGATAGCCCGCTACGCCACCTATATTTAGGACGAAAATGGACCACTTTTGCCACCAGGGGGTGGAATTCTTTATCTTTCGGTATTTCTTTCTTTCTTTTTGGAATGTGTTTTTTTTTTAAACAATGATTTATAATATATTAAGAGAATATATGTGAGATGAACATTATATATATTTATCGTTGTGTTTTTTGAAATATCATTTTTTTAATATCATCATTAATTTTGTTGAGCATTTGATTATTATTTGAATGCATTTATTATTAGGATGTGATGGTTTTTTTTTTTTGCATATAATATTTGAATAAATATTTTTCAGTAGTGTTGAATATATTTCTCAAAGATTATTTTAAATTGACACACATTTTCTCCAAAACCATGTAATTGCTTGGATGAATTGGCCAGCTCGATCCCCAGACCTAAATCCCATTGAGCATGTATGGGACAACCTAGGACGGCGGATCTCATCCCTCCAACCCCCTCCTAGAAACACTCATGAGCTAGAAACAGCCTTAACACAAGAGTGGGCGTTGATTCCACAGGAGCTGATAAACTCCCTAATTCTTAGTATGGGTCACCGATGTAGAGCCTGTCTATCAGTTAAAGGCGATCACACCCCATATTAACAACAATATCCAAGATATTTATGCACTGACTGCAAGAAGATCATTGCTTGACCGGCTAATTTGCATAAAATACATGTTAGAATTCTTTGATTTCGGGTATTCTAATCAATAATGGAATAATAAATTTGTGTATGAAATTTCATTGATAAATGTTCAATAAAATTTGAGATAAATGAAAAAATATGTTGTTCCTTTAATTTTGCGGACCAGTGTATATCGGAATTCAGACAATAACTCTGAAAGATATTACAGTGACCTTTATTATTCACTGCTTTTCACATGTGTACACTTACAGTAAAAGCAATCGCCAATTTCTACCCACCATGATTATCATGACCTGTATTACGTATACTAGGGATATTAAAAAAAAAAATTCACACCAAGTGTGAGCAAAATACAGACGACCGGCGGTATCAAAGACTTTCCACTTCCTTAAGTTTTGTCCATGAGTGTATATGAAGCTACAATTTAAACTTGAAAGATGCTATAGCAAACTAAACAGGGTCCACTACTTGCAACAAACTTGACGATATATTACTTAACGATATATTTGTACCATAATTAGGGATTGTTTATAAAGGAATCTTGTTATCACATTCTTCTTTGTTTTCCTTTATTGAGCTGGGAAAATAAAACAATGGGGGGGGGGGGGGGGGGGAGGGATCCTAAGTCACCTTAATTAATGTTTTTTTTTATTTAGGTTATATTAATAATATTTTAATAAAAATATGGATGAATCATGCGAAATATACCGTGTGAAACATGTAGATACAATCCACAATCTGCAAGTTACAATTTAAGCATGTGAGAGGCTATAGCAATCTAAACAGGGTCCACTACTTGTAACAAAGTTGACGATGAAGAGAGTATGTCCGAGATGTCGGCAAAAAATATTGTCTTCATGGGGGGGAGATTCTGTTCGAGGGAAGGTTATTAAACATTTCCATAAGAGTCTAATCTGTTATGGAGAATAATACACTGAGAAGTTTGGACATCTTGTCCGGCAAATGTTAGAGGGATGTATGGAAGGTATTACAGGAAGACGATGGCCAATAATGGAGAGAGTTTAATTTCGGAAGAAGATCCTTCGATATTATTAAAATACCTACCATAGATAGGAAGCTGTGAGAGGACAGGAATTACTGCCAGCTACCCAGTGTCTCATGCTATATCTTCCTTAGCTTCAGATTAAGGAAGCTGCTCCGAAATCTCAGCTCTTTTTTGTTTTCGTTTTCAATAAAATATTTGAATCTCACGGATTTTTTTATGTCCTTTATCAGATAGAGAAAATATATTGTATTATAAACACAAAATAGGCTTATCCTGACATGCTCACATGAGCTTTTTAGATGGCATAGCGCCATCTGGTGGAATAGAAATCAACTAAACATTGATTTAACCTCTTCCCTGATATTTGGCCAACATATTTTGTTGATAAATCAAGAAAAACCAACCATGAACGCGTTTCGGGCTGTTAGCCCTCCGTCAGCAAGGTGCAGGCTGTACTCTACGACCAAATATTGTATTATCCGTTACAGAGACGCCGTTCAATATCAACTACAGAACATTAACGACGGAGAAACTCGAGGATAGTTAAACCGAAACTTATTTGAAAAATCACTTCATTTAAATTTTTACTTTAAAAACTATTTTTAAAGGCCGTCAAGAAAAATGGCTGAGAAAAAAATAGCAACGATCGAGAAACGTGGACTTAGCTATAAACTTGGTTTATCATAGAAATCCATTTAGACATTCATAATAGGCTTTATTTTCACATACAAAGATCACGTTAAAAATATGTAAAGGATTATAAAAAGAGACAAAGAATTATAATACAATCTATCCAGAGAACTCCCACCATCACAGTCTCAGGTCGTGGAAATCTCCTCTCCCAGTTTGTATAAAGTTTTGTAACAAACCTTCATCTCTCCCCGACTTATAATTCAATAACATCTACAAGTAATCTCCAGGGTTAACTTTCTTGTATCATTTCTGTTTCTCATATATTTTTATATTGAATTCTCGGCGTGTATAGTTAGCTGGGAGTAATACATGTTCCTGTTGAAGGGCATGTTAGCTCGGAAGCTAGAGAAATGGTGCAAGAAACTCAACCCTGGAATGTTTGTTGATTTTATAAAGATTTGTGCAAGTTGTCGTATCATCTTGTAGCGTCCTCTCTCTGATTCTCTTAGCTAAGGTGTGGTTGCCATGTTTACTCCCCTGTTCTCTGTAATTCTGTAGTTTGACATTATGGAGTTGATCGTATTGTTGTGAGAGAGGAGTGGGGTTGAAATTACATTTATTGCTGAAACTAAGTGGTTCCTCTCAAGGAAATTAAAGTATGGTTGTGAAGAAGCTGATTTCCTTAATGAGAGTACTTTTTTAAGATGGGAGATTTTTTAGACCAATGTGTGTTCTAGTGTTTGTCTATTATTTATCTATCTTGTTTACCCATTGCAAAACGAAAAAAATGATCAATTATATATACTTATATAAAAAATAAAATAATAAATTATGAAAATCTATCAGATGGCCAGGATCGAATCTCATCCTTAATTACATATCTTTCCTTTCCGAGCTTAATAAAAAGATGGAGCGACCTTGAGTCAAAAGTCAAGGCCATTTAAAATGAAATTTCCTTGTAGGAAGCGAGTCTTGGGCTGCGGGATGGAGGAAGTATGGATTCACGGCAAAAAGTTTTAAAAGGAAAGGGAGAGAAAGTTTGCATACTTTCTCAGCGTTTTGGTAGAATAACCCTAGTCTTCCTAGGTCTTATAGACGTGATGTATTTTGTTTTTCTAAGATTTTGTTAAGTTCGATATTGAGATTGGTATTATCGGCTAAAATTGTCATCACAGTAACTTCTTCATAAATAGTTTTGATGCTATACATAGTAAGAAACATATAAATGACATTCTATGATAATTCAATAGGTTTTATTATTTTCTAAAAACATTTTTTCGAAAAAAAGTTTTATCCATGTGATTCATGTGTTTGCGTGCTTCGATATAATTTTATTTTTAAATAAAGAATATATTGTTAGAGAGCATTGAACTCTTTTTTGCATATAACGCCCCTTTAAACTTTTACATAAAAAAAAATGATAATTGATTTTTTTTTGTCGAGAGACTTTACATCAATTTTAAATAAAAACTTTGTGTTTTATGCGCCATATTTGCATATACAACTTTCTCCCATCGATATATACATCTTTGCATTATATATATTTATTCAGAAAATTTGATTTATTTTTAAATTAATACACAATATTAGATATTTTATGCAACATAATGTATGGTTACTTTTGCATATTGCTTAGAACCACTATGGTGATACCATATATGCATATCCTATATTGGAATCTATGTAAGAATAGAAAAACACAGTTTTACGCATTTATTTTAATTAAGACAATTTTTTTCTACTATTCTTACTGCGATAGAAAATATTGGGTGTACCTGGCTCGTCAGTGGTGAAACCTCCCAGCGGTTTCGCCAGTTCAATCTACCAGACCGTTATAATATTAATATACTGTATGTAGTATATATCTTTCGAATTAAAAAAAAACTCTTAGTGAGATAGTATTTAAGTAAATTATGAACATATGTTTTTTTGGAGAATAGTAGAGAAAATATTTAAAAAATTGCGCTCAATAATTTATTTTCTTACATAGAGAGGGCGCGATATTGCCTTATAATTATTGGCAGATTATGGCCATATTGACGCGTCTTCCAAAACTGATTATATCACTATATTAAGATGTTAATGAACCTATCGACGAAAAAAAAAAAAGTCAATAAAAACCATTTGGACAATGAATGGAATTTTAGGGTGGACGAAACAACTTAACCAGGTGACCTAGCCATCCATCTATATGCAAATTCCGTAGGTCAAATTAAGCAGAATTCCCTCAGGCGGATTCCGAGGCTTTACTTTTAAAGGAGGTTGTGACAATTTTTGCCAATCAGTTCTTCTTGTCTCTGAAGGATTCGTATCTTTACACTGGTGGTTGATTTTTCTAAAATTTTTAAAAGTTTTTATTGACAAATTACAATAAATTAAGAAAGGTTGCGGACATCTTGATATTTGAAACATGACTGTAGTCACGTCAAATAATACAACATGAATGTAGTCATGGAATTGTCAATAATTGAGCTGGGAGACGATGCTAACCACAACAAGTTAATCTCCAGATATCTCTTTATTAGAACTTGGCGAGTTTCAGGGATGACTCTCTTGCTTCAGGCTAAAAAAAAAGCGTGACAAGGTATAAAAGGTGATAAAAAAAAAACAGATTTTTAAAATCAAGAGAGAGAGAGATTTATAACCCAAATAAGCACAGAACGCCAACTACCCGGGCTATCCAGCTCACCAGTATGAACTAGTTAACACAAAGCGTTTTTACTATCGTTCTGATTTGATTACTGAGCAGAACCAGTTAATCAGGAAGTTCCATAGTATGTGAGGCTAGCCAGGGTTGGTCAGTCCAAGCAGGTGTTTGTATCCTATGTCTCAACTGAACAGCTGAAGGTGATGTCTGTGGTAAAAAATCAAGTTGAAGAACGACGTAAAATAAAAGCGACTTTAAAGCTATAGACGTAAATTGAAATGTAATAAAAAGTTAGAGAGAACAACAGAGAAATTTATCCTAAAGAGAGAGGTTGCCTGGCCGGCATTCATATTTTTATGTAAAATAGACACTTCGGCCAGTTAGAGTTTTTTATTTTTCTTAACGTTTCGATAAAAATCTTTTGTCTTCGTCAGGAGAAGTAAATAAAAATAAAGCATTTGGCAAGGCGTTAAAAATTGTAAAAAAGAGAAATTTATCTTTTATTACAACAAGATAAAAAAACAACACAAGCTTTCAAAACTTGCTGTGTGACTACAGCTGTGTAATTACAGTATAATAAACTTTTAGTCTTTATGTGCTCGTAAATTTCTTCTTATATATCTGAATAGGATACTAATTTAAAAAAAAACTGAAATATTGTCTTACTTTATCTCAAGTTTGGCCTGAAGAAGGAAGTCCTTTCCCGAAAGCTTTCCAAGAAAAGAGAAATATTGGGAGAGCGATCAATCTGTTGGTTTTCTTATTAATTGAAACATTACCTGCCATTTATCTCCCCATCAATCTTTATAAATCTAAAATATATGAAATACAATCATTAATCACGAATATTTCTTTTTAAAATAAAATAAACTGCTCAAAACTGGGCAACTCTGTGCTTCACTTCCATCAATAATTGACAATATGACCCAGAATAAGTATATTGCTACGGCGTTTTATGGTTTCCACAAGTCCATATCTCAGAAGAAGGCCAAGTGATACTCGCTCCTCACTTTCTTACTGCTCCTCTTTTTGTGTTGATTTCTTGCTTCCCTCTTTCTTATTATATATATTTTTTCCTTTTCTTGTTTTTTTTTTTCTTTCTCTTTTTACTCTGTATATATCGTTATTTCCTTTGTCTCACTGCTTTGTTCTTATGCATACCTCTGGTGAATCCTGTATAGGGTCAGTGACCCTAAATAAAGGCTTTTTTGTTGTTGTAAAAAAAATAAATAAATAAACTTCTACTGTCCTTACTGTGATGAGAAAATATTGAGGGAGGGCATGGCTCATCAGTGGGGAACCCTCCCAGCGGTTTCGCCAATTATTTCCGTGTTTCATATATCTAAATAAAGTATCTTCTGGGACAAAATTCATTTTCGTTGGTCAACTCGTTATCCATATTTGCATAACTTCATGTCAATTTTGATGCCAATGATGAAGAATTTTACTTTTTTTCTGAATTTCATTTTTTTAGTAATTCCGAGAGAAGCTCAGTCAACCAGCTAGTAAAATTTGAAAGCCCCAGTTTATTGAATTCCATTGTGAACTATTTGAACGTTTCTCTTTAATGAAATCGATTCGCGTAGAATCAAAGTGACACCTCATCCAGAAGGAAAAATCTTTATTTTTATATGTTTCCATAAATATCATTTATCATATAAAATGAAAGAATTTAAAAGCACGAATGTTTCTTTTATACATAATACAAACTTCTACTGCCCTTACTGCGATGAAAAAAATATGTATTGGGAGGGCTTGGCTCATCAGTGGTGAAATCTCCCAGCGGTTTCGCCAATTTAATCCACCAGACCGCTTCTCAGAAATCTAATACTGTATTGGACGATTCTGTTTATATACGCAGCACTGAAGGGTGGAATGTCAGAAATGGTTTTCAAGAAAACTATGGACATAAGCTTATAGGACATTAGAATTATAATCAAATTTCCATCGCAGTAAGGGCAGTAGAAGTTTGTATTATGTATAAAAGAAACATTCGTGCTTTTAAATTCTTTCATTTTATATGTATAGATGGCGCGTTATTGCTTTGTGTTAATCATTTACCATCATCATGATGTAGTATAGCCATCTCCTATATGGAGGTCGGCCATCTTGGAATGTCATCTCTCATCCTGTTCTTTGGGCAATTCCACTTCCTCATATCATTTCATTCCAGACCTTCATTCTATTACATTAGCGAACCAATCCTTCCTTGATCCAACTCTACATTATTTTCAACTCTCCAGGTATGATCACTAGACTCGATAATGTTCCGACTACATGTACTGTCCTTTTGATTAATCCATTTAGATGGCCTCATATTAAATCTAACCCAAACTTCTTAGTTTGTCATATCTCCTGAGTTCTTATAGAGCACCCCAGAAAGAGTTAATTTTCCGCTCTGGTTCTTTGGTCATTGTCCATGCTCCATAGTAGAGAACGGACCAAACAAAACAGTTAAGCCTTCTTTAGTTTCGTATTTAAATAAATCTCTTCTTAAAAGCTTTTTGTTTTGTTTTTTCCAAAAAGCATATTTTGCCTTTGCAATTCTGACCTCAACTTCTTTTGAATCTTCCATCTTCATTTGACATGCCTCCAACATAAGTAAAATATTTTATTTATTCAATTTTTCCACGTTATTAATATTTATTTGGAATTATTAAGGTGTTTTGGAATTGAAAGCCATGAGTCTCATTCCATAAATATCTCATAAACTCTGTTATTTTCTAGGTGTTTACTTTGTACTAATTGCTCCGGTTAGTTCTGTGCGTGGCTCCACACGTCGTTAATTGCAGTGTAACATCTGTGTATCTAAAATAAACTATAGAAGTTAGAAATATCTTTGAAATTATTTATTTATTTTGTGATCTCATATAGTTCATATTTTTCAATCCTGTTAAAGGTGATCCAGCGAAAACGTCTATGAAAATACAGATGCTTTTCAGTGAGCGAAGTGTTAATTTGATTCTGTAGTCTATAAAGAGGGAGCCAAAAGCTTCCCCATGTGCACTAGGTGTAAAACCGAAGAGACCACTCCCCAACATATACTAAATTGTATTGGAAAGGACAAGAGATCCCTGTACAGAGAACCAATAAGAGTTCTTGAGCTTCTTTATGAGCACGACCTCCAAGATCTTATCTAATTTAGACTAAAAGGATAAGTAGAAAAAAAAATGGTTTCATTTATAAAAAGAAAAAAAAATTGATAGCATTGAAATAGTTTACAATTTTATTTGTATTCCAGTTATTTATTTATATATAATCATAATAAAATACATATTGTATACATATTTCTATTTTTCCCCTTATTTTTCACATTTTCAGCGTATTTTACACAAATTTGTCCATATATCCCATTTCTTGATTTCTCAGGAAGCCTCTTGGACCAAATTTTTAGTCGTTGAAGTATAGCCTGCACCACGCTGACGAGGGCCAACAGCCCGAAACGCGTTCGTAGTTGGCTTTTCTTGATTTATCAAGAAATGGGTTGACCAAATATTATGAAACAAGCCTAAATCAACGTTTAGTAAATTTTTGTTCCACTAGATGGCGCCCTGCTATATAAAAAGGTCATGTCTCTATAATCCTTCACCTGGATATTTTACTGATGCATAAATTTTGACTATATGTAAAAAAGGAAGTTTGAAAAGTTGCTGCGATATTGTATGTTTTATGAACTATAATATCTAATGACAACTCGAATGAAATTTGTTAAAAGAAAAACTCTTTATATTGGAAAACACTCTATATAAAAACTCATTAAGTAAAATTAATCAGACCTCCAGGGAAAAGTATTTTTTCAAAACATTTTTATTCTCTAGCTTTCGGGCACGGACGTGACGATAAAACCTGGTATTATTATTTTTTTTTTTTTTAAACCAGGGATTTCCAGGTTTTCTCCTGTAGAAGGACGTCCGTGCCCGAAAGCTAGAGAATAAAAATGTTTTGAAAATATACTTTTCCCTGGAGGGATGATTAATTTTAATCAATATTGATATAAGGTTATGAAAAAAGTCATCTCCTTATCGTGCAACTGGAAGTTGCTGATGGCTTGCGCCATCTATCGGAATAAATATCAACTATTCTCTTTGATTTTTAATTATTCCAGAATTGGCCATATACCCATTTTTGATTAATCAAGAAAAGCTAACCATGGCGCAAGCCATCAGCAACTTTCATACGCATCAATAATTATTTTTTTAAATATCTGTTTTTTGCGATTTTAAAATATTCACGGATGCAAACTAAAAAAAAAAAAAGGAAATAACATCGCGACACACGTTTTATATAAATCTTTTGGTAATTTATTAACCTTTAAAACTAACACTTGTTCTTTTTTTTTTTTTCTCCTTGTTACCATTATTCCACCACGCCGGCGTCATAAATTTATAGAAAAATCTATAAAAATCAAATCTCGCTTTAATCTCTCTTTTTAATCTTATCAAAATGTGCTTCATTTTATATAGATCTAAAATAATAATAATAAAAAGAAGCCGAACAAATTAATAGGCAATGAAATTAATTAAATGCGGAAGAGTAAACACATTTAAATGTCTTGGTCAAAATGATTTATTTATTATATATTCAATGATTGTTGTAAATCAATATTAATGATGATGATAATTGGAAGATGTCATTGATGTGTAGAACCTTCATGGTCATTTTTTAATCATTAATTTACAATGATAAAGCTCTTTTATGAATGAATGCATGTCTTTTGGAATGTTTAATCCGAGATTTATCATTGGGATTGTCTGCCAACCCCCTAAAAAAATCGTCTGCTTTTAAAAAAATATCGTTTGTTGGCTTAGACTTTTTTTTTTTTTCGAAATTGCTTTCGCAAAACATATATCTTAATACTTATTAAGTTCTGTAGGTATATAGAGATTGATGCAGTTTATGTTTTTAATGATATTTTCAGAAAAAATTATGTGATAAAATAACTAATAATAATTATTTTTTAAATCTAATAAGTTTAAATGTTAAGAAATATACCTATTTCTCATATATGTATAATTGAATGTAAAACGACGTTTGACAAGTTTTCCCGCAAATGTTTCTTTTGAACGAAAAATCGTAATTTATTTTAAGGAGAAATAACGACTGTTTCTATCCTTAGGGATGAAATATGAAAGAAATAGTCGTTATTTCTCCTTAAAATAAATTACGATTTTTCGTTCAAAAGAAACATTTGCGGGAAAACTTGTCAAACGTTGTTTTACAATCATAAGCTGTATTATATTGTATTATAATCGAACGTATATATGATTTGTATTATATCTTTTTTGAATAGGAAGAATGTAAATTAAATTTTATTGCCCTCTATCGTTAAAATTTTACACAAATAAATTTTCTGGCAATGCGTTTCTTTTAAATCTCTACAGACCTTACTGCAATGATATGATTTAATGAATGAGAGGGCTTGGCTCATCAGTAGTGAACCCTCTCATAGAGATTAATTTGGCGAAACCGCTGAGAGGGTTCACTACTGATGAGCCAAGCCCTCTCATTCATTAAATCATATCATTGCAGTAAGGTCTGTAGAGATTTAAAAGAAACGCATTGCCAGAAAATTTATTTGTGTAGAGATTAATTTGGCGAAACCGCTGAGAGGGTTCACTACTGATGAGCCAAGCCCTCTCATTCATTAAATCATATCATTGCAGTAAGGTCTGTAGAGATTTAAAAGAAACGCATTGCCAGAAAATTTATTTGTGTAAAATTTTATAGGAAGAATGTGTTGAAAAGTATCTGAATAACGCTGTGTTTCACATACAGAGTTATTATTCAATGATGCTCAATTAAAAAACATTACTTCTCTATTGCACAATATGGAGGACAGTTAGACCTCAGAAACACATGTCTACACTTGGGAAAATTAGTTCGACTTTTGCACTTATAAGTGTGACAGATCCCCATTTGGTTATTTGCACTCGTTAACTTTTGCATGGATCATTGAAGCATTTTATTAAAATAGAAAAAACGTACCCAATGCGGGATTCGATTCCAGATCGTAGTGGTGGAAAACCAATGGCTTAGACCAGGGGTCGGTTAACTGCGGTGGCTCGCGTGACACATGCGGCTCTTTGGATGTGAAGCTCTTTATATAGTTCCATACGTAAATATTATTTATGCAAACACTATTTATTGTTGGCAAGGAAAATTTTGTGGCTCTTTAAAAATTTTGATATTTTGTAAATTGTAATTTTTGACTCTTCCGACTCAAAAGATTGCCGACCTCTGGCTCATCCAGCCGACTCGGTATTTAAGACCATGCCAGGATCTCTTGTTCTTAAATCCGATAAATCCTTAAATATAATATACACTCATGGACAAATTTAAGGAAGTTGTACCTTTTAGCATGTATATCGGAGCAATAACTCTGAAATATAATTGATACACAGTGACCTTTATTGAAGACACACGAGATAACCAAGTGTGAACAAAATTGCCTCTTCTCCTTCAAAAAAAAAAAATATATATATATATAGACGACCGGCGGCCATCAAAGACTTTCCACTTCCTTAATTTTTGTCTATGAGTGTATTTAATCATTATTGAATTACTGGAAATAGTTTAAATATAAGAAACAATTGTCAAATGCAACTAGACTTTATTAATAAGACAATAAATGAGTGTTAAAATGAAGTATTATCATTTTAGTATTTTGGTTGTTGTTGTTTTTGTCGTGTCCAAAGAAGAGTCTTAGATGTCTCCATGCATCTCCATCACAGCAGCAGCAATATCCACTATCTTGCTCTTCATTGGAAAATGGGTGCCGTTGCCACGTTAATCACCTTGGAAACGAACCAGAATTTGGTCGAATATTCCAAGGGTCCAGGGGGGACCGCAGGGAGGTGTGGTCGGACTTCTCCCCCATATATGTATAATTGAATGTAAAACGACGTTTGACAAGTTTTACCGCAAATGTTTCTTTTGAACGAAAAATCGTAATTTATCCCCCCTTGATTTTTAATTTTTAAAATCTTCATCTTAAATAAAGTTAAAAAAAAAAAACATTTCCTGAATTTAAAGCTGATGGTTTACGCCATCTATCGGAATAAATATCAACTAATCGTTGACTTTTATATATATATATATATATTCCTGCATATTGGCCCCAAAACCCTTTCTTGAAAAAATTAGAAAAAGCTTTCCTGTGACAAATATCGAGAAAGTTTATTTGGCCAATATTCTGTAATATATAGTTATAAAAAAAAAAACCAACGATTAGTTGATATTTATTCCGTTAGATGGCGCAAGCCATCAGCAACATTTAGTTGCTCGATCAGGAGATACCTTTTTTCTTAAAGAGAACTAAGTCTTACCACCAGTTGATGTAGACTATGGATATACCATATATATGTATACCATGGTATGTATGGATCTTGGAGGAGTCCTGAGTGAGATGGTAGTCTTAGGACGGATTTACTTGCAATCAGTATTGAGGAAACACGGGAATGGAAAACCTTGGTCTTAAATACGATTTGGTCTTAAATCCTGTAGATTTCAATCCTTGCATGAATATCATGGCCGTTGGTGGGAGCGGGGAAGGAAAGGCGGGGTTGTTCCGGCACGTACTCTTGCCGCCCTGCAATTTGCCGCAAAGTGTGTTGATTTTGGCGGGGGTCTCTCTCAACTGTATATTTCCTCCAGCTTTCGACCTTAGCACCTTTCTCAGACCATCAAGAAATAATCGCAGTCCAGATATGACCTATATTCAAATATGCAGAAATAACTTCCAGCTTTCGTTCACATTGAGAAAATGTTTCACATAACTTTGAAGATATAATATATATCGAGAGAGAGAGAGAGAGAGAGAGAGAGAAATGGTTAGCACGTGATGGTTTTTGACATAAACAATATTATAAAATACCTCAGCTTTCGACCTCAGCATCTTTCTATCAAGAAATAAACCTGGTGAAGTTATAGAATCTCTCTTTCATAATTGAAATAGAGTTGCAAATACTTGATAAACAAATAAAGATTTGCAAAGATTTTCCTTTTATTTTTTTGTTTATAAAGTATAATCTCGCTTCTCTAAATTCCAATAAGTAGAAATACCTCCCAGCTTTCGTTCTTAGCACTTTTCTCAAACTTGGGGGAGCAATAATTAAAATGTTCATAAATTAAATTTAATTGCCATCTATCGTTAATATTTTACACAAATAAATTTACTGGCAATGCGCTTCTTTTTGAATATCATCAAATATTTGATGATCAATGACTCAATCAATAACTCATATCATTGCAGTAAGGTCTGTGGAGACAATATTTGATGATATTTAAAAAGAAGCGCATTGCCAGTAAATTTATTTGTGTAAAATATTAATTAAAATGATATTATATTATAATGTTTTATAATTTGATGCAAATAATATTTTAAATTACAACAGCTTTTCGACCATAGCACCTTTCTGTCTGATACTACCGAGATATAATATAACATTCACACATAGATGACCACAAGTTATATGCATACAATATTCATTACAATATAAAGTTACTAATTTAAACATCTGTTTGATGATTTCTTAACCCCTCTCGTAGAATGTTATGAAATCGAAGCCGTCCCTGTACTGATGAGGGTCATAGTCTGAAACCATGGTATACTGGCTGTTGGCTTTTTGTCTGAATTTGTTAAAACTGGGGTTGTGGATCATTTTTTATTATCACTAGTAAAATTTCTTACTATAGTGATGCACAGTTCAACTTTCTGATGCATAAATAAAGGGAGAGGTGCCTCTTTTGGTACAATATTCATTGATATGCCTTTCAGCATTTTTATCGCCTTTCTCAAAAATGTATTGAAACGGGAGAACTTTATATGTTTTATGAACTTTTAATTTGATACAAAAGTCTTGTAAAGTAGCTTTCGACTTTAGCACTTTTCTCAAAAGACTAACAAAGAAATAAACAATGAGATGAATTAATATGTTACAAATAAGATTAAAGTTTCGTTCGTAACATTCTATTCTCAAATATGTTTTCAAATTCTAATTAAAAATTGATAGAAAATTACCACATAATGTTTCAGTTTGCTAAAAAAATATGCATAAAAATATACACTCCTATATGTATTAGGAGTACAAATAGGTTTTGAGGGATTTTTTTATAAATTCGAAGCTTTATTCAGAGAAATCAGTACAATATATTTCATTCAAAGTATTGTCCATCTTTAGCTACGACTTTTTCCCATCTTTCAGGCAGCATACGGATTCCGTGTCGAAAAAATTCCTCGTCTTTTGAGGCGATCCAAACATTGACCCAATTTTTCGCCTCTTCGTAAGAAGTGAAGTGCTGCTCGGCCAGGCCATGTGTCATCGAACGGAACATGTGGTAGTCTGAAGGAGCAATGTCTGGTGAATACAGCGGGTGGGGTAGGACATCCCATTGAAGCGCCTCCAAAGTCTCCTTGACAACTTTTGCAACATGTGGCCGAGCGTTGTCGTGCTGATAGATCACCTTGTCATGTCTTTTGGCATATAGTGGGCGTTTAATCTTCAATGCTCGGCTTAATCGCATCAATTGTTGTTGGTAACGTTCTCCAGTGATGGTTTCGTTAGGCTGAAGTAGCTCATAGTAGATCACTCCGAGCTGATCCCACCAGATGCACAGCATTAGCTTCTTGCCATGAATATTCGGTTTGGCCGTTGAAGTTTATGCATGACCAGGCTTAACCGACGATTTTCTGCGCTTTGGGTTGTCGTAGTGAATCCACTTTTGGTCCCCCGTCACGATTCGATGCAAAAAACCCTTCCGATTTTGTCTTTTGAGCAGTAGTTCGCACGTGCAAATACGGCGCTCGATGTTTCCTGGCTTGAGTTCATATGGAACCCAATTTCCTTGTTTTTGCACTATACCCATGACCTTGAGACGGTTCGAAATCGCTTGTTGAGTCACTCCCAAGGTTTCAGCGAGCTCCTCTCGAGTTTGGCTTGAATCTTCGTCCAATAAAGCCTCCAACTCAGCGTCTTCGAACTTTATTGGCCTCCCTCCGCGTTCTTTGTCTCTGGTGTCAAAATCGCCACTTTTGAAACGCCGAAACCAGTACTCACATGATTTTATTGATATAGCATGTTTACCATATGCCTCACACAGCAATCTATGTCCATCAGTTGCACTTTTCTTCAAATTAAAATAAAAAAGCAGCGCTTCCCGCAAATTGTGTTTTGTTGGCAAAAAGGTTGACATGGTTAGAGCACCACAAAAAAAAAAGTTCCTTACACTTGAGTGAAAAGACTTCTTCTGATTTTTTTGGGGAAATGATGAAGCCTTAACATGAAACCTTACACACACACACACACTCGAGCGTGCGGCCACGCGTCGCGCGAGCTCCTGAGTTTTTCGCCTCTGGCGGGCGAAAAGTGTCGCGGATGGCGACAAACCTTATACGGGCTGAAAGCCCTTCAAACGCCAAGCAAAAGCCTGTAAGGCACGGCGCAAAAGCACAACCATGTGCTGAACTATCTGAGAAAGAAGATTTTCAGAAGAAAACTTCAAATCTCTACAACAAAAATCAAAACTATGCAAATCCGCCCGCCGGCGGACATCATGCAAATCCGGCCACGCCGACCGACTTCGTTACTGCCTCGTTTTCCGAGGCCGCTGCCCAAGCCAATAGAAGCTGGGCAGACTTAGCGGAGGACAACAAGCACGAATCTGAGGACCCTTTCATCACTGTCCAAAGAAAGAAAAGACGCCGTGACTCGGCGGAATCACCTGCGGCGGCTGCACCTTCCTCTGGCACCAGAGGCGCAGGAGCCACTCGCCGGCCACGATCATCTACGGGATGGGCACCGCGGGCGGAGGAGGTCAGGACCACTCAGGCGCATATCGCGGAGGCCAGGGCGCGGCAGGCGTCTTCAACAGAGGACCACTGCGTCTATGTAGAACGCAGCCCTGAACTGGAGCCCTACCATTACATCAGGGCCATAGACCGAATGTTTGGGAGCACCAGGGAGGTCTTCCAAGTGACCAAGATGAACGGCCACTTCCTGGTGGGACTGGCAAACAAAAGCATGGCCGAGCGCCTCGTCAACGAGGGCCTCGAGGTGGAGGGAACTCTCCACAGGGCCTTCCCGTTCCGCAAGAGGGCGGAGAGAATCACGGTGGGCAACCTCCCCTTCTTCGTGGGGGATGCAGCCGTCATCAGCGCCCTTTCATCCTTCGGGCGAGTAACATCCATCGCCCCCAAGCTGATGAAGGCAGGCCCTTATGTCTACAACGACGGCCGCCGAGAGGCGTTCATCATCTTCCGCGAAGGAATGAACATCGAGAGGCTGCCCACCCGCCTCGACATCACCATCAAAGGCGAGGCCTGGCCCGCATACCTGTCCACCGGGATTAGGTGCTCCAGGTGCCGTGGCCAAGGACATCGCAGGGCCAACTGCCCCCTGCTCGCAGGGCGAACCACGGAACCTGGACCGGCCACACCCAGCTCTACCACTAGCGTCCCACCAGCGACTGCGCCCAAGCTGCCTCAGCAGCAATCTGCCCAGCCTCCACCTCTGGCGTCCCACAGCCCAGCCATGGAGGTCTCCGACGTGCCTCCCGCGAGCCGAGCAGCGCTCCTTCCACCTGCTGCACTCCGGCCATCACCACCAGCGCCTTTGGCCTCACCTGCGGAGGCTGCGCCTCCTGCCCCTCCACCAGTGACCCCTGCTCCGTCCTTGCGAACACCTGGGAGTCGCGAGCCTGCAGCCCCTACACCGGACATTGAGATGTCCAACGTCGAGGAGTCTCCACCTCCACTGTCTCCCCCCGAACCGGCGGCAGTGCCTCCAACACCCCCACTGCCCGCGCCTCAGCCTGCCGGGCCGATACCACCTGCTCCCGACGAGGAGGAGATGACGCCGATCATGAGGGAGGAGTATATGGTTATTGATATCTTCAAGAAACTGAAGCACTCAACCTGCCTAAGGCCCTTATATCAATCAGGGATCGAACCGGATGACATCAAGGATGCCATTCTCTTCATCGATGAAAGAGAGTCCCTCATGGCGAGACTGACACCTGCGATGAGGGGAGTCCTCGCTGAGTTCCTCAGCGCGGCCATAGAACCGGCTCGGGGCAACCATCCCGATGTTAGCTCCGATTTGGCCAGTCTTAGGCGGCGATGCCTTGATTCCTGACAACTGTCAATGTAAATATTTTCTTTTTCACCCTCCTGGTTGAGATGTAACATTGTCTAGAGGACAATAAACTATTTTCAATTGTCAAAATTGTCACACACACACACACACACACACACACACAAGGTCCGATGCTATTTATATAATATTTGTTGTGGCTTCTTTTGCAAATCCCTCAAAACTTATTTGTACTCCCAATAGATGGCTTTTTTTTTTGCCGGGAAGAAATTGATCTATAAAAACTTTTGATGTTTATTTTGACGGGAGAGGCGCCCTATGATTTTATACTCCTATATATAAACACAATAACCTCCATAAAAATGTGAACATAAAGCTTGCAACACGCTGATGAGGGCCAACAGCCCGAAACGCGTCCGTGGTTAGCTTTTCTTGATTAATAAAGAATGGGTATTTGGCCAATTCTGGAATAATTAAAAATCAACGAGAATAGTTGATATTTATTCCGATAGATGGCGCAAGCCATCAGCAACTTTCAGTTGCACGATAAGGAGATGCCTTTTTCTTAACACTTTGAGGACGGACGATTCCACAGTTTCATAGAAGGCAATAGGGGTTGATGCGGTCTCACATGACATTTTACATTAGGTCAACTGACATACTTCCTACCCACTGATAGATAGACAAGAAGGTATGGGACAATATCCTGGTGGATGTGATTTTATATTTAATTTTGAAAATTGAAGAAGAGAATTCGCGTCCTTCGGGCTTGATGCAAAATCGGCAAGGACGTGAAATCGCGTCCCTCGGGTCGAAAGTGTTAAATAAAATATTATGATGCATTAGCGCGCATTAAAAAGAATCAAACGCGTCTATAATAGTTTTGAATTTTGATAAATCTATATATATATAATTGAATGTCTGTCTGTCTGTACTCTATAGATTCAAAAACCATACATCCAATCGCCGTGAAATTTTGGGATATTATTAGGTATATCACCGGGAAGGTTTTTGAAAAATAATTTCATGAATATCTTGAATATCCTTTGAGTTATTTGCAGATTTGTAGATTTAACTCGCAAGCAGCGCCCTCATTGTGACGATGTTAACAAGTTTTCTTATCACTAAGTTTGTTATCTTAAACATTATTTATCAAAAGTAAGATTATCTCAGGATGACACGGCAATTTATTTGAGACAAGAATAATGATACAATTCCAAGGCGAAGATACTATTCCTTTAACTTCCAATTACCGAGGGAACCAATTAATATTGATTTTATTCAACTTATCGAGTATTTTTCAAGGGACCGGGAAAAATGTTCACTAGATAAAACTATGATTTTCTAATGTAGAAAATTAGAAAAGACAAAATTCAGGATGACACGGCACACAGGGACCGGGAAAAAATGTTCACTTTATCGAGAGATTCAAATTTACGAGTTTCAAATTATCAAAATATATCTTTTTTTTTTTTATAAGTTTTTAGATAATTGTTTTAACAAATGTTCGCTAGACAAACCTTTACTCGGGTAAAACCTCGGGCGAAGCCGGGTACGTCCGCTAGTAAAATATAAAACTTACAAATTATTAATTTGTTTTTACATAATTAAAAAAAAAATGAATTGCGGAAATATCATTTTCCGGTGTGATGTTCACATCAGTGATTTCACCATAGAGTGTAAAAAAATGAAATTAAATTCCTCAGTCAGTAAGCTCCTTCAGTACAAGGTGCTTTGGTTGTTTTTTATGCGTGAACAATTGTCTTCTGCGAGATTCCCCTAATTGGGTTGTAAAGGTCGCCATTTTGAAGGTTGTTCGTCTGCTGCCGTTCCCATGGCGGTAAACATTCATTACACGCTCGTCTGGTACGAAATTGATAATCGACAATGCGATCAAATCGTTCTCGCTACCAGAAAAAAAATATTGATTGTACTTTTTACTTCAACACCTTTTTTTTATTGTTTTTATTTATCAATCAACTACTTCATCTTTTTTAACAAGTTGTTTTTTTTTATTTTCAATTTTGTACTTTTTATAAATTAACAAACAAATTGTCGATAGTTTGCGCCATCTATCGGAATACTTATAGTAAAACCTCGCTAAAACGAACAGAGAATATAGTGAAACTTCCCTTATAACGAGATTATAAAATGAATTATAAGTCTATTACATTGAACATACTAGGGTTATAACAAACTACCCCATATTATAAGCCAAATTCTATGACATAAAATCCTAATTTCTAATAACAATGCCTATAGTGAAGCAAAGGTTCAGTCCCATTGAGTTTCGCTATAGCGAGGTTTTACGGAATCAACAAAACGTTTATTTATTCCGAAATATATTGGCCATAAACTTGATAAATCAAGCCAACCGTATATAAGGGTTTCGGGTTGTTGGCCCTCTTCAGTGTGGTGTAGGCTGTACCTCGACGGCTAAATATATATTGTCATTAATCATTATAATATATATTAAAAATAAAGAAAGCATATCCTGACCAGGAGCACATTTGCTTTTTAGATGGCAGAGCGCCATCTAGTGGAACAGAAATCAACTAAACGTTGCTTTAACCTGTTCCCTGATATTTGGCCAACCCAATTTCTTGATAAAATCAAGAAAAGCCATCGACGAATAATAATATATAGGTCATAGAAATTATATACAGGGTGCGGCAGCAAAATGATGTCCATGGGTAAAAATGAATAAACAAAGAAAAATGAGCATTTATTACAAGTTTTATATGGATGAACACACATTCCTAAAGGACGACACCATTCAATGAACCCGCCATCAGCGGCAATAACAGACAGCTATGTTGTCGACTGCAGGCAGTGATGAGATGGGTCTTGGGAATGTTTGCCTCCACTAGAGCAGCTCTGTGTTGTGGGAATGACTATTGGAGTCAGTCCCTCTCAACTACGTCCCACACTTAATAATCCAACGGATTGACATCTACAAATCAACAAATATCTTTATGGAAACAAATACGCTCATTGACAAAAGTTAAGGAAGTGGAAAGTCTTTTGATGTCGCCAGTCGTCTATTTTTATTTATTATTATTATTTTTTTAAGGAGACAGAGGTTGTTCACACTTTTGGTTGTCTCGAGTCTTCAATAAAGGTCACAAGGTATCAAATATATTTCAGAGTTATTGTCTGAATCCTGATATACATGCTAAAAAGCACCTTAAGTTTTGTCCCCATGAGTGTAACTTTGATAAGTTAGCAGATGAGCATTTTTTCCTTTGAAAGCTTGCTTTGTCACAATAAAAAGCAACTTTGATAAGTTAGCAGATGAGCATTTTTTCCTTTGAAAGCTTGCTTTGTCACAATAAAAAGCAACTTATTGTTAATTTTTTAAAAATTAATTTCAATATTAACAATATTACAATTATATGGACTAATTAAATAAATAGTACCCACAGTAAACTTGCAGGAGGGCAAGTGGCCACGGGACGTAGCGCGTGCTATGATTTTATACCGATTTTTAGCGTTAATATACGTCCTGCGGGCACTGTGCCATTTTCGCGAGGACGTTAATTGATGTCCTGCGTCCTCGAAGTGTTAAATAATATCTAATCGAAGAGAAATAGAGCGCGCGCTCAAATTTAAGTTATTAAAATATTTTACTTCTCTCAAACCCTTACTGTGGCCAGCAGCCTGGCAAGCACCTACTGCCATCTAGCGGCCTTTTAGGGAACTAACAACAGACTATGTTTACATGACGTCGTTAGATAGTCGTGTTGAAGCTTTTTTTTTTTTTTCACCTCTAATAAACTATTTGCACATTGGCATGTATTCTATCGCAGGATGAATAAATTCGAGGATATTTAAACCGAACACATTCATTTATTTAAATAATAATTTAGATGAAAATTTTTTGCCTAGAACCTTAGCACTTATCATACAGATTAGAGAATTTTGAAGATATCTACACCGAAAAAACCATTATTTATATAATAACATTTTTATATAGAAAATTTTTGCAGGGGAGAGGATATTGATCTCTATATATGTAAAAGTCACCTCTCCCGTCAAAATAGACGCTAAAACTAAACGCTATCTATGATTTCGCTTAGTTTCAGCATCTATTTTGAAGGGAGAGGTGAGCTTTTTTTTTTTTAATAGAATAACTAACTTTAGTCAAAAAGGCGTTAACAGCAGCAAACTACCGAAACAGAAGCGGGAACTGCGATGGGCTGCTGTAAGGAGACCTGTTAACTAGAGAGTTCTCCAAGTATTTATCTGTAAATAAACACGCCTTTTTAAGAAATATTTATTTATTTATCTACCTTTATCTTCCCTTTTCTTCTTTCTTTCTTTAAAGATCCACATAAAAATTTAAATTGTAAATTAAAATGACTATTTCTATATATAAACGAGTATATTTCTATTTATTTTCTACTTTTTAAAAGATATAAAAAAAACGTGAATTTTTTAAAAATCGAATATATTGTGTGTGATATAATTATTTGTATATAGGCCAAAATATTATTCGCCACTTTTATATCTCTTTATAATATGCAACACAATTTGGATTATATATTATAAAGACAAGGTAATAAGACCAAATATAAATAGTGTGTGACGTTTCAGTAACAACGTTGTTACTATCATCAGACAAAAGTACTAAATCAATACATTCAATACTTTTGTCTGACGATCAACGCTGTTACCGAAACATCATACACTATTTAGATTTATGATACATTAGCGCGCCATCTGTTATCAAAATTCGAAACTATTATAGACGTGTATGGTTCTTTTTTAAAAATAAACAATTTCTACTGTCCTTACTGCAATGGAAAAATTTGGTCTTATTACCTTGTGTTTATAAATCTATTTATTTTTAAATCTCCCTGGAGAATCTTCTGCGTGGGGCTAAAATACCTTAATAAAAATTGGATTTTCTTCGCAAAGAAAACGTATGAAAGGAAGAAGCAACTCTTCGAGGTTTAAGAGGAACGTGGTGAGTTTCTTTATTGAGCAGTATACAAGCTTTCGGACGTCAGCCGTCCTTCTTCGGGTATTGACATGAATGAGAAAAGGAGATGCTATATTTATAAGCGACAGTTTAGCATAAGAGATATTAAGCAAGGAATAAAAGATTAAAATGTGAAATTTGCATGCCAGTAGTAAAAACATTTGAAAAGTGTACAATATATAGATTTAAGAGAATCTGCATACCTAGGATGAAGGGAAGAAAGGCGGAAAACTAGAGGCGAAGACAAAAGCAAGGGTAAAAATAAAAATAAAAATAAGAAACCGCGGATTAAAGATAAAGTTAAAAGTTTGATCACGAGTCCAGAATAAGTCTCCTAAAGAACTCATTCAAACTTCGAATGCTCAATATTTTTATGAGCAGGGATTACAGCCCCCAGATTAGAGAGCAGAGAAAAATCTTGATAGAAAAGAGAAAGGAACTTTACAAGAAAGGTATAGGATCGAAGCTGAGGGACAATAAACTTCTCCTAAACGGCATCAACTACATGGTAGTGGAGGGACAGGTGATGAATGCCAAAGGAGAACTAATATAGCTAGAGGCACACCAGCGGATCTCTGTAAATAGATGTAAATACTCAGGTAATAAAATACATACAAATGAAGATGTACAATCTAGAAACAAATCTCAACTCACAGAAACTCCTCATACTTCACATAGCAAGACTCATACTATTAAAGAAAGTCAACTTAAGGGCACAAATCTGAAACATAATAAAATTAAGATCAAAAAAATAAAACCAATGGTTGACATATCTAAAAACGAACGATTCATGTATTGGAATATAAACGGCTTTTTTAGGATAAATTCTCTCTTTCCACTGTTCGAATATTTGAAACAATTTGAGATGTTCGCGCTTACAGAAACTTGGTGCCACTTCAATATCGACTTGAACTTGGCGAACTTCGGAATGTACCAATCACCTGCTGTAAAGTCATCAGATAAAGGGAGAGGCTCCGGAGGTATAATTCTCGGCATAAATAAACAACTACAGCCCCAAATTGACAATGTTGAAATCGAAACCTCTTGGATTGCAGTCACACTCAATCCAAGTTTAGACAATGACTCACCAGCGATCTGCGTAATATTCGTATATCTACCCCCAAACGATACGCATGCTACAAAACTTGGACGACTATTTCATTTGATTGAAAATAAGATATATAACGGGTTTGAAATAATACTGGTCGGCGACCTGAATGTCCGTATTGGCAATCTGGGGGGTTACCATAATTTGATAGATACTTCAAACCTTTTTTCAACCACCCGAAATTCCTGTGACCTAACAAAATCTGCCAAAGCGGAAATATTTATTGACTTTCTTGATAAAAATCACTTAACTATAATAAATGGTAGATCCATTAATGATAAAAGTGGTAAATTTACATTCATCTCCGGAAGAGGCTCTTCTGTGTTAGATCTGGCGATTGTCTCACCTGCGGTGCTTGAACACATAGCAGATTTTGAAATTGGTTGTATGCCCTATTCGGATCACTTACCAATAATTTTAAAGTTTATCGGCCCTAATAATAAAACTAAAAATTGTTACATGGAGCCTAAGGCCAAAATTAAATTTTCCTGGTCAGTAGATAAAATCCCAACATATATAGAAACTTTAAAAGAATTAACTCCCGAACATCCAGCGGACTCCACAATTGATACTCAGGCTGAGGATTTTACTGGTCTAATTCAAACAGCAATGTTACGCTCGGGGACGCGGATGGAGGCAAAAACAAAAAATATAAAATCTAAGCCATGGTTCGACAAAGACTGTTATTTGGCTAAAAAGGAAATGAAACAAAATCTAAAATTATACGTAAAACATAATATCTCGGCCGATAAAATCGCATACTTGTCGAGTAAGAAGAAATATTCAGCTATCCTAAAGCTCAAAAAAAGGGAATATACTGACAAAATTCAAGTTATCCTCAGTAATGTAAAAGATCCTTCCCAATTTTGGAAGACTATTAATTCACTTAAATATAGGAATAACCTACAAGGTGAAATTTCTACTGCAGACTGGCAAGTCTTCTACCGGGAGTTACTTGGTTCAAATTTAACAAAAGTTGTACAGTTACCACTTGAGATATTGGACATTGACCCCGAATTAGATTGTGAAATATCTCTAACTGAGGTCACCAAGGAAATTTCCAAATTGGGTAAAAATAAGGCTACAGGACTTGATGAAATTCCTAACGAAGCGATTAAATATTTGTTAGAAGAACATACAATTTATCTCAGGAACTTATTTAATAAAATCTTAGGGACATCCCAAGTTCCTCAACAATGGACAAAAACGATAATCCACCCAATATTTAAAAATGGAGATCCGGACAACCCGTCAAATTACAGAGGAATATCCCTGATTTCTAACCTATCGAAATTATTTACATCTATCTTGAAGACAAGATTGAATGATTGGATGGAGAGAAAGTCAATTTTGGCAGAAAATCAGGCTGGTTTTAGAAAAGGCTACTCTTGTCAGGACCACATTTTCACGCTCGTATCATTAATTCAAATGACCCTTAGCCGTAGAAGGGGAAAGTTATATGCCTTCTTCATTGACCTAAGGAAGGCCTTTGATACCGTGCCGCACAATCTACTTTGGAAAAAATTAGCATTAAATGGTCTGAGTTGCCGATTTATTAAACTAATTAAGAACTATTATACCCAAATGACGGCAACAGTCAGATGGCGGGGTTCCTTCACGGAGGCTATCAAAATACAAGTGGGAGTATTGCAGGGGGAGCCGTTGTCACCTTATTTATTCATTCTCTTCCTAAACGATCTGGTACACCTGTTCGATGAATCAGAATTGTCAGGCATAAATCTTGAGAATTATGGAACTATACACCTTTTACTGTATGCAGACGACATAGTGATCTTAGGAGAATCGAAAATAAATTTGCAATTGAAGATTAACTTACTTAAAAAGTACTTAGAAGAGAACTGCCTAACGTTAAACCAAAATAAATCTAAAATAATGGTGTTTAGAAACGGTGGAAGAACAGCTCGTTCCGAGACATGGTTTTGGGGTCAGCAACCCCTGACAATAGTAGCTAAGTATACATATCTGGGTTACCCTCTGACTACAAAAATCTCGACCCAATATGCTTCCCAATACTTTAGAAACAAAGCACTGAATGCAATTAATGCACTTTGGAGAATCCTTACAAAGGCGCGAATAAAGTCCTTTACCTCAGTGATGAAACTTCTTGACACTATTGTTCTTCCTACTTTACTATATGCGGCACCAATGTGGGCAATCAACCAGCTGAAGACAGTCAATAATACCCAAGATACATTTCTTCGTCGTCTCTTAGACTTACCAAACTTCACACCAGGATATGTCCTCAGAAGAGAATGTGGAAGAATATCAACTGAACTTAATGCTGTAAAACTCACATTAAAGTTTTGGGTCAGGATTTTAAAAATGGAGACGAGCAGATTACCACATGCTTGCTTAAATTATCTCTGGAAAGTCACCGCGAAAAAGGAAATAGAAAACAGCTTTACTCAAAATTTAATAAAAATTCTAGACTCCAAGGGATATTCCTTTCTGAAGGGCTGCGAAGACTACTTAGCCATACAGAAAGAATTGCCAGGCATAATTAGAACTACCACAGACCAACTAATTCAAAACGATCAGATGAAAATCACTGATTCAACCCACTTTGCTCACTACAAATTTTTGAGTGAATCATTCATGACAGAGGAGTACTTACGATTAAATATCTCGCTTCCCAACAAAAGACTAGTTGCACAACATAGAGTTTTATGGCAATTTTTCAGGGAAGAAAGAAAAGACTTCTGGAAAGAAAATGGCCGGAACTGTTTACTTTGTAAGGATCTCATGGATGATAATTTGGTTCACTATTTCTTCCAATGCCCTCTCTTAACAGAAAAACGTACTGAAACTTTCCCAAGCCCTACCTCTGGTCAATTTAGATACCATACCATATGTCAACTTCTCTCTTCAGATCTGAATGATAAATTACTGATTGATAAATACTTTAAGTTCTGTACAGAAGCTGGGCGCATGAGAAAGAATGCAGGGCAAAGGATACTGGAGGATGATCCATCTGTAAATAGGTAACAAACCTTATTTTTGTTGTAAATGTTTCCTCTTCCCTCTCCTCTTGTTGACGTGTAAATACGGCGAATCCTGTATGGGGCGGAATGCCCTAGATAAAGGCTTTTGTTGTTGTTGTTTGTTGTTGATAAAGTTAAAAGTTACGAAGGAGGGGTGTATCTGTTGGTATAGAATAAAAAGCAGAATATTGGGGCGGGAGGTCAATCTTTCTGTTAAGGCTGGGGGTAGTATTGGAAACAAGGGCTTCAAGAACTAAGCGTTGGTATTTGTTTACTATCATTTGCCCATCCTCACCGCTTTAAACTCTTACCATCCGGATCTACTTTTTACACACAACCCGTCCAGCTATAACTGTATTCCATTTTTAGACATTTTAATTATTAACACCGACGTTAAATTCCACACAACGGTCTTTCACAAACCTGGCTTTACCCCCTCGTACCTGCATTTTTCATCCCACGCCCCCGCCTCCCATAAGATCACCACCGTCCGAACTCTTTCCAAACGTATCTACACCCACTGTTCTCTCCCTTTCTTTAACAATATCGAGAGGCGCACGGTCTACTCGCATCTCCTGTCCGCGGGCTATCCACGCAGCTTTATTGACCGACATTTTTTCACACCCAATCAAAAAAGAACCACACCTCCTTTATTCAACAGCACCTGCGTCCTCCCATACTCCACCACGAATTCCGGTATTGGTTCCTTTTTACGTAAATTCGGCATTCGCACTTTTTACAAGTGCACACCTTCCCTTTACACCTTCTTACGACATCCAATCACAAAAAGCTCCGCCAAACGTAACCCCCAATCCCTTTCCAACGCCGTTTACAAAATTCCTTGTAACGATTGTGATTTATGCTATATTGGAGAAACAGGCCGAACAATCGCCATCAGAGCCAGTGAACACGCCCGCAACATCCGCTTGAAAGACAAAAAATCGCTCATATACCAACATATCGCCGAGTCCGGACATTCCTTCAATCTCGACAATACAACCCCCGTTTATAGCGATATAGTAAACAAATACCAACGCTTAGTTCTTGAAGCCCTTGTTTCCAATACTACCCCCAGCCTTAACAGAAAGATTGACCTCCCGCCCCAATATTCTGCTTTTTATTCTATACCAACAGATACACCCCTCCTTCGTAACTTTTAACTTTATCTTTAATCCGCGGTTTCTTATTTTTATTTTTATTTTTACCCTTGCTTTTGTCTTCGCCTCTAGTTTTCCGCCTTTCTTCCCTTCATCCTAGGTATGCAGATTCTCTTAAATCTATATATTGTACACTTTTCAAATGTTTTTACTACTGGCATGCAAATTTCACATTTTAATCTTTTATTCCTTGCTTAATATCTCTTATGCTAAACTGTCGCTTATAAATATAGCATCTCCTTTTCTCATTCATGTCAATACCTGAAGAAGGACGGCTGACGTCCGAAAGCTTGTATACTGCTCAATAAAGAAACTCACCACGTTCCTCTTAATCTCTCTTTCTACATTCCAAACGTGGCTATATCATGTCTTCGAGGTTTGTACTCCAGGAATCAAGGTGGAAGGTATTTCTTGAGAAGGCATGAAGTAGAAATTGTAGCAGAATTACTAAGTAGAAAACGAGAAATTTTAGAATCAGTTCCCAAGAGAAGATGTTGCAGACAACGAGCGTACTAATAAATCTTGACAAATGGCTGCAATAAACATGGCGGCTTGATTAATGCTCTCTAAATGGGGGTTTATTGTTTTTTTATTGGTTTGACCCTGGACCGCTCAATCACTGAACCGTCGATTATTGATGGGAAGGAAAACAATGCCTAGCTACACTGCTGCATACATACCACGCCCTCTACCGACCGATTAATTAACTACTACATACCGGAAGTATGCCTGGTGGAATGTTCGCGAAAAGTTGGCCGGTGGACTCGCATTAGTTTGTTTTGGCACAATATGAATTAGAGATTTATGCAGCTTGGAAAAAAAGAATCGTTTCTCCCTAACCTTTCTCCTATATTTATTTTTTTTTAATTCGGAAAATAAAGAAAATGTTCACTTTTGTAGAAGCGAAAGGTTTAATAGTTTTTATTTTTTTTATTTTGATTTATTAACGTGATTGAAAATTCAGTGAAAATAAATAAATTGGTACATTGACCGGCTCTGTGGTTTGGTAATCCTACATGCTTATGCTCTATACATAGAAAAAAATATTTTAGTAAAAAATAGTTTTTAACACGTTTTAACCCTTATTTTGTAAAGAACTATCTCTAGCCTATTAAAAATAAATTATGTTTTTTGTTATTCGTAAACTATTTTATAAGGATATCGGTTATATGAATGACATAAGCAATTTATCTTTTTTTTTTTTTTTTTCATTTTGTAAAATTAAATTACATAGTTATTACACATTGATATTCTATCAATATCTATTTTTTAATATTTCACAAAAATATTGATAGTGGAACTTAGGTTGTAAACATAATTCGAATTATTAAAAATATTATTTTTTAATATAAAAAATCTATATACGTATATTAATTTTATTTCATTATTAATTAATAATTTAGATAAAAAAAAAAAAACAGAGTGAGATATGTTTTCGAATTATAATTTTTTAATTGCTTTAAAAAATAATTAAATTTGAATATTCAACTAAAATATAGTTCTTTTATTGTGTAACCAGATATCCGTAGCTAAAATTAGAAATAGAAAAAAAAGTTTTTATTTTTAGTTTAAAAAATCGACGATAGATGGCGGTATGCGCATCGGCTGTAAAATCCTATCGGAGTACATTTTGAAACAAATATATATGGCCATACATTTTTTAATATATGATACTCTCTTAAATTTTTATATAGAATTGAACACAGTTTTTTATTCTCGTTTCGTATAGTTGAAATTAATATTTCTGTAGTTTTTGTCTATAGTGTGTGTTAGTTTATTATTATTATTATTATTATTGTATTTTATTAATTAATTATAATTCATATTCATAGAATTTTATTGTTACTTATCATCATTTTTTCGTTGTTTTTTTTTCTTCTTCTGTTTTCTTTTGTGTTATAAATACAACTAAATCGTATTAAATCGTAATGTAATTCTCTTTTATTGTTTGAAATAAATCAATTGAATCGAATTGAGTCAGCTCGTTCTTTCTAAAAGAAACTTCAAAGAAAACGTGCTAACAGTGTGTGTTTGGACATCTTATGATTTTATTAGAGAGAGAGATATATTTTATCTAATAATAATTATAGCCTGATATATTATAATAAATTTTGTGTTTGTGTATATAAAGTATAAAAAATATATACCAAATGTAAAGATATACGCTCAAGAGTCTGTGGACGAAGAGGTAACACCCTCGATTCCCGACAGCCATGAACCGGGATTGAATCCCGCGTTAACATTCTGTTTAATATGTGAATAACCTTCCCATCCCTGGACACATTTATTTTTCCGTTTATCATTACTCTTCACAATTCATCCATTCATGCCTCATCCCTAGGGTTGGAAATAATCGTTGTTTCTCCTTGGAATAAATGTTTACTTTCGTTGAAAAGAAACTCGTGCGGGATGGTTTTCAAATGTCGTTTTACATATTATTCATTGTTACAAATATCATAAACTAGGTTGTTGAGCGGTACCTAATAAAGTGATTTTGGAACAAGAAGATATACACTCGCTTGATTCTGCAATGAGCCGAGTTTTCTAGCTAACAACTTGAACGTTTTCATTAAGGAGAAAACATCAGGCTCCAGGGATAAATTTCTTTTCAAAAATGTTATTTCCAATCTCCATGATAAGGCATGATAGCTCCTTTACAGGAGAAACACAATATAATAAACCGTCAATTTTAGCTAGCAGTCCGTTGAAGAGAGGGCAGTTCTTAATTCGAAATATCGCCTGTTATTGATTAAAGACATTGCAGAAAACATCAACACATGTTTACATTACTTACTATTCCATTCATACATCAAGTTATGCGACAATACAGTAGATAGAAGATCCCGTGAGAGACGTCTAACACATAAGTAGTTCATGGTCTCTACTGGAAGTGGTCTCTTATTGGAGGTAAATTGTCAGTATAGCTACTTTCTTATTTTATGTAGATGTTCATTCAGAGATGTGAATGTTCATAAGATGTTTTAGTGTGATAAAGGATATAACAAATTCCTCCCAAAGCATCTAAACATATCCGAGAAGCCATATAAAAGGAAAGCAAACAAAGGAACTTACCTTGTGGTCTTTTAGACGATCTTTTTTCAAAGCAGACGAACCTCCGTCAATCAATTGGTCAGCTATTGGACCTAAGAGATCATCAATGTTCTTATGCTTGCCGATGAACTGATCTTTCTTCTTCTTTTCTCTGTTGGAGAGTAACTCAATCTTCTCGTTTATGATCCTCTCGTATTCTTCGAAGTCAGAAGATTGGGGAAGATTGAGGTAGGAATTGACATCTTCAGCCTTGACGACTCGAGGATCAGCCTTTCTCTCCAGAGTTGTGGAGGCGGATGAGCATTCGCTGGGTTGGGATGAATCATAAAATCCAGAGTCCCTCATGGACTTGCTGCATTCTTCTAGAGAATCCAGTTTTATATCTTTTGAATTCCTTCTTGATGGGGTCTGTATTTTTATCTCTGGTTTTCTTGAACTCATCTGGGTATCCTTGGTACGTATTGGATCATCTTTCTTAGCCAGAGAACTCAGTCTGGTAGATGCTCTAATGGAATTTGTGGGAAGCCTGCTATTAACTTCCGATGAAAATCTTCTAGGTGGGGCGATAGGTGAACTGGTAAGAGGTAGATGTTTGGATTCAACAATGGGACGTATAGATGGCCTTGGATATCTAAGCGATCCGGCACGTCTTAGCTCCGAGGGTGGAATTCTGTTGTCAATTGTGGAAAGAGTTGGTGGAGCCCTTAGACTTCCACGTAAAGTACTTGGAGAGGGCGGCGCAGGGGAAGATGAGAATGCTCTTCTAATAACAGGAGATGATCCTAGGGAAGGTGAAGGAGAACGTGACGTGATCCTGGTGCTGGTGGATTGGGGCCGTGATTTGGCTGCCGAGCTAGCTGTGGGTCGAGAAAGCCGACCGAAGACGTCGGGAGTACGTCTTCCAATTTCTGGTGTCCGACTTGTAGATGCTGGTAGTCGTCCCATGGCTTCTGGATAGCTTCCTCCATCCCCTAGACGGGTGTAGAGCTTCAGAGTGACGTCTCCGTCCAGCTCTGGGAGTACGGACGCCTTGCGTCTCCAGCCCGCCATCTACAACACACGCCATCTATTTTTGACCACGTCCCCGGAGATACCTAAACTTCCCAGAACCCATCTTTCTCTCGCCTCACAACCACCAGGAAATGGTAACTGCCTCTCGTAAATCTCACCCTTTTTCCAACTTCTTTTTGGTTTCTTCAAAAACCTTCCTTTTTAACGGCATAGAGAGAAAGCTCCAATACAAAAAAAAAAAATAATAAAAAAACATTTTAAGCATCACTTGCCAGTCTTTCTAAGAATGTTTAACTTAAGCTGAGAATGGCTTTGGAAAAAAACTCTTCCAAATTAAGAATTAGTTGTAAAATAGAACATATCAGCTGGCGTTATAGTCTCACACATAGATCGAATGGATTCTAAAGGATAATATTCTGATAGTGGGCGCCAACTTTCATCGTTTTTTTACTTATCCTACTTTGATCTAACACCTCAAGGTTAAATAATATAAACTTTGTTTCAAATGCCAATATCTCGCTTATCAAAATCGATAAATAAATAATATTGTAACATAGTATTTATTAATTTTATTTATGTAACGTAGTATTTATTAATTTTTATTATTTTTTTATTAACAGAGTGGTCATTTTTATGTTTATATATCTGGCGACTCTGTAAATTTCCCTCGTGGCTTATCTTTTGTTTACAATTCATATAGTTTGTCCTTGCCTGAAATAAATTGTTGTCTCCTCCTCAAGTTTTTGTCTTCCCTAATTTTCCACGTGGCAATATTCTTTGTTGTGAAAAATATTCCACACATATGTATTTTAATAAATGTGATATTAGCACCTTTTTATAAAAAGTCATTCAAAAAATAAAAAGACAAAGGGATGGGACATATGCACTCATGGACAAAACTTAAGGAAGTTGTACCTTTTACCATGTACCTCGTATATCGGGACAGTAACTCTGAAAGATATTACAGTGACCTTTATTGAAGACACACGAGATAATCAAGTGTGAACAAAAATTCTGTCTCTGTTTGTCTCTTTAAAAAAATAATAATAAACGACTGTCGACATCAAAGACTTTCAACTTCCTTAAGTTTTGTCCGTGAGTGTATATTAATAGGAAATGGATTGAATAAGATGGTTCTGGAGGGTAAAATAAATGGACACAGAATGGTAATTAGAGAAGACGAGAATTGAACCGATTGGAAGAAATATAGAGCAGAGCTCACAGTAGAGAAGCCACTGGAGACCAGGACAAGAACGGAGAAACTGAAGAAATGGACTGATGGACTGGAAGGGAAGTTTTAAATAAATAAAGAGAATTCAAGGTCGATAAGGGCCACCGGAGACCAGGACAAGATAAAAGAAAGGGGAAAATTTTGAAACGTACTTTGAAAGAAACAACCAAAAAAAATATGTAAATAGATAATTCAAAAGATCTAAATATGAGTATTTCTGAAAGAGTAGAGTTAAATACATTTTCAATAAATAAATTCACTCGGAATATTGAGTTACTCTTGCTGCATATACACATAGCTTACGTATATCTGGTCTCAATGTCGATTCTCAATATACGTAGGACCTTAGTACAATTCCACTAACTCACCGAAAATAAAACCTATTTATGATCAAATTGGAATCAAGTCCAAGATTTTTAAATTGCATTTTTTATTTATTAAAAATTGATTTCTTTTAAAAGCAAAAGGCTGTTTTCAAATTGTATATATCTAATTGTATTAAGAATAAATTTAAATTAAGATAAAGGCATCTCCTGATCGTGCAATTAAAATTTGCTGACGGCTTGCGCCATCTGTCGGAATAATTATCAACTAATTGTTGATTTTTAATTATTCCAGAATTTTCCAAATACCCATTCTTGATTAATCAAGAAAAGCTAACCACGTACGCGTTTGGCCAATTCTGAAATAATTTTTAAAAATCAATAATTGATATTTATTCCGATAGATGGTGCAAGCTGTCAGCAACTTTTAGGTGCACGATCAGATGTTTTTTATCCATTTATCCACCTGATTCCATTAAAATTTCACTCTTGTACTATTTTTCACACAAATTTAAAGAGGTTTGTATATTGAACCCACAACTATTGGCTATATTAACAAACCCACACCAATTTCTACCCCCTGGTTGGAGATCGTGAATAATTGGTGACAAATATGACACTTGATGTGATGTGAATACATGATTTAACACAGAGGAGTATTTAAGACCGAAACTTTCTGGTCACCTCGACTGGTCTTTAATTAGAACTTGACCATATGCATACACTGTGTGGAAAGATCATTTAAAAAAAAATATTCAGCACGAAAACATTTTTTTTTTTAACGATTTAGAAAACTTATCCCATTATAGAAAAACAGCTGAATGAAACAAAAACCACATTTATCAGTTAAAATCTCTTTATTAATTGATCCTCTGACATCCTGTGTATTATCTCGTTATTCTGTCCTGGTGGTCTCTCTCCTTAAGACACCTTTTTTTAAAATGAAAATAAAACTATTTTGTGCTTCTTTTTTTCCCTTTTTCAAATAAACCAACTTCCTACTCTCTATACGCCTACGAGAGGGTTTTATAAGAAATAAAATTGGTTGGTGCGAAATATTTTTTAAAATAAGTCAAATTCTCTTATACTGCCTTTACTGCAATGAAAAAAATATATATTGGTAGGGCCTGGCTCATCAGTGGCGAACCCTCCCAGCGGTTTCGCCAGTTTAATCTACAATATTGTTCTAACATTGTACTGATCTGTTCTGTTTATATAGTCGGCACTGTAGGGGAATTCTTGGGTAAGGTATTTAAGGAAACGACGGATATAAGCTTTAAGGACATTAGAAATATATTGTAACAAAGTATTTATTAATTTTATTATATTATTAACAGAGTGGTCATTTTTATGTTTATATCTTGCTACTCTGTAAATTTCCATCGTGGCTTATCTTTTGTTTACCATTCATAGTTTGTCCTTGCCTGAAATAAATTGTTGTCTTCTCCTGAAGTTTTTGTCTTCCCTAATTTTCCACGTGGCAATATACAAACACTTGCATCGAACATTGCTCTTCCGTAAACAATTCATAAAAGGCCAGTTCGGTACAATTCAGCACATATGTCGTTTGTTAACAAATTCCATCACAATTACTAGGATAAACCAGCTACTCCCCATTCAATCTCACTAACCTTGTAAAGAGGTGAACGCGCTCCATTAAATAGCCATTATATTGGAAGACGAGATGTAAATAGTGCTCGGAGTACGAAGGCGGTCTATAAATACTGATGACAATAACGTCGAGGACAACTTGTCCCCATATGGATTGACTGCAGTACTGGATGGATTGGTAGTAAAGTACCCACAGTACTGCATCTGGGATTGGTGGAGTCATTCATTATATGGTAGTAGTGCGTGAGCCAATTTTTACTTTTTATAAGAAAGCCAAACTATTTTTGAAGCTTCTTTTTAAAATAAAACAATTTCTACTGTCCTTACTGCAATATGGTAAAAATAATGGGAGGGCCTGGCTCATCAGTGGGTAGTATAAAATTGCTTTATTTCAAAAAGAAGCTTACACTTCAAAATTAGTTCAACTTTCTTGTAAAAATGGCGCGCTAATGCATCATGCTTTTATTTATTTATTGTTTTTTTTTGCAGTGTAATTATGACAGCATCCGTTTTTAAGGGAAAAAAATAAGGCTTTCCGACATAATATTACCTTTTATATTTTCTCAGCCAACCTCTTCACATTTATGTCAGCCCAGGATGAAGAAAAGGTATGTTGCCAGCTTCGGCTTCAAAATTCGCCTCAGTCCTGAACGTCGCTTTTGGTCTTTATCTTCAAAGTACCGGAGATACTCCGGGTTCCTTAACTACCAGAGAGAACTGAAGGCTGCCTAAGGTGACGCCGTTTTCCACAGGACATTGTCAGTGCTATGACATAACCAGGGATCTGCCAGTCGTATCCAAACTGCCAGCGATTAAAATCTCGGGAAGTTGCCGGCGAATGTCCCGAAACTTCATTACTGCATACAGTCAATTTGTAAAGCTCTCGAGATTGTCATTACGGCAAACTATGTTTGAAGTGACCTGTACGGGGGGAACAAAGTAATGTAATAATTCTATTTGATATCTGTTTCTTTTTACTTGAGTAATTTATCAAATACCACACCCTTTATAGATAATTTATACTTCTATTGAACACTTGGTGGTTCCCTATTGGTTATTTGTACTGAGAGACACTAGCACCGGGTAGAATAAAGCCTCCCGTGAACGACCCATCTAATGATGGAATACCTCCTCGAGTGACCACTTTTGTAAAATCAAAAATGACTTGTTTAATCCAACCTCCGAAGTCAAGCGTCTCTATGAGAGACCATAATTTTTCTCTTTTGGGTATTTTTCAATGGATCTTTTACAGAATCTTTGAAGTGTTGTGAGTTTTCACCATTCGTTATTATACGTCAGCAGTTGAAGAGGGACACTTGATCCGAAAGCAGCCAAGCAGAATTCAATAAAGAAACTTATCACTGTAAATGACATTGAATCTTCGACCGTTAGGTCTCAAGGAATTGCCTGCTGGGCGCAGTGTGCTCGTGTGTCACGGCGTATCACGGGGGAGTCTGGCCTTGGGCGGTGTCCCTCGTGGCTCGCCCGTCGGTGAAGGACATAGCTGACGCCACCGCAGTCCTTTGCACTTACAGTACTTAGCTCGTCATTCACTCCGTGCTCCTATGTACTGAATCAACACTTGATGGCGGTGATGCATAGATACGTCACATAAAAAAAAAAAATTATCTGTCTAAATGACAGAGTATGAAAAAAATTGAAACGAATTATTGAGATTAATTTTTAAAACTCTGTAATCCGCCAAAAATATGATTTACTATTATTTTTTGTGTGAATTTTATATTTTTCAAATATATTTTTAAAATGTATCTATTTTCACTACTATATTCTATTGAACAATTTCAACAAAATATTAAAGCTGCGGTGGGGTATAATGAAAATAATAAATATCATACATGTGGTCAAAATGTTTTTGATATTGCGCATAAATTTTGTTTAGACATGTAGGAACAATCTACTTATATATTTGCCTTATTCTGTCTGAAGCTCACGGATAGAATGCGCGCCCATTGGCTGCCGGCGAACACGTGTCCTCCCTGCCCCCCTCTAGACAACCCTGTTATCAGCTGTGTGATACATACACCTGTCTATAGCGGCCACCCTGTCTATAGCGGTCACTTTAGGCAACCCTGTTATCAGCAGTGTGATACATACACCTGTCTATACAGACCACCCTGTCTATAGCGGCCACTCTAGACAACCCTGTTATCAGCTGTGTGATACATACACCTGTCTATAGCGGCCACCCTGTCTATAGCGGTCACTTTAGGCAACCCTGTTATCAGCAGTGTGATACATACACCTGTCTATACAGACCACCCTGTCTATAGCGGCCACTCTAGACAACCCTGTTATCAGCTGTGTGATACATACACCTGTCTATACAGACCACCCTGTCAATAGCGACCACTCTAGACAACCCTGTTATCAGCTGTGTGATACATCCACCTGTCTATACAGACCACCCTGTATATAGCGGCTACTCTAGACAACCCTGTTATCAGCTGTGTGATACATCCACCTGTCTATACAGACCACCCTGTATATAGCGGCCATTCTAGATAACCCTGTTATCAGCTGTGTGATACATACACCTGTCTATAGCGGCCACTCTAGACAGCCCGGTTATCAGCTGTGTGATACATCCACCTGTCTATACAGACCACCCTGTCTAAAGCGGTCACTTTAGGCAACCCTGTTATCAGCAGTGTGATACATACACCTGTCTATACAGACCACCCTGTCTATAGCGGCCACTCTAGGCAACCCTAGGAAGCAAGATGTATACAAGGTGTAGACAAGATGAAGATCTAAATGAAGATTAAAACGTTTTTAAAATATATTCGCACTCGGGTAAAACCCGGGCGTTGCCCGGGCCATTCGTCTAGTATTTCAATAAATAAATAAAAGGATGCTAGAATGAAATTCGATATACCACATTTGGAGATAAAAGCAATAAAAAATAAACCATTAACTTTCTTTTGATGAGATACAATATTCAGGTTCATAAAATATAACTCTCTATTCATAAAAATAAAATAAAAACTCAACAATAAATTAAATTTTAAAAATAGGTAAAATGAAGCGTATGAAAAAAAAAAAACACGAAAATTTGATATCTCACATTTGGTCAAAAACGATTTAAAATAATTCATAGAATTGCGTATTCGTCGAGTCTTGAGCAAGTAAGTGGCCTTGTGAAGGTCGCCTCCACGGCAGCTGTCAAATATGGATCCAAGGCCATCGGATGATTCTTCCTTACAGAGGTCGAGAATGGTGACATCTAGTGTGTGACATCGCCAACGGTCATCCCCACAGTGATGATGGTGTAATACTACCGATACGCCCTCCACACTTGTCAATTTTTTAAATCTTTCTTATCTAATGTATTTACATTTATGTCAAAAAGTCACACATCCCTAGGTAATTCACTTTGTACGAATTGAAACTATCAAGCGCACGATTTATTTATTTTTTCTTTTTCAAATAAAACAAAGGGGTCCTACTGTCTGCGATATTAAGATATTGGGAAGGAATGAGTCATCAGTGGTGAACCCACCCAGCGGTTTATCCAGTTTAATCTACACCATACCACTTTTTATAACTTTACTATTGTATATTGAACACACACACACACACGATTGTGCTTATATATATAGAACATTATATGGTTACACCCTGGTTTTGGTATTTAAGAAAACGAGTTTTGAGGAAAGTAGAATTGAATGTGTTTTGTATTGAGTAATATGTTCTTAAATCGAAGATCAATCCGGGGAAAAGTTTCTTTAAATGTTTATATTACAAGAACTCAAGCTTTCGGACTATCAGCTCTTCGACGGGAGTAACACCCCGCCCAGAAGTCCAAGTGGCGGGCGAGAGAAGCAGCACAAGTAAGGGATTGTCCTGTAGGACGAAGTACAGTGTCGTGAGCCCCGAGTCGCTACGGTAACCGTGAAGGCCTACAGAGAACACTGAAATGTGGCTGACTAACGGGGCAATGGCACTTTCCAAGGAACAACAAAATTTTTGGACAAGACACCACCACCACGGGAGTAACACACTAACTGACCAGACGTCGACGTGTAGGATTATTATAGGATTACAGAGGATTAATATCCGTAAATAATACTCTTCCGCAAAAAAAAAAAGACCAGATAGACACAAATTAAAAGTAAGGTAATAATGTGCCAACTATTTGTACACTTTGTACATTTTCATTAAAAAATACTTATCCACTGAAACATGTTTCCAGCAGCCACTCGAGGGATAAAGATAAAATGATAAGATGACAGCACAGGTTGTTTAACAGAGGTTCACGTACATGTAAGCATAGGACTTGCTCGGTTTTGACAGGGGGTTCACTTAAAACAGGCTGAGGCAGGATCATATGTGATCCGATTTTACGGTACTGGAGGAGGAGAGAAAAATTATCCGTCAAAAGATTGGTTATGAAAATAAGTCGCCGTAAGTTCTAATATCAAAAGTAGTCAAAAGAAAACCCAATGCATTAGCTTTTCACAAATTCTGGAAAGCAGCACAGACAATAGACGTAACACAGATGATGGATCCAACTTGAAGAAAGGTCAATCTCCACTTTCTCTAGATAACTGCCATGTTTACTTCTGTATCTGGGAGAATCCTGTATGGTGTCCTTAATAAAAGCTTTTTACTGTGTTGTAATATATATACTTGTATTAATTACGAATATTTCACAAGATATATCAGTTAGATTTGACAAGATAACATGGAACAAAACAAGACACGCCGAGAAGCCAAAACTTCCACAGAAAAACTGGATAAAACACATCTAGATTTCTACACTTTGATTTTAGCCAAAGGCCTGATTTTATTGTATTCCAAAGGATAGGGTTCCTTGTAGAGAAGTGGCTGATCATTCACGTCGAAATATCAGAAGACTTCAATAATTTTGATAAAAATAAACGCTTTATAATTAATATATTTCTTATATGATTGCTTTATACTTTCCCCCATTCGCAATATAATTATATATATTTTTAAAAAAGGCATATCCTGACCAGGAGCACATGTGCTTTACAGATGGCAGAGCGCCACCTGGTGAAACAAAAATCAACTAAACATTTATTTAGCCTGTTCCCTGATATTTGGCCAACCCAATTTCTTGATAAATCAAGAAAAGCCATCCACGAACGCCTTTCGCGCTGTTGGCGCTCGTCAGCGTGAAGTGGGCTGTACCACTGAGACCAAAAAGATTTTTGGTCCCAGAGGCTTCTTGAGAAACCAAGAAATGGGTATTTAAGGCCAAACTTGCGTTAATACGCTAAACACATGAAAAAAAAATAGAAAAAAAATAATAATAAAAAGGTCAGGTGTTGATATTAAAAATAAAAAAGGCATATCCTGACCAGGAGAACGTGTGCTTTACATTATATGTATATTTTAAATAATTTAAATATTATAATTATTTTTAAATATTTAAATTGGTGATTTTTTTCTTTACTATATTTGAAGCTATATATGTTGTTGTGGATTTTAATAATCACGATTTAAAATTATTTTTCAATTAAAAAAAATGTTTATAGGTTTATTTTAAAATTAATTCGATTTTACATCTTATAAATATGTTATACGTAATAAATTTATTTTTAAAATATATATATGCTTCTGTTTGAATAGAATATACATCAAGCTAAAAACAACAGTTAAAATAAACCTATCAAATAAGTTGAATAAAGGTATTTGTAAAAATATATGTTAACGCACAAATGTAGATATGTGCAATCCCTATATATATATAAAAGTCAGTGCATGTATGTATGTATGTATGTGGGTATCTATGTCGGCTATACACGTCCACAATACGTAACTAATCTGACTGAAATTTTAACAGTATATAGAGTAGAATCTGGAAAAACTTATAGTGAAAATTTCAGGTCTTTATCCCGAATATTCTTCGAGTTATTTGCAAATTGCGTTGCAAATTTGCCTTTTCGCTCGCAAGCAGCGCCTCTAGCGGTTAAGATGGGAGGTAATATCAGCTGACCTAATGTACATGTAAAACGTGTTTTGACAGGACATAGAGAAAAATCTGGAAAAGATATTTATCGGATTTTTAGCCAATAAAAAAATAAAATTGACAGGTTCTGGGCAAAAATAGTTGTTTTTTTAGTCAGAAAATGATTATGACAATATTGCTGTATCATATTTGATTATCAGATACAAAATTATATCGGGAAAAATTCCAAAAAGCAGAGACCACGGATGAAACCAGTTCATCTTTTTGTACGCAGGAACAAAATTCTAACAGAAAAACATTCATTCGAGCAGAAAACAAAAGCCAGATCATCTTTCTATAAAAATATCGCTTCTCAAACACAAAGTTTGGAGCGGGACGTTTCACAAGAGTGACATCTACGGCGCCAATTTATAATTGTAACGAATAGTATTTGACTAAAAACATTTAATCGGGGAAAACCCGGGCGTTACCCGGGTCATTCGGCTAGTAGATTACATAAAAAATCTCTCCAATAGAACAGAAGGGAATAATATCACAAATTCGAAATAATAATTTTAAAATATTATGCATCAAATTAAAATTTCTTTTAAATCTATAGAAATCCTTAAAGCATATATCAACAATTTGTATCAATTCCAAAAAAAATTAGGCAGAAGTACTGCCAATAAAATATTCCTAAACAACTATTTTAAAATATACTTATGGAAATAGAAAGTGATTTAACTAGAAATGACTGGTAGAACATCATGAAACTTGACACGAATATTAAGGTTTTTGAACAAACGAAATGATTAATAAATGAAAATGGATCCGTATATGAATGGTTTTTAGACGTTTTGCATTCAAATTTTAATCATTGGTTAAATGTCTTTTTTTTTTTTTGGGGGGGGGGGGGGGGGGATATAACACTTTCTTTTTCCACTAGTGTATAATTGGTTTGTTTGAAGCAAAATATATAAAAATTAACTTACAAAATGTTTGAAAATGTCATAATCATATACATTATATTTTACATATTTATATAAATGAATAAAAATAATTTGTTTTAATAAAATCAAAACATTAAAATCGTCTGTTTTCAATTTCCAATGCTGCTAAATTAGATGCCTCTTTTGTTCATAGATAATTTAAAATAAAAAAATGTTATTCTTGTGAAACATTTACATTTTTTAGAAAAGCCTTTTTATTAATAAAATTAAAGATTTTATATATGCGTTTGTGTGTGCAACGCGTGTTTTAAGGAATATGATATAGGAATTGACATTTTCTTATTCTATACTGCCTATATATTATTTCTTTTATTTATAATGTAATTTTGTTCATTTTTACCAGTAATGTGAAATGAATTTTTTGAATGAAAAAATTATTCAATAAAATATAATATATATAGATAATGAGATTATATAATACTTTAATATTGTATTGCAAAATTATTTTAAATATAATGTAGGAGATTTGTGGTAATTTATTTTTCAAAAGTAAAATAAAAAAATACTTTCTTATCAGATATTGAAAAGGATACGAAAGGGAGATAATGATAATAATATATATTTAAAATCTTAATTTTTATAAAAATTATTTTCTGTGGTAAAATATTAATGTTTTATTGTATCATTTTAGTACTATGCTTATATCCAGGCTGCATTTCGAAATATAGTCTTGAATTTTAACTGCATTATATATCCATGCAGGTAAAAAGTTGAAATTACAAAGTGAACAGCTTTTTTTTTTTGTTTACCTGAAATTTATTTTATAATTGTACTTTGGCTATTTTTGTTTATTTTGGTTTTACTAAGCGAGAATGTTTTACCAGAAAAACCATCCACGTCCTCATATCTCCATGGTGTTTTCCCACAGAGTTTATTTTCTTTCTAATTGATCTCTATATAAAGCCTCTATATGTCCTTATAGAGAGTACACCAGAACGTAACAACATCTAAAAAAAGAGCGAGATCTTGGAATAATTCGGCGTGAAATTAATTGTACCGGCAAGTTGACGAACAAGGAAGTTCGGGAAGGTCACTTGTCCATACAAGACAAAGCCACCACCGTAGGCCTAACCTTGGTCAACATGGGCACTTGTTAATATAGCAGCTCTATTTATTCGGCTCTTTATCATTAGGGAGCCTGTAAATTATTGTTATTATTATAAAGAGAAAAATCGTCAAGAGTTACAAGGATGCCCTATAGAAAAGGTATAATAAGTTTCCCTCAGATGTGTAAATAAGTAAAAAATCAAACGTAAATAGAACATTCACCTTTGGAAAAGAGTAAACGTTTTAAAACCGCGCGGGTGAATAAATAATAAAAAATCGTAATAATGAATTACTATAAATATTTTAGGATTTTTCTTTTTTGTTTGTTTGTTTGTTGTAATAAATAATTTCATTTTTAGCATTCAAATCAACTTTATCAAATCGCTGTCAAAAAATAGTTTTCAGTCAGAAAAACTTCTCATGAAAAACTCATTTGTTGAGAAACTGTCTTCAAAGAGTACCTTCACATATAAAAAAAAACATATTATTTCACCTAATATAACCCAAATTCAATTGAAAAACCACCTCCTGGATAGACCAGGAGTTTCCATGTCTTAAGCAGTCACTTATGGGAACATCTAGTGTATGTTATTCATTTAGTGTATGTTGATCTAGTGTAGGGTATAGCTAGATCCTTAGATAGGGGCCATCTCTCCTTAACACGTGTATGCAGCATGTTAGTACTGGGTGACAGGCGGAAGGTGTAGTTATTTAATGGTCATTCTAAAATAATCAATGTTCAAATGTGTGAAATAGATTTAAACTCCTAAAAATCAAAAGTAGTTAAACTAGTGAAAATTTCATTTCTAGAATAATGCAGAGAAGTTATGTATAGAAATATCTAGATTTTCTAGAAAATTTATTGTTGCATTGTATATTACGTTGTTAAGATTTCTAAAAAAGGGCAGAGAAAGAAATAAATAGATTGTGTTTGAAAGTGATATTTATAAATCTATTTAAATAATTAGTATTTAATATATATTTTAAATTATATACAAGGGAAATTAATTTATTGAATTGTGAACTCAAGTTAAACAATGAACTTTTAGCCTATATAATGAAAACAACTTTTACTTAAATCTGATCCATAGAAAGTCAATTCAACCTGCCAAGTGGAGATGCCATATAAGTTTTAAGAGAAACTCATCCCTTGAGGGTTTTAATTTTATATTTACAAGGGAATAATTAATTGAATTGTGAACTCAAGTGGAAAACAAATTAGTATTTAAGTTATACATTTAATAATTCTTTTTAAAAAATAGAGCAATCCATAAATAAATATTTAATTAAAAAAGCATATATTGTATATATATAAATAATTTTTTGATCCAATATATGCCTTTTTAATTAAAGATTTAATAATATGATCATAGAAAGGCCGAGCGCTTATATTAAGTTTGCTGAAAAACAAATGGTTTTCGTCTCAATAAGTAAAAAATTTAATTATATCATTTTATATAAATTTATTTACGTCCACACATTACTGTTGCATATAATAACAGCATTACATTTTTTTCCCTCTAAAATTAAATGAAAAATATTTTAGAGTTTCTAGTTTACTGGTCATAAAGCGAGGGAGATCAATAAAAAGAACTTACGAGTTTCTTAATAATTAAAATCAATACATAAGATACAAAAATATCCTCTATGTGAATATTTTAGAATATAAATATAAAAGAACTCATTCCCTCAATTTTTAACGATAACAATTTTATCTATTTATTTATACAAGAACTATTTATTACAATTTATATCTTTTATACACCCGTAAAATAAATTTTAAAAATTCTAAAATTCAAAAGACAATTTTCTTTTTTAATTGACTCGCGAGAAAAATATTACTAATATATTGCTATTTAAAAAATACTAAAATAAAACAATAGTAAAGGGAGAAGAATGTACTATCATAAAAAATTATATAAAAATATAAACAAGGAATTTTAAAAATAAATTTTAACACATTTTAAGCGAGTGTAGTGATTTTAGGATGATGATAAAAGGCGACCTAACGAACTCACCGATGTCGTCTGCTTCGTTCCACACGGTCGTCTGCGATCCAAGGCCGGCGTGGGTAGACTATTGCAACGTCCATTTCGCCATCTTGGAGTTTACAGTTCCTACCGTTGTATCATCATGTGCTTGACAAAATCTTACTAAAGCTATAATTCTGTCTGAAGGAATTCAATTGGAATGGTAAAAGTTTTGGATCTTGAGAAAAGATTTAATGGATTAAAAGGTTACATATAATAGTTAGCTATCGAAGTTATGAGGTAAATATGTAATGATTTTATTTATTAAAATATCTGGAAAATTAGTCATTTTATGGGTATTTGTCATTTTTATCTAGGGAGGGGAAAGAGAGAGGTAAATTTTCTATTTACTTAAAGTCATTTAAATCAAACATGTTCCTCGAACTAGATTTCATCAAATAACTTATTGTAAACATAACTTTAGGACGTAGCTGAGAAATACTCGAAAGCCTTCCAGATTTTTTCAAGTACTGTTTTACTACTTTTTGATATATATTCCTGGAATTAGAATTTCATTATAAAGGATGTAGATATGGAATTTTACATAAAAATACATAGCCAGTCAAAATACGAAAACTTCTCTGAGGCTAAATAACTCATAAAATATGTAATTTTTTAAATGTTCTTTGCATAAATTGAGATTACAATTTTAATTTTCAACGATACTGTTTCGAGTTATGGCCGTCATCAGTAGAAACATGGCTAATATTTCTCGATGCTCTGTTAAACGCTTTGCCTCAATTTACTATAATTTTCACTGGTGGGAATTATCAGCATTTTCTAAAAACTAGCTAATTATTATGATCGGAATATGCGCAATCAGAGTAGGAATGCTATTTTTTTAGAGTATACCATATTTACATCTTTTAATTATATTTTTAAATAAGACATTTTGGATTTAATAAGAGTTTTATTTATCCCCAATATTTCGATGGACCATCTTTTACTGTTTTTTTTTTGTTTGTTTTAAAACACATAGCAGGTCGTGTGCCTCAGGTGACCCATGGACATCTTACAAGCTTATTGGGCGAAAAACCATCTATGATATACCTTTTAAACAAAAGTAAATATAATCAAAAGAAAAATAATGTAATATATATATATAAATATCAATAAAAATTAGAGATTTTGAATTATTTAAATAAATAAATAACAAATAGATGAAACCCATCAACAAATGACAAATGAAACAAAACTCTCTTATATCATAAAAACTCTCTCATATATCATAAAAAAAATGATTCAATAAATAAATAAAATTCTAAATTAAATATATAAATAACACATATATGTGCATATAAGAGATTCTAAACTGAGTGTATACATCTGATGAGTTAATCTTTATATATATTGATACTATATTTATCTATGACGTCGTACTCTTCATCAGGGACGACGCTCAGTTTGAGCTCGTGCCCCTGATCTTCGAAAAGTTCCGCATTGCCTCAGGGGTGGCTGTCAACTTCAGCAAGAGCTGCGGACTCTGGAAGCACCGGACGGATTCTCCTCTGGGAATCTCCTGGACGTCCGAGTCGCTGACCGTCCTGGGCTGCACCACCAAAAACACCGTCGCCTCCCAGGCCTCACACCTGATGGGGCTGCTGGAGCGAGCCATCGCGAGGTGGTCACCCGCGGCCTGTCGCTGGTGGGTCGTGTTCGCCTCCTGCGAAGTGCCCCTGGATCTGCAGGCCTGGCTCTTCGGGGTCGGCCTACATCCCGAGGCTATACAACTGACAAGTGTAGCTACCATCTACAAGTACCATCTTGGTCTTGAGTTGGGTAACGCCAGCCATCACATCGACCTGCCCACTCTGTGGGAAAGAACTCTCACAGTTTATCAGGGGCGGAGTCTTTCCTGTGGTGGGTGCCATTAATGAAGACTTTGTATCTATTTTATATATATGCATATTTATCCATTATTTTATATATATATATATATATTTACATTATTTTTCATATATTTATCATTATATAATCGTATTTAAACCTATGTAATCTCTCTCTCTGCACAATAAGCAAGGTCCACACTCAGGGCGGCTTGTAGCACCTGATCCCGACGTCCCTTCGTAAATATTTTCTGTTTTTATAACAATACTGTATTTTATTTTTCTCTAAATTTATTATTTTTCTATTGACTAGGAGTCAATAAAGTTGTTAATTGTCAAATTCTCTTATATGGACATTGTAATAAATAGTTTTAATCTCAATCTCTCTCTCTTCGCTGTTTATATATAAAATACAAGTGGATTAAAACTTATGTTATGTGAGTGAATTCGCTTATGTTCCTGGAGCCTATCTATATCTCCAACTACCCGGATTGTCCTTCAGACAATAGTTCTTTGTGTGATTTATTTAACATGAAGGTAAGTGTCTAAGTTATTGGGTGGCAACAAAAGGATTTATTTCTTGAAAGGCTTTCCATCGGTTCCAGGCTGAGGAGTTCCTAGAATGATGGCTGTCTGGTGTATATATATATGGTATAGGAGAGCTGGGCAAATGAAGGATACAAACAGCTATCCTGCTTGGACTGACCCACCTCAACCTTACATCTATGTCCAGAGTCAACCTCAGCATGGAAACTTCCTGGTTAACTAGTTCAACTCAGTAATCAAATCAGGACAATAGTAAAAGTTCTTAGAACTAATTAGTCCAGGTGAGCTGGACAGCCCTGGTAGTTGGTGTTCTGCGCTCCAGGAACCTGGGTTCTCCCTCTGGGCAGATGAAGAAGAGGTGATCCAAGGTTTGACCTTCATCCTGGCAGTGGGGGGGGGGGGGGGGGGGGGGGGGGGGGGGGGCAAATTGTTTCATCGTGTTATTTCCTTCTTTCGATAAATAACAATTTTTGAGAATAAACTTACATTTTATGAAAGTTGGAGAGGAGAATATGAAGTATAGGAATGTTATAGTTTTATCTTAGAAATACACTGAAGGCAAAAATTTCCCCAACTTCTATAATATTACATCACCTACAACGGAGTAAATATGCAAATAGAGATCTTATTGTACACAGAACCTGCCTTTTATTTGTTTATTTTTCTTTATCGTTAAAAATGCCAGTGTTTGAAAGCCTTTTGTTTTTTCTAGAAGGCTCACTGCGTTTTTAGATTGTAATTTTTAAAAAAAGATAAACATTGATTGTCTCTCTGTAAGGTAATATTGTTGAATATTATATCTAGCAATTTGATTGCTAATGCTTTGGATTCTTTTAATACGTCTTAACAACAATGTATTCTACCCACCTGTACCATTCGCTGTATATGAACTCCACACGTTACTATGCCTTTCTCAAACTATCTACAAAAAATATATAATACAAGGTTATATACCGCTCTGAAAATAGAGTCATCCATACTTAAATCATTAGATAATAAAAAAAGCATATATTGTATTTAATAAAAGATTTATTTGCCAATATTACTGTGATATTATAACACTATGCGGCGCTGAGTTTGTTTATACAAAAATGTAATGCCTTGATAAAGGTTGGCGTTCAGCCAACCGAAATATTGGAAAATAAATCTTTTATTCAATCCAATATGTCTTTTTTTATTATCTAAGGTTATATATGCGAAAAAATAATTTAAAAAAAAAAAGGTCAGGTGTTGGCATTAAAATCAAAAAAGGCAGATCTTGACCACGAGCACATGAGCTTTTTAGATGGCGCTCTGTCATCGTGGCGCTCGTGGTCAGAATATGGCTTTTTTTGATTTTAAGGTTTAATAGGTTACATGGTTGTTCTATACGGTGTAAGATAAACATGTGACGGATCCTATTAACTGGACAAGAGTGGTAGCTAGGTTTTGGTTTAAGTTGAATGAAATTAAAGGTTTTTCATTTTTTTTTATTCTGAGGCTAGGATTTAGTGTAGGTGGTTGTATTGACCGTTTGATGACTCTAGAACACAAATATTATAATGTTTATATGGTATTCGTTTTATTCGCACTCTGATTGGCTGATTCAGATCACGTGATTGGCTCTTAATCGATTGTATACTGTCACGTGACTTTGATCAGCTAATCAGCGCGGAGTTCATTATCCAATCATCGTGCAGTTTTTCAGAATGCATCGAAAATTGCTATATTAAATAACACCCCCTATATTCATCGAATAATTCTATATTAAATATGTATTTTTTAGTTCTTGTCACACGCGCTCGCATTCTATCTGTGTACTTTTTGAAAATGATTTAATAAAAGAGTTATATTTAGGAATTACGTTGATATTAGGTTTATTTATCCTTTGTAATATATGTTGGGGAACAATGAAGGAAGACCTACAATGAACTGGACAGAAGGGATCAAGAAAGCTACTGGAAGGTCACTAGATGAGCAATGGTCACTAACAGATCAAATTGGAGAATATTTGTCTACTAGACGAATGGCCCGGGCAACGCCCGGGTTTTACCCGAGTGCGTATATATTTTTAAAATGTTTTAATTAAAATACTATTCGTTACAATTATAAATTGGCGCCGTGGATGTCTCTCTTGTGAAACGTCCCGCCCCAAACTGTGTGTGTCTTGAAAATATAAAAATAAAAGTGTGAACGGAAAAATATGTCCAGGGTAGCCTAGGTAAGCCCGGTAAGCGGAAGGTCGTGGGTTCGATTCCCATCCCTTGACACTTTTTTTATTTTATCCATTCTGACCAAAATCTATCCGTGAACTTCACACAGTGAACTTCACACAGAGAGAATAAGGCAATTATATAAGTAGATAATCCAAATTGTGCCTTATCACACACTATTTTTTATTTGGCCTTATTACCTTGTGTTTATAATCTATGACGTAATGCCGGCGGCGCGCGCCCGTTGGCTGCCGGCGAGCACGTGACCTCCCTGTGCGCGCGCATCCGTGACAGAACCGGCCGGCCCATGACGGTCGTGACTATATATATAATAATAATAATAATAATATAATAATAATAATAATAATAATTATTATTATTATTATTATTATTATTATTATTATTATTATCATTAGATAATGATAATGATCATAATGATGATGCGCGCGCATCCGTGACAGAACCGGCCGGCCGGCCGGCCAGCCCGCCCATGACGGTCGTGACTATATATAGGGATATAATATTATTGCGATTTCACCGCCACTCTGTGTTGTGACGACGATCTAAGTTCTATAGAGGTAGTCACTCACCTCTATTCTTGGTCGGTTTTATATTTTCAAGACACACACAGTTTGGGGCGGGACGTTTCACAAGAGAGACATCCACGGCGCCAATTTATAATTGTAACGAATAGTATTTTAATTAAAACATTTTAAAAACACACAGTTTGGAACGGGACGTTTCACAAGAGTGACATCCATGGCGCCAATTTATAATTGTAACGAATAGTATTTGAATTAAAACGTTTTTAAAATATATACGCACTCGGGTAAAACCCGGGCGTTGCCCGGGTCATTCGTCTAGTAATATATAAATGAGTTTTAAAAATTGTAAAAAAAAAAAATAATAAATGCATCGGCCGGGAATCGAACCCGGGCCGCCCGCGTGGCAGGCGAGCATTCTACCACTGAACCACCGATGGTTATGAAAAATCCCATCCGTGAGCTTCAGACAAACAAACAGACAGAATAAGGCAAATATATAAGTAGATACGAATGACCCGGGCAACGCCCGGGTTTTACCCGATTAAATGCTTTTATTCAAATACTATTCGTTACAATTATAAATTGGCGCCGTGGATGTCATTCTTGTATAATATATAAATGAGTTTTAAAAATTGTAAAAAAAATGCATCGGCCGGGAATCGAACCCGGGCCGCCCGCGTGGCAGGCGAGCATTCTACCACTGAACCACCGATGGTTATGAAAAATCCCATCCGTGAGCTTCAGACAAACAGACAGAATAAGGCAAATATATAATTTGTCTATAGTGTCACCAAAGGTCGATTTGATGAACGCTAGAAACAATCAAGAGTTCTGACGCTTGTGAATCTCCTTTTTTTCTGTAATGGAATACTTTAGCAGCGTATGCACAGTTCGAATTTACATACGTCGAAACATTTGAGGTTAAATTATTCTTTAAAAGGTCCTCCGTCGTACATACGATAGAGCTCTATCTTATTTACACTTATGGACAAAACCTAAGGAAGTTTCAGCATGTATATCGGGACAATAACTCTGAAATATATTTGATATACAGTGACCTTTATTGAAGACATACGAGATAACCAAGTATGAACAAAATTGCCTCTTTCGCCTTAAAAAAAAAAAAACGACCGGCGACAACAAAGAATTTCCACTTCCTCAAGTTTTCTCCATGAGTCGATATACAGTCTTGGTGGTGAGGTGTAACAAACACTGCGTGTTTTCTCAGTTATCTTTTTTCTAACGATATTTATTATTAAAATTTTACACATATAAATTTACTGGCAATGCGCTTCTTTTAAATATCATCAAATATTATCTCTACAGACCTTACTGCAATGATATGAGTTATTGAATGAGAGGGCTTGGCTCATCAGTAGTGAACCCTCTCAGCGGTTTCGCCAAATTAACGTTCCAATTTACATATATGGGAAATCCGCCGTTATATAAGCAAATAAGGAGTGTTTATTTTCTTAGTTGTTCATTTTCTTTTGATAATTCTGTTACCTACTCTACTACAATTATTGTAAATAGTTTCACGCGCAATTATCCAGATCGGATATAGCGTGTCTTAACTGGTAAATAAGCAAATAAGGAATGGTTTATGTTTAAATTATGAAACTTTCTTAAAAGTTTTGTACATGAGTTTACTAGCCGTGTCATTCTGTTGGTTGAATGGGCTAACACTCTAGTTTTAGCATATGGGCTTCCTATATAACCAAGCTATGTATAGAGAAGAGAAAATAGAGGTAACCCAGGCTCCTGGAGCATAAATCACCAACTACCCGGACTGTACAACAGTCTAGAAGAGAAGTCTAGTCATGGGGGGGGGGGGGGGGGGGGACAGATTGCTGAGGTGAACCAGGTAACCAGGTAGTTCCAGGCCGGCGGGAGTCAGGAAGTAGGGGCAGGGCTAACTATGTATAATATCATACTATATTAAGATATAATACAAATTCCGCCTTTTACAATTTAACAAAATAAACAAACAATACAGGGCTAGGTTTCTTTACTTATCTTATTTCTCTAACTTTCGGAGGGTCAAAATGTCCTTCAACGGGAGAACTAGAAGTATGACTTCCATTGCTTGTATAGTGGTTAGCTCTAAGTTCTACTGTTGATGAGCATGTTGACCCCCGAAATCTAGAGAAATAAAAAATATAAAACTTGGCCCTTGGATTGCTTGTTGATTTTGTTAAATATTAAGATATATAACAAAAAATATAATGGGAGAAATATTTTTATATTAAAAACCAAATATTTGCAATGCGTTTCTTTATTTTTTTTGGGGGGGGGGGGGGGGGGTGGGATTAAATGCCAAGATTTCGAGCAATGAAGCCTATTCCAGTAAAAAATCACATTAAATAATTCTCATTTTTCAATTGAATATCTTATATTTGTATATAACACCATTTTTAATGTTTAATTTAATTTTTAAACCTCAAAACACTAACTAGTAAATTAATATCAAACGATAATGAAATGAACGTATAATATCAAAGAAAAAAAAAAAGGGGAGGAAGAAACATAAGTTTCTAAAGAGAAGCCATTTCCGACTGTCTATCTTTGTCCCATCAGCCTCCTGAATCGACTACAGACAGCTGAGTGACAGGGTGAGGGGAAAAAAAGTCAGACGATGCACCAGAATAGCGGCGGGAAGATCAGCTGAACTCACCGAGCAGAAGACGCCTCGAAGTCGACTAAATTCAGACGACCTTGGTTGCTTAAGAATATGGCGCTCTCAAGATGTCAGCTCAGTCGCCATTTTGACAATAAAACATCGCTGTTGCCCAAAAGGGCGCCAAAATAACAGAGTCGTCTGTTTTACTTTTCTTCGTTTGCAATCATTTATCGACGTTAAAGAAAAATACTTTTTTTTTTCTAAAATAATTTACATATATCTTGCTGAAATAGGATATTTGATTTAAAGTACAGGGTGATCCAAAAGTCCCGCACAACTTTAAAAATTAATAACTCCGCGAATATTCGCGCTAGAGCAATGCGGTAAACACCATTGTGTTCAGGATGCAATGGGATTTTTTATGGCAAATAATGTAAAATTCGAAATTGATTTTAGTTACAATTTTATTCGCCAGATGGCGCTCTACCAGAATCAGAGATTCAGCGGCCAAATTGTTTGATAAATTGAAAAATATAACTGATCGACACGTATTTTTCCTTTTTGAATACCAGGAAAGAACCCTAGTAATATCAAATAACAAATTAATAAAACACCACTTCGCCAAAAGTATGAAGAATTGGTTAACGATTTTCAAATACAATCAGAGATATGTAAAATAGGTAAATGCAAATTAAAACATGTAGCAAAAAGAAAATTGATATTTTAGATACGGTTTGTCCCGAAGATAATAAATTTCTAATATTTTTAATTCAACTCTCACTCAGTATCGATTATATTTATTTTAATTCATTTGAAAAATATGTATCTATCTCTGATAATTTATTTTACTCTGGAATGCCGTTGTTGTTGTCGTGTCCAATAAAGAGCCTCAGATGTACCATGCATCTCCATCACATCAGCAGCAATGTCCACTATCTTGGGTGTGTAAAGCTGCTGCTCTGGGTCTATGTCAAATTTCTGCAAGGCTGCGGCCATTGCTGGACATGAGAATATGTGGGTAGGTGTAAGTTCCACACCAGGACAATTGTTGCATGCCCTATAGGTTCTTGTGCCATCTGGATGTATTGTCATTCCTTTATAGTGTTTTGTTCTAAGTCTTGTTATAGTTTTTGTCATTTTTCTCTCAGAGTTTATTTAGCATTTTGATCTTTTCTTATTTTTTTGTTTAATTATCTTGTATTCTGACAAAGAATCAGCGTCAAATAATGACATTTGTTCTTTCTTTTGGCTCAACTTTCTGGCTTCCTTTGCCAATTCAAATGCCATTTCATTACTCCCTATCCCAGCATGGGCAGGGATGCAATGTAGAATGCAGTTATTCTCCAATGGTTCCAGTTGGGTAAGTAACGAGTGTATTTTCTGTGTGATTTTAGTATTGCCCTTCTGAATTGCTTCTAGAGCGGATATGGAGTCGCTGTATATTAAAATTCCTTCTGCTTGATGCAGGGATGGTTGGTTAAGGCATACATCAAGGGCTTTCCAGATAGCTGTCAGTTCACAAGTGAAGTTTGACGAAATCTGTCCTGCTCCTTCTTTGATTTTGATGTTTGTTCCATCTTGCAGTATTATGTTAATTCCGGCCCCTCCATTACTCAGGGTAAGGTCTGAAGATCCATCTGTATATGCTGTTAAAGGGCGTGGCCTAGCATTTTTAATCAATAATTTGTACTATGAGGACATAGCCGTTAATATTCCAAACACATTAGACCTCGAAGCCCAAGGTATCAAGGTCTACCTTAATCAAAACAAAGCCATCAACATATACAATATTGTAACGTAGTATTTATTAATTTTATTTATGTAACATAGTATTTCTTAATTTTATTATTTTTTATTCAACAGAGTGGTCATTTTTATGTTTTATATCTTGCGACTCTGTAAATTTCCCTCGTGGCTTATCTTTTGTTTACTTTTGATAGTTTGTCCTCCCCTGAAATAAATTTTGTTTCCTCCTGAAGTTTTTGTCTTCCCTAATTTTCCACGTGGCATTTTGGTGGAGATGCTGGGTAAGTTAGGGAAGACAAACTGAAGATCGCCGAGAAGACCTTGAAGCCATGGGTGCTGTGATCTACATTTTCGGAGACTGACATCAGGATTCCACCGCCGTGCTAAAGCCAAGACTTCCCTCGAAGATGACGATGTCCCTATAGACGATACGACGACAAAGCCGCTCTTCACGCCGCAAGAAAATGGACGCAAAGGTACAAGGGACAAAGTTCCAAGACTTCGATGGAATCCTTGGCAGAAGCACGTCAAATCCACGTCAGTATCTACAATAATTGCTGGCTGTGGGTCACAGCTCCCATAGGGAAGAAGCTATGTAACGTAGTATTTATTAATTTTATTTATGTAACATAGTATTTCTTAATTTTATTATTTTTTATTCAACAGAGTGGTCATTTTTATGTTTTATATCTTGCGACTCTGTAAATTTCCCTCGTGGCTTATCTTTTGTTTACTTTTGATAGTTTGTCCTCCCCTGAAATAAATTTTGTTTCCTCCTGAAGTTTTTGTCTTCCCTAATTTTCCACGTGGCAATATATATCACCCTCCAAACAATACATTTATTGACGATGGAACAATGGCTCAATTTCTTACAGACAACACTATTATTTTAGGTGACCTTAATGCCAAACATCAACTATGGGGATGTTCTACGCCAAACCCAAGAGGCAAAATACTATCAAACATATTTGACGACAATGCCTTCATGTGCTTAAAAGATGGGAATCCTACCCATCATTCCTACAGCTATAATACTGCACAAGCCCTTGATATAAGTTTTTACTATCATGACATCTTCCACAAATGCAAATAGCAAATATTAAAAGGTTTTGAAAGTGATCATTTGCCTAATTTGATAGAAATTAGCACCAAGACCAAAACTAGCTCAATTAAGAAAAATTATGGAACTTCAAAAAGGCTAATATGATATCTTTCGAAAACACCATTATTAAAGCAGCCAAAGTTTCAATACCAAGAGGTTATATTAAGAAATGGATTCCAAATTATACACACCAGGCAAAAAATATTCAAACACTTATAACTAAAAGAAATGAACTACAAAAAAAGTGCACCCAAAACCAAACAAATTGTAGAACTGAACTGAACATTGTGATTGCAAAAATAAAAAGATTTTACGTAAATATGAAAAGGGAAAAATGGAAACAAACTTGTGAAAACCTGAACCCAAGAAACCCAAATACAAAACTTTGGAATTTGGCAAAACAAATTGACAGAGTCCAGCCACAAACTGAAAACACAAATATGATTGATAATACAGATGGTACACCAGCAACTAATGACAAAATTGCTGCCAATCTTTTAGGTAATTCATATCAAATAAGTAGTAAAATCAAGGTTGAAAAAAGGCCCGAAAGATTATTCATGACTGTAAAAATGTCACCAGCACTCATAATATTTTCCATGAAAAAAATCAATATGAAAGAGCTAGCTTATGCATTAGAAAACACTGACCTAAACAAGACTCCTGGGCCAGATGGAATCCATGGCCGAATGATATCAAACTTGGGCAAAATTGGCAAAAAAGACTTCTTAATATTTTCAATAACTCCTGGAAAACTGGAAAACTGCCTCAAGACTGTAAAAATGCAACAATAATTCCCATTAAAAAAACTTGACAAATCTTCTGATGACCCAAAAAACTACCGACCTATCTCCCTCACAAATATTTGCTGCAAATTAATGGAAAAAAAATATATTCAGACGACTCACCTACCACCCCGACACAAGAAATCTCTTACCAGAAGAACAATATGGATTTAGGAAAGGACATGGGACAATAGTCCAACTCTTATTTTTCACACAAAAGGTAAAATATGCACAATACAAAAAGCCAACTAACCACACCATAGCTGCTTTTTAGAGCTTACACAAGCTTTTGATAAGGGGTATGGAAAAACAAGTTAATTACAAAATTATACAAACATTCCAAAATTGATGGAAAAGCTATCACTTGGATAAATGATTCCCTTAAAAATATATACATCAGGGTCAAATATAATGGCACTCTATCTAACACCTTCAAATTGTACCAAGGATTGCCACAAGGATCAGTCCTTAGCCCAACTCTCTTCACCCTATTTATTGCAGGCATAGAAGACAAATTTTCACATAAAACCAATATTTGACTTTTCGCTGATGACATAATTCTATGGAGCAGCAACACTAACTGGAAAAAAGCTGAAAGAGATTTGAACAAGACTATTCTCCAACTAGAAAAATTTGCTAATAAACATAAATTAGAATTTAACCCCCAAATATCTGAAACCTGTCTTTTTACTACCGATAAGAAACTATACAAAATAAGACCAAATATTATTCTGAAAGAACAACAATTGCAATATAATAAACATCCTAAATATCTCGGCTACACCCTGGATCCAGAAATTAACTCCAGTAAACATATTGAAGGAGTTGTTAGAAAAGGAAGAGACCGACTAAAAATCTTGAAATATATTTCAGGAAGAGTGGAGAGCTGAAGCAACAACACTAAAATTAACTTACACATCTCTAATGAGACCTATCTTGGAATATGGATATCAAATCTATGGTACAGCATCTGAAACAAATCTAAAAACACTGGAAAAAATACAACTAAATGCACCTAGAATTATTACAGGTCTTCGAAATACCTGCCCTAATAATATTGTACTTTGCGAGGCAGACATTATGCCCTTAAAGGATAGACTAAGCTACAATCTGCCAAAATATATAAACAAAATCAAGAGTTATGAAAATAAACACAGAACTTTCAATTACATACTTATTTGGGAACCCAATATAAGACCAAAAAGAAGGCCCTCTCCACCTGGCCAAAAGAAATGGATTTTTAAAATATAAAGTGGAAAAATATTATTTAGCTGAAAAAATATCTACTGCGAACCAATAACAAAATGTTATTTTCAATGCCACTTTAAACGAACCCACCAACAAACAATACCAAAATCCAGAATACTTAAAACAATTATCATTAGAAATAATTAATATAAAATTCCTAAAAATGCAATAACTATCTATACCGATGGTAGCAGAGACGAGTTGGGACACACTGGCAGTGGCTCTCTCATTAAAACTACAAATGGCAATGAGAAAATGAACAGAAGAAACCCAGATTTTTGCTCAATCTTCAGATCAGAACTTATAGCCATCTATGAAGTCTTAAAATCCATCAGAAATACTAAACATCACGATATATGGATTCTTACTCATAGTAGAAGTGCCATACAACACTTGAGTCACACAGGGGAACTTAGAGACAAAGTAAGCAGGAACATAATTGGTTATCTCCAAAAACTCTCAATACCTCAAAAATTCACCTTCAATGGATACCCTTACATGTTAGCATTGAAGGCAATGAAGCTGCTGATGCGCTAGCGAAAAAAAGGCACAAAAGAACCCTTGCTACAGAAAAATAAACTTACTTTTAAAGAAATAGAAACAGTAGCCAAAATAAACAAGAACTGGAGGATCCCACCTAAGCACAGTTGGTACACCCTAGAAGCAGATGGCCACCCAGACCTTTCAGTCCACAAGCCGGCATGCGAAGCATGCCCTTCGCTGCTATTCTGTTCAACTCATAAGCCAAGTAACGGTATCCAAGCTAGTGCTTGGACATTGTACCTGGAAACACCACCTCCCAGACAACGTGTCTGGAAGGATTTCTATACCGGTGGCCTTTAATCACAGCAAAATAGGAAACTATCTACTGTGTCCAGCAGGGACCGCGGGGAGGCAGCCCCCTGTCGACTCTGTTCACTCACAGCTGAGGAAAAACTCAGCTGCCACGTCGTGGGCTTTCTCAAGAAGCTTGCTCTGATTTCTCAGCAGCTTACTCTCGATCGCGCCCCTGGCCCTCCTTCTCTCTTCCTGCACACCCACTACCCTTGGACAATGCAAGACGTAGTGGCGTGCATTCACATCCCTTTCTCCATAGACGCAATCAGGGTTTCTCTTAATTTTAAATCTGTGGAGACTTGGGGAAGAGCCCATGTCCCGAACTACCCTAATGAGTTTGTGGGACATTACCTTACAGAGGTACTTGGGTTTTGTTACCCCATTGAATACCTCTCTCCCCTTCACACTGTTCCTCCATCTGTCCAACCATAAGTCCTGGACGTGACCCCTGATCCTCCTATAAACTTCTTTCTTGGTCACTGGGGTCCTCAGCGATCTACCTCTAAAGCATCCTGCCTTAGCGATCCTGTCTGCGAACTCATTACCTTCGATGAGGCTGTGTCTCCTAAACCAAGGGAGCTCCGGAGCCCGCGTCATCATCTCCAGCTCCTGGATTATTTGATGCGCGAGTTGCCCTTTCTCCAGATTGATAACGACGAGGGCCGACATACAATCTGAATAGAGGCGGTCCGGGCTGAAGTTCTTCTCGGCACACACTCTGAGGGCTACCCTGATCGCAACCAGCTCGGCTGAAAAGACCAATTCGTCCACTCTGAGTGCTAAACCTTCTTGGAAGATCAGCTCTCCATTAGTGTATATCACTACCCCAGCTCCAGTATAGGTTCCAGACTTACTACCATCAGTGAAAACCTCCGTGCCAATCCCTGTCGGCCCTCTAGGACTCCAATTCCACTTTGGCAACCACTGCGGAGGCTTCCTTGTGTCCCTCCTCGATTCCAGGGCCCCCGCTTAAAGTCCCAGGGCATCTTCCCTTTTATCCCAGATCTTCTGTCTGATGGTCTCCTCCTCTAGTTTCAATCCCAGGGGAATAAGCCCAGCGAGGATCAAAAAGGCCTCACTGCTGGTAGTGCGATATCCCCCTGTGATTCTGAGTGCCGCTGTCCTCTGCACTCTCTCTAGAGTTGTTGCCACCTTCTGATCCCTGTTTCGGCGCTACCAAGCCCCGGAAGCATATAGCAAGATTGGCTCGACACAGGAGAGGCAGAGGTTCCTAAAAATAGTACCCTCCTTCTCTCCCCCCCCCCCCCCCCCTGTTGAGGGCCAACCAGGACAGGCCTGCACAACGCCTCCCTGCATCTCGCCACCATCTCCTCCGCCTGGTATTGCCAACCCATCTTATCATCAATGACCACCCCCAGGATGGTCATCCTATTGACCAACGCTACCCTCCGTCCTTCCATCCGGATAGCCGGCTTGTGTTCCCATTTGATCCCTTTCCTTTTAGTTCTTATGTCCCTAGGCTTAAAGCTGAGGGCTTTAGTTTTGGAGACATTGAACTTAAGGCCAGAGTCATGGGCCCAGATCGAGAAAATTTGGAGAGAAGTTTCAACACACTTCTCAGCCTTCGCTCTCGAAGCAGTCTCAATGATGAGGAACTGGTCGTCAGCATAGAGAACCAGCCTGTCTCCCTCATGGAGCTCCTCCTGGAAAACGGTGTTTACCAGGATATTCCACAGAATAGGTCCGCAGCAAGAGCCCTGGGGGCAACCTCTAGCACAGTTTCTTTCCAACTTCCGCCCACCAAAACTGAGGCTAATCCGTCTATCCCTCAGGAAGTCACGAATCAAGCTGCACAAATTATCAGGACAACCCATGTCCATCAAATTTCTTATCAACTTGTTCCAGCTCATGGAGTTGAACGCGCCATCAATGTCCAGGGCCACGAAAAGAACCCAAGCACCCTTATTTAAGCCCATCTCAACCCCCTCTAACACCTCGTTCAGAGCTGTGGTTGTGGACTTCCCTTCCCTAAAACCATGTTGGAAAGAGGAAAGGAGCTCATTACTCTCTAGCCAGTGCTTCAGTCGCTGATCTAGTAGGCTATCCAGGACCTTACCTAGACACACTAGTAAAGAAAGCGGACGATAATCATTAGGAGAATTACCCTTTCTACCAGACTTTTCGAGAAGCACTACTCGGGCAACCTTCCATGCCTCAGGAAATGTACCAGTGTCCAGGCACTTATTGAATAACCTGGAAAGAAGCGATGGGTGCATCCTTACCAGGGCTTTCACGACCGTGTTATCGATCCCTTCGGGACCAGAAGATTTCCTTTTCCCGAACTTGAAAGCCATCAGTTTCACCTCATTCTCAGAAAAGGGCGGATCCACCAAACCACAAGTGGTCAGAGAGATCTCGTCCTCTGGTTCCTCGTTTCCGAAGTGCCGATCCAAGTTGTTTTTATTTTGTCTTCTGCTTTCGAGCGAGTAGGTCTAGAACACATTCTCTCTGAATTTTCTCATTGTTGGTGGATGAAACAGCACCAGTGATTATTTTGGCCGCTTTTGCTTGAATACTGTCTAGTCTTACTTTTAGTGATGAGCTTGAGGGAGCCCAGACCGGTGTTGCATATTCCATTATCGGTCGTATTAAGGTGGTATATGTTGTTCTGAGAATTCTGGGTTTTGCTCCCCAATTTGTTCCACATAGCCTTCTCAGAATGTTCAGTTTTCTGATAGCTCTATTTGAGGTGCTAATTATGTGCTATGAAAATTAAAATTCCTCATAAATAATAATTAAAATAATTTTGTTGACATCTTGTCAATACATACACAGTCTGCACTATTAAAAAAAGATAATATGCATTATATACACTATGTACAATGAATATGGCGCCTCTGCCAACGCTGCAGAGTTTGGTGGAGAATCGCCAGTGGGTCTCCAGCGACACCACGCATTTTGCGATCTACGATGAATACGTAGATCGCGTACTTCGCCGCTTAGGAGATGGTGATGGCGTGATCCTCGAGACCAACTGGAAAGATCCAGGACTGCAGTATCACACCTAGGTATTATGGATTTCTAATTTTACCAATTATTTGTTTGTTTATGCTTATTTTGTGGTTATATTTATGTCTTTTTCCCTGGGAGTGGAGAAGACGCATAGGTTTGGTTTTATTGGGTTTATGGTCATTTGGAGTTCCATTGCCTACTTCTCCAGTCCTCTCATTGATGTCTTCAGTATCTTTTACGATTTTTCTATGCTTATACTTGTGTGCCATATGGCTTTATCATCTGCATAACAGGCAACCTTTGTGTCTTCATTGAGGTAAGGATGTATGTCGTTAATATATAGCAGATAGAGTAGAGGACTGAGCACAGATCCCTGAGGTACACCAGCCCATGTTCTTCCTTCCTTGGAAAATTCTCCATTGACCCGAACCTTTAACCTTCTTCCCCTTAAGAAGTCTGCAATCCAGATTAAGGTTTTTCCTCTTACTCCGATGTTGTGCAGCTTTTCACGTAATTTCTCCCTCCACACTCGATCAAAAGCTGAGGCCATATCAAGGAATATAGCCGTGGTCTTCTTTGGCGGTGTTTCCCGGAAAGAATCTATTATTGATTGACAGAAGTAGAACAGTTGATCAGTTGTACAGTGCTGGGATCTATAGGCCGTTTGGTAGAGGTTTATTTTATTATTTTTTTGTGAGCCAGACTATGAGCCTAGAGTGGATAATTCGTTCTGGTATTTTACAAAGTATGCTGGCGAGAGCAATTGGCCGATAGTTCTTGTATTCCTTGGCATCTTTGTTTGGCTTCAGTATTGGCACTATAATTGATATTTTCCAATTCTTTGGTAGTTTACCAGTTTGCCATGAAATGTTCAGTATTCGTAGGAGTTGATTATTAGCTTTGACTTCAAAGTGTTTAATCATTTGACCAAAGATTAGATTATCTCTTGGTGACCTCTTGGATTTTTTTATTGATGAGTTTAGCTCATTCAGTGTGAAGTCTCTCGAGAAAATATCTTGTTGATGGAAGTTTCATGCTTGTTTAACTAACTGGTTTATATTATTTTTAGAGTCCTGTCTTCATTCGTATAGTTGAGTATGGAAGTGCTTGAAAGATATTCAGCAATTATGTCAGCCATCTGTTTGTTCTCGTTCTCGCTGTTCTATTCATATCGGTTAGAGTATTGGAGGATTGGTGTTGGTTTTGATTGTTCTCTAACACTCTAATTATATTCCAGTGTTGGCTGTCCTTTCTTGGATCCATTTTTTTCGCAGAATTCTGCCATTTTTCTTGTTTGAATATTCAAATTTCTTGTTATATTTTGTGAATAATTTCAATGAGTTCCTTTCTGTTTTATTTGTTTTAAGAAGTCCATTGATATTGTCTCTCTCTCTGAAATCATTGACTCGATGTTGTGGTCCTTCCAGTAAGGTATCCACAGGTCTTTACGTCTACCTCTAGGTATCGATGCTCTTTTGCAGCTTTTTAAATGTTCGAAGAGAATTTTTCCAAGCTTTTGTCAAGCGTTCTGTAATTCAATTTTTCGTTGCACAGTTCTTCAAGCTTTTCTGTGATTTTTTTTTCAAGTCGGCTTTCCTAAAGTTCCATGTTCTTTTATTCTAATGGACATTCTCAATTTTGAAGTTTAGGGTTGTTAAAATTGGTCTGTGGTCACTGATTGCACCTCTCAGGATTTTCTATTGTGTTGTGGGTGCGATGTTGTAATTTATCGCTGTGATGTCTATTGCGAATTCTGTGCCTGTGGACTTAGATAGATAGCTGTTCTCTCCGTTATTTAACGGTGTAAGGTCGAGGTCGGTTAGCATGTCCTCAACCTACTGACTTTTGTTATCCTGGACAGGTGATCCCCGAATTGAACTTTTGGCGTTAAATTCGCCGAAGTATGATTGTGATATCCGAAGACGCTTCACTTAATGTCTCTATTGTGTGTGCCCATACAAAATGCAAAGATTTCACGAGCTGAAAGTTAGCGATTTTGAGATGCGTCAAGAATTCGCTGCATGGGTTTTCCGGCAAATTGATATTGATGAAAACTGGGTGTCGAATGTTCTGTGGACAGATGATGCTCACTTTTCTCTAAACGGAGAATTTAACATTCAAAACAGCCGCATTTGGGCAACAGAAACCCCTAGGATTTTCACAGAAATGCCACTTTACCAGCCTAGAGTTACAGTTTTGTGTGGGTTCACTTCTTTTATTATTGGGTCATTTTTCTTTGAAATATCAATTGGAAGAACTTTTAAAACCGTTTTTGTAACTGGTGAACGTTATGTGAAAAGGGTATTCCCATATTGCAGGGTAAAAGCACTAAGCGAAATAACATTCATGAAAGATGGAGGACCTCCTCATATCTCCCGAGGTGCCAAACAATTGCTGAAGGATACGTTCAGTGAAAATCGTGTGATAGGTCGCCACTTTATATACCAGTGGCCTCCAAGATCAACAGACTTGACGCCTTGCGATTTTTGTTTATGGGGATACATTAAATCGTGTGTTTATCGATGCTGACCTACCACATTGGCCATGTTGAAGGCTTCTATCAGATGGCACGCTTTATCAATTTAACAGATATGTTATTTAATGCTGTCCATTCTGTCATTTATCGTCTGCAGGCGGTGATTGAGAATGAAGGGTGCCACATTGAGCAAGGATTGTGACCTAATACAAGAGAGAAGGCAGTTACCTCATGTGTTGTATAAGCCGCCATGTATTATATTATCTATCAATATTTTGCATCTCTTTGTGTTGGGATATGGGGATAATAAATGCTGTCCTCACATCTTGACTCTTTTTTTTTTTGTGAACAGTAATATTTTGTTTGTCATTTGCTCACATATTATGTCGTGCAAACCAGAGTGTTATAACTTCTCGAATAACACTGGTACACACAATTTTACCCCTTATGTTTAGTTTTTCGCTTTTCGCTCATTAGAAGAAATACATAGATAATAGATAACATAGAAATACATACATAAGAAATACATGTAGCATAAGGAATATTTTCTGTACACCAATAACTTTAGAAATTTTGTGCAAAAAAAAAAAAATACAAAATGATTTTACTACCACGTTTTTCAACGCAAAAGGTCGATTTAAAAATTATTTTTATTTGAGGGGACACATTTTTTAAAATTGTGTACAGTATAATAAACAATGATAACATTTGACAAGCCCATAGGATATTTGGAATAAAGTACGACAAATATATTTTGTCACTCCCCTCTATATTTCATTTGTTGGATCATGACAAATATCCAGTTAGTCAAGGGTCGCCAATCAGTCAAGAAACTACACATTTCTTATAGCAAGAAATCCTATTAATAGTGCCATCATAATTTTTGGTACTATATTAACATTTCAAAAATTCGTGTATTGATATCAGCAGTGTTTTTCAAACATTCAATCTATTTCACAAAACCCCATATAAAATATATATATTTTTGCTACATGTTTTAATTTGCATTTACCTATTTTACATATCTCTGATTGTATTTGAAAATCGTTAACCAATTCTTCATACTTTTGGCGAAGTGGTGTTTTATTATTTTGTTATTTGATATTATTAGGGTTCTTTCCTGGTATTCAAAAAGGGAAAATACGTGTCGATCAGTTATATTTTTCAATTTATCAAACAATATGGCCGCTGAATCTCTGATTCTGGTAGAGCGCCATCTGGCGAATAAAATTGTAACTAAAATCAATTTCGAATTTTTCATTATTTGCCATAAAAAATCCCATTGCATCCTGAATACAATGGTGTTTACCGCATTGCTCTAGCGCAAATATTCGCGGAGTTATTAATTTTTAAAATAGTGCGGGACTTTTGGATCACCCTGTATATAACCTATCACGAGAAATAGTCCTAAAAGACAGGGATACGCCTGGCCTTCCCTGTAGGTGGTCACTTTTTGCAGGTTCGGGTATTTCAGGTTTCATTTTGCATTTTACAAAAAAAGCGGTCGCTTAGAGAAGTGGTCTCTCATAGTAGGTTTTAATCTAGTTATATCTACAAATCTGGTAGTAGAACAATGATATATTTTGGTCACATTTTTCCACATAGCTTCTCTCTTGCCATTGAATTATGTTTTAACTCAATTAAAATACATTTTCTTTTTCTACACTCCAAGGATTGCAAGCAATATTGTCACGGTAGTGATGACAAAGAGTCGTTCAATTAAAAATAAACAAATGTTTATTATAATAAATAAGATTACCATTGCTACACAGATAAGCCAAAAATTACAAATATATACAATAATACTTAAGAAAAAGGCATCTCCTAATCGTGTAACTAAAAGTTGCTGACGGCTTGCGCCATCTATCGGAATAAATATCAACTAATCGCTGATTTTTTAAAATTATTGATATTCCAGAATTGGTCAAAATACCCATTTTTGATTAATAAAGAAAAGCTAACCACGTACTATAATACTTGTTGTATATACAGGGTGTACCAGGTAAATTGGGAATTTCAACAATGGTATTTTAACTGAAATTTTTTGCAAGTAAAAATTAAAATATCCGAATGAAATTTGACACACTAGTAGATAAAAGGATATAGTTTTTATTTATTCAATGAAGTTTCCATTATTAGCTACAACAGTCTCGAGGCGAGTGCGGAATGAAGCACAGGCCTTGGCGACGATGACCTTGTCCATTTGGGTCATCACCGTGTGAACTGCTTTCTTGACAGACTGGATGGTGGTATGAGGAGCTTTGTTGACATCTCTATCAACAACGCCCCATACATAGTAGTCGAGGGGATTGCAATCTGGAGAATTAGGGGGCCAAATATCAGGACCCCAGTGACTAGGGACGTTAAGTGTCAGCCACGATTGTGTCTTTTTTGCCTTATGGGCTGGAGCTGAGTCCTGTTGGAAGACATACTTCCTTCCTGCGGCCACCATGTCCATCCAAGGCTTCACAACGGTCTCCAGAACATTGATGTAGGTGTCAGCGTTCATCCTAAGGCCCTTCTCAAAGAAATGGGGAGGCATGACATCACCTTCACTGCTGATAACGCCAAGGACCATTACGGAGGCAGGAAATTTCGTGTGCATCACGACAGGTATCTCTGAGGGGTCTTTACAGATCCAGCGATCATTCCTGGGATTTACCTTTTGGTCCACGTCAAAGTTATTTTCGTCAGAGAAGAACCTTAGCATGCCAAAAGAGTCGTGTTTCAGGTTGTTGAGGAGGGCAGCAGCCTTTCCTTTTCTGTTATTCTTCATATTCTCAGTCAGCAACTGACCTTTCCGAAGGGCATAAGACTTGAGACCAAGGTCCTCATGGATAGTTCTGACAATTGTCATAGAGCCAACGTCCATTTCCTTGGCTATGGCCCTCATGCTCTTCCCAGGGTTTCCATCAATCTTCTCCTTGACATTTTTGACAAATTCTTCGTCTCTTACCCTGTCCGATCGACGCGAGTGCTTTTTCCTTGTAGCTATCCCCTCTTTGTTACTGTCGGCCTCATCAAACTGCTTCTTGACACGATAAATAGTGGTTTTGGGCAACTTAAGAAAATCCACTATCTCTTTGGGGCTCCTTCCGGCGCGCAGAGCAACGATGATGGCAGCTCGATTTCAAATTCTCGGTTACTGTTCATCACTACACTGCGCACACATGTACTGTTGCATTTTACATAAATATGGCTACGTAATGAAAAAAAAACAAGTTTTTAATCTCAAGTAGTTTTTGTTTTATGGACTGTCAAAGTTAGTCCCAATTTACCTGATACACCCTGTACAATGATATATATAGTTATAAATATTCTTGTCAAATTACATGTATGCAACTTTACAGACCTATAAGCCTATGTCCATAGGTTCCCTAAACACCCTTAAGCTGTCTTTCTTAGTAAATGTGCAAGGGGTATATTTTAACCCTTGAGGTGCCGGCCGTTTTCAAGGTCATTCCTGATATTGTTAGCTTTCAAAAGACTCGCAAACTATCCTTTAAATTATTATTTTTTTAATGAACGCTTTTATAATTCATACAAACATATGAAACACAATGCAACAGAATATACGCTTTAAAATACAATTAGCTATTTTTCATTGGATTTTTATAAGGAGAAAAAGAGCATCAAGTTACATCAAACCGATACATCGGCTTGCCTGGTGCTTAAAGGGTTAAAAAACAATCCATTACAATAGTAGAGCTATCTGGAGATTGATTTGGCGAAACTACTGAGAGGGTTCATCAGTGATGAGCCAAGCCCTCTCATTTAATAACTTTCTCTCTCTCATCATTGTAGTAAGATCTGTATAAATATTGTGACGAAGAAATAATTTATTAATTAAATTTAATTTTTCAATGAAACTATTCAACAGATTATATAAATATATATTAATCTTTTATGTAAAATAATTATCAAAATATCTCTTTGCTTGCTTGCTCAAGACTCTCTAGCTGTAGATAGTTTGGTTGAGTTGTTAATAATTGTAGACTAGTCGCTGTGACGTCATCAATAAATACTTTTACATCTTAGGATATTTCAAGGCTTGATTTCTACGCTACAATATTATTTGATAATACTTATCGAATATATGAAACATATAAATTATTACAAATTTTAACAATAGATATTTATATAAGAAATTGAAGCATCTAAACACGAATGTTTCCTTTAAATATAAAAATAAACTTCTACTGTCCTTACTGCGATGAAAAAATATTGGGAAGGCTTGGCTCATCAGTAATGAACCCTCCCAGCGGTTTCACCAACTCAATCCACCAGACCGCTTTCCAGAATTCCAATACTGTATTTGACGTTTCTGCTTATATGTGCTACAATGAAGAGTGGAATCTCAGAAATGGTATTCAAGCAAACTATGGACATAAGCTTTTAGGATAGTAGAATTACATATAAATATTATAACCCTGGAGCGCAGAACGCCACAACTACCCGATTTAACAATAATAAGTAAGTAAGTAGAGCCTTTTTTATTGGGGCATCCAGCCCTATACATGATTCCCCTCTACGGGATTTAGCAAAGGAAGATATTTCAAAGGTAAAAACTAGAATACAAGAAGTAATAAGGAAAAAGAAAAGAGAGAAGAAAGAAAAAAAACAAACAAAAAGAAATATAACCATATATACAAAAAATAAACATACAGAGCAAAAGGAACCATACATGATTAAATATTTAAATTAAAGTACCAATGTTTAGGATATGTCAAGGTTAGGATATCATTGAGAGGGCTAGTGTGGAATCAGCCGCGTTCAATCTTCGCCTTCTTCCTCCAAGCAAACCACGACATTCGGCGAATCCATTATTCTCCAACGGACATTGACTGCGGCCTTGTAGAATTTATATAAACCGAGGGAGAGACCCTGATCAACCATCAGTGTGTTCATCCAGCTGCAAATTTGTTGGCAGTCAGGTTGAGACCAGGGTAAGTCACCCAAAATTTCTTTCCTCTGTTTCTCTAAGCAAGAGCATCCAAATATTATATGCATAATTTCGTCTTGGATTCTGTTTTTACACAGATCGCAAGTTAGAGTCAAATCAATCTTCCAGCGCTTTGAACGATTTTCTGGGAAGATCGTCCATAGGAGTCTCAGTTGTGCAAAAAATCTTTTAATTGCTAGAGGAATAGTTGTGAATAAATATCGTTCTGCTGTTATTGAATTTTTTAGGTATTTGAAGTGACTGTAATGTGAAGTATTTAGGATTTTCGCCATGTCGCTTTGGATGCTTTGTTCGGTTGCTATTCGAATAATAGCAGGGATTTCAGTCAGTATTGCAGTGTAATCCGGACAACTCTTCAGGAACGAAAAACCGTTTGAGTCTAAAATGGTTGACAGGTTTTCGACAAAGGTTAAACCAGTCCTTTGATTGCTGTGTAATGTCCAGAGGTGTGACAAACATGCCCGGGGCAACCTACTCTCCTCCATTTTCATAATCCTCACCCAAAATCTCAGGACCTAAGTAAGTAAGTAGAGTCTAGTAGACATGGCATCTGCAGAGTAAGCAGAACACTGTAGGTTCGATTCCCATCCCTGGACACTTTTATTTTTCCGTTTATCATTACTCTTCACAATTCATCCTTTCATACTTCATCCCTAAGGTTAGAAATAATCGTTATTTCTAATTAAAATAAATTTCGATTTTTCGTTCAAAAGAAACATTTGTGGTAAAATTGTCAAATTTCGTTCTAAAATCATAAGCCGCATTATATTGTACTAGACGAATGACCCAGGCAACGCCCGGGTTTACCCGATTAAATGTTTTATTCAAACACTATTCGTTACAATTATAAATTGGCGCCGTGGATGTCACTCTTGTGAAACGTCCCGCTCCAAACTTTACAGTCAGATTAGTTACGATATAAATCTTCAAATCGAGCGAGCATCTATAAATATTTCGATTTAATATTTTGTTTTAATATTTAATATATATATAATTTAAAATAACCTATCGTTGTCCTAGGTAGCCTAGTGGTCATGGCATCTGCCCGGTAAGCGGGGGTGGGTTCGATTCCCATCCCTTGACACTTTTTTTATTTTATCCATTCTGACCAAAATCTATCCGTGAACTTCACACAGACAGAACAAGGCAATTATATAAGTAGATTATAGTAATTATAAACAAGATACATGCAGTGGGCCCAATTAAATTTAATAAAATATTAATTTCACACACACACACACAAAAACCTTTATTAAGACACACAGGTCTTACAGAGGATTCTCCTTGGGGTTACAAGACGGAGAAATCCATGAAATATACAAAGGGGTAAAAATGGAGAAAGATTATATACACATGGTAAATATATACAGATTATTATTTGAATAATCCTATGGAAAAACAAGAATTTTATTTTTTTGAAATGTTGGTGGGAGAAGTGGAGAGCGAAAAGAGGAAAGAAAACAGGTATTTACATATGGAACAAGTCAATTTAAGCTCTTCTGTGCTCATACAGCACAGGTGGACCATGGCTTTTTTCAAGAAATCTTTAAGAGATTTTCCAGGAAAATCCGAGTGTTCAGAGTTGTAAGGTTAAAATATTAATTTCTTAAATAGGTGATAATTTTTAATTTAATTATTAGTATTCTCTCACTGGCAATTATATAAAATACGCAGAGGCAATTTTAATGTTTCTTTTATTGAAAACTTGGCAAGTTTTCTACATCTTCTGCTTGTCTACGAGCCATCTATACACCACGGCATCTTACAACACGGTTCACTCTAACACGATAGGATATATATTACGGCAACCCTCATATATATAGTACGGTCGAACTTGGATAATTCAAAGCCCAAAGGACAAAAAAAAAAAAAAGAGATTCGAATTATCCAAAAATTCGAATTAAAAACGGAAATTCTACTTATAGGAAATTCTAGGGACCAAGATAAATATTGGAATTAAAGACGTTGGACTTATCCAAATTGTAATATATATTTACATATGTACCATAATTATAAATAGTATAAAACAGCCCCTATATGTAGATACAATTCAACCCGCCAGTTTGGCCATCATGTAATCACAAACAAAGCAATAAAGTTTTATTGAGAGTCCGCCGCGCCCAAGACAGAACAAGGTTCCAATTACAGAAGTCGTTATTAAGTTTTACGACCGCCACTGGACAAAATCATCTCTACCTCTCGTGTAGATCACATCCTCTGCGTCTTCGGCGCTGGCCTCTCTCTGACAGGTGACATCCAACCCCTCTACATCACAAGATAACACGGTTTTTGTCTGTGTTTTTAACATATTTAAAAACTAAATTACCTTAATGTTTAAAGTACTGTTTATTTTAGGTTGGGTTTCATATAACACGGTTTTACATACAACGGCGTGTTCCTATCGTGTTGAAATAGATGGGGCTTATCTCCTTAGACCCCCCATGTCGAGAAATTCAGTTTCCTCTAGCTTTGAGAAGAGTAGAATTCATACGGAGTAATTGTGTACTGTTGATGGGAACATCACACAAAGTTAGGACTGTTAACACTTAGCTGGGCTTAGTAGGACAGCAGTCTTCATGTCTAGGGTACCAGGAGTGCAAGATAACTGTCCTGTCCAGGCTCACGCTACGCTGAGGCAGTTAACAGGACTTGGGGAGGATTAGAAGAGGGTTACCTGTATATATAAAAAAATTCAAAATAATATTAAGAGAAAAGTAAATTAAATATTTAAAAGTCTTCGTTTGTTTATATATACATTATGGATTCATGCTGGGTTCTAACTTCTACATAGCGACCCTCCTGGAAGAGAAAGGTTTATAATTCGAAATCTCGCCAATATGTAAATAAGAGAAGCACTTTGTAAAATCAACCGATTTTGCGTATAAACTTATTTTTTTATTATTATGTATAAAGCGAATTTAAAAAAAATAGAATTTTAGCATTTAATAAATATCAGCGCCATCTTGATGTAAAAATAGGAACTATCTAGAGAGCGATTTTTTTATAAATAAATCAACTTTCTACTTTCCTTACAACTATGGAAAATATCGAGAATGCTTGGCTCATCAGTGGTGAACCTTTACAACGGTTTTGCCAGTTTAATCCATCGTGCCGCTTCACTATTGGCTGTTCTCCTTACATAGCCGGCAATCTCGGGAAACTTGAAGAAATACAGCCATGGACATCGTTTATTTATTTAGAATTGTTTTTAACTAAAATCACCTTCTCTTCTTCTTTCTTATCTCCACTCAATCACACTAAGGTATCAAGCTTGTAAAGCTTGTTGATGGTGTCTGCTGGGGAAGAGTAGAGCTCATCAATGGATGAGTCAATACAGTCAATAATCACCTTGATTGTTGAAAATGCTATTGTAAACCACACACACGAAGAGAAGGTGATTTTAGTTAAAAACAATTCTAAATAAATAAACGATGCTCATGGCTGTATTTCTTCAAGTTTCCCGAGATTGCCGGCTATGTAAGGAGAACAGCCAATAGTGAAGCGGCACGATGGATTAAACTGGCAAAACTTAAGGAAGTTGTACCTTTTAGCATGTATATCGGGATTCAGACAATAACTCCCTGAAAGATATTTGATAAACAGTAACCTTTATTGAAGACACACGAGATAACATAGTGTGAACCACTTCTGTCTCCTTTAAAAAATAGACGACCGGTGATATCAAAGACTTTCCACTTCCTTAAGTTTTGTCCATGAGTGTACTTCACATGTATACCGAAGTAAATTTTCATAATCAATTTCATTTTTACCAAATCATTTGTAGGAACACAGGGTGCTGTACCTATCTGTTATCAACTCTAATGCATTCGTTTTTGGCACGATATTGCCTTTTTTTTTTTAACTCAAAAAATGCACAATTGATTCATTAAATTTATATGTTTACCCTTTTAAAAACTTTGAATATAATAAATATATATTTAAAACATATTAAAATTCATCTTATGTTTTAAAAAATGTGCACGGAAATCACAGCAGATGTCCAAATAAGGTTGCTAAACAAATTCCAATGAATCATTCTTTTTTCTTCTTCTTTTTATAGCACATTCGGCTGCACATTTCCATCTAATTAGCGAAACTACTGAATCGCCTACACGCATGCGCCCGTTACCTACCTTATATGGTATTGTAGTGACGTCATATGTTATTGGTCACCATCGTTTGATTACAATTTGTTTTGAAAGTGTGGGCATCGGCGCGTCTGCTTCCATATATGCACATAGGATACTCGAGTAAACTTCCTGCCTTATGTACTTTTTTTTTTAATTTATCGTTTGGATTAATGCCAGGTTCGTTTGGTTAACTTTAAAAGGTTTTCCTTATTTGGTATTACTTAGCAGAAGAGAATGAAAATATACCTTTGATATACAAACTTGTATATATATATGTCGTATTCTCTATATATTGTACATATATAATGTTGTAGATAGGAATGTTTTACATGGAAGCACCAAGCCTGGTGTAACTTGAAAAAGGCGTTCAATAAAATCTACCAGGACGGCACCCTGTTAGTTCGAATAACAGGTCATTGACACAGATGGAAATTTTGCCGAGAGGAAATTGATCTATTAATAGCATAGGGCGCCTCTCCCGTCAAAATAAACTCCAAAACTATACACCATCAGTTTTCCAAAGCTGGTGTTGTGGTTAAGTCACCGACCCGAGGCCACTAGTTTGCGGCGATGGTCAATAGATGGCGTCTAGTTTAGACGTTTATTTTGACGGGAGAGGCGCCTTATCCTTTTATAAATCAATTTCCTCCCGGTAAAATTTGCATCTAAATATTGGCCATAGATTTGGTCTAGCCACTTTGTGTCCGCCCTGGGCTGATCTCCAGGTGGACGCTTCTTAGTTTTCCAAAACTGATTTTGAGGTACATTTTTTATTACCGACAGTACGTACAATACTGGAGGTGATAAACCAAATTTCACGGTTTTAATGCATAATTAAAGGAAGATGTGCTTCTTATGGTACGTATATATCAATATAACCACTCATAATTATAGTAAGGGACTGCCCTGTAGTACGGTGTCGTGAGACGCTACGGTAACCGTGAACTCTGAAATGTGGCTGACTAACGGGGCAATGGCAACCCCCATTCCATGGAAGGAACAAGACACCACCACCGCTTATAATTATAGCTCTAAATAATTTTGAAACCATCTCATGTATGTATTGTCCTGTTTTACAATTCTGTTTTCGAAAGGTTTGACCAAATCACCAGATAAAACACATTTTAGCCGATTTCACAACTCCCTTCCCGTAGGATGTTATAAAAACATAGCCGTACATTTGTACTGATGAGGGAGGGCCACAAAGTCCGAAGCCGTTGTATGTAGATTGTTGACTTTTGTTTGAATTTGTCAAAGTTGGTATTATGCCATATTCACGGATCCCACTCTTTATGGAAATTTGCAATGTGAAATGTATAATTTTACCATACTAAAATTATTATTTTAAGATTTCTTAGAGACACTTAAAAATAAGCCCGGTTAGCTCAGTCGGTAGAGCATGAGACTCTTAAACTCAGGGTCGTGGGTTCGAGCCCCACGTTGGGCGTTTTTTTTTTGTTTTTGCAGAAAAGTTTTTAAATACAATCATTTTTTTTATCCCTTATAATCATGTTATCCCCTTTTACATGTGGTATAGACCATCATAATCATGGTGGGTAGTAGTTAGCTTTTACTGTAAATGCGCCACATGTCTACACATATGGAAACAGTTCAACTTTTGACAACAAAGTGTGTTCAAAAGTGTGCCAGAGGCCAGTTTGGTTACTTACACTCATTGGTAAGCTTGGACTTTTTCAAGAATCGGGGAGCCATTGAAGCAATGTTTTTTTTTTTTTTTTTCAGAAAAGAATGCCCAATTCGGGATTCTATATCCCAAGTCATGACTGTCGAAACCCGCCGGTTTTTACCACCCACCGGAGAAAAAACCACAAGGACTAGAGAAGTTGCTTTTATTGAGAGAGTAACTTGGACTTGTGATTGATTGAAAGAAAGGTGATAAATACAAGTTCGTTTGGTTTACAATATCATTTTCAACAATCAAGGTGATTATTGACTGTATTGACTCATCCGTTGATGAGCTCTACTCTTCCCCTGCAGACACCATCAAAATTCTCAAGCTTTACAAGTTTGATACCGTAATATGATTGAGTGGAGATAAGAACGAAGAAGAAGAAAAGAAGGAGATTTTTCGTTAAAAACAATTTTAAATAAATAAATCGATGCTCATATTATACAAAGTTACCCAAACCAGCATTTACCACGTCCTCTGGTATGTAAGAATATTTTTGATAAGAATGGAAGGTAGATCGTATTCAAATTCCATTTATTCTCTTGTTGGTTTCATGGAATAAAGCCTGCCTAGGACTGACGAGGACCATTAGCCCGAAACCATGGATGCTTCTCAGTTTGCCAAAGCTGGTGTTGTGTCTTTGTCACCGACCCGAGGCCGCTAGTTTGCGGAGACGGTGTCTAGTTTTGACGTTTATTTTGTAGGAAGAGGCGATCTTATAGTAACACTTCAGTTTCTCTGTTTTATAGCAGGTATTTTAAGGCATGATTTTATTAACGGGTTTCATACCTAAATCCAACACTGAGCCAAAAAAAAAAAAACTTAAATATATAAAAAAAAAAAAAAAACGCCCAACGTGGGGCTCGAACCCACGACCCTGAGATTAAGAGTCTCATGCTCTACCGACTGAGCTAGCCGGGCCTGTTTAACCTCTTTCTAATTTTCTTGATAAATATTTAAGCTTTTACATGCGTATAGTAGAAACAGTCGACAACCTCTAACATTCATGGTAAGCGGTTTGCGGATTTCGAACAAATTAGAAAGAAGGAATCATATATCGCCGCAACTCTTTTTTATTAACGCGATAAAAGAAGCTTTCGGGCAAGCCCTTCTTCAGTTAATTATAGTGTACAAACAAGAAGAGATTATATATCGTTTTTAATATAAACAAAATAAAAGAAAAGAAAATTACCACGCCCCTATCGCCCTCGTTTCAATAGCACCGCGTGGCCACGTCATGTCTGATCCTAACTTCAAATATAATATAGTACAAAGATATCTTAAAATAAATTTACGTAATTGAATAAATATAAAGAATCAACTATATACAGTTCAAAGGATTTAGTGGAGTTTTTGAAGATTTTTAGGATAAACTTCAGACTTCAATAATACCAGAATCCTCCATACAAATGCCAAAACTAAAACCCAAAGACTCATTCTTGAAGCAATAGAAACCATGAAGCACCCTAAACCATTAAACAAAAGTATACAGTTGCCATCACAGTACGTTCCCCTTCTATCCTAAAAATCTTCAAAAGTCTCCACTAAATCCTTTGAACTGTATATAGTTGATTCTTTATATTTATTCAATTACGTAAATTTCTTTTAAGATATCTTTGTACTATATTATATTTGAAGTTAGGATCAGACATGACGTGGCCACGCGGTGCTATTGAAACGAGCGCGATAGGGGCGTGGTAATTTTCTTTTGTTTATATTAAAAACGATATATAATCTCTCCTTGTTTGTACACTATAATTAGCTGAAGAAGGGCTTGCCCGAAAGCATCTTTTATCGCGTTAATAAAAAAGAGTTGCGGCGATATATGATTCCTTCTTTCTAACCTCTAACATGACTATCATTACCTGTTCCCCGTGTATACACTTGGAATAAACCTTATGTTTTAATTATATAATATGACGCATGGTATATAGAGGGAGATCTATTACAAAAGGAAATAGTTGAGATACGAAACGGTCGAATTGATAATCTTCCCAAATATTACGATGGTAGAATATCAGATTTATTTACAACTAACCATCTGTCCTAGTGAATGTTTGCCAAACAAATATTTAACGAACTTACTTAGGCCTCACTGGTGGAGTTATTCAACTGGGGGAGAGATTCAACAACCGGCGCCATTAAAAATATAATTTTTGGGAAAGATTCGTTTGTGTTCAATTCATTCTTCCAAAGTGGAGGATCTGGTCTTATGACTTTGCTTCTGTCGGCGTCCGTATTTCTGAAGACAGACCTCGGCGACGTCCTGTGAGCTACGGAGGAGTGTTCCGTCGCCCAGATGTCGTCTCAGACATTCCCGGATGTCCCTGGGCAGCAGCGTGGAGCGGTCGGCCCGTCGGGCGGCGTCCGCCGCCACCTTGTGTACCAGGTCCCGCACCAGACTGTCCAGTAGCACCAGCGTGTGGCGGGAGATCTGCAGCCCCGGGTTGGTGCAGCGGTGGATTTGACGCACGAAGTGGCCGTAGTACATCCGTCCCTCACTGCTCCGACATGCCCGCGTCATCCTTCCTTCCCTGCTGTTAGCTGGCCCGACAGACAACAATGGACACTCAGGGAAACCTAAACCTTTTTTTTTTTTTTTTTGAGGATTTTAGAAATATGTGGATGATACTATCAGCTGATGATTTTAGACAACCAAGATCCGAGATCGTCAAGAGCCACGTTGAGCAATTTTGTCTAAAATTAGCAGTGTTTGTTGGAATTTTAGGAAAGCTCTTGATACGATCTGTGTGTGTTAGGAGGAAAAAACAAAGTCCGCAATAGGAAGATGTTCATTTTGATCTATAAAAATAAAAGTCACATCTATCATCAAAATAGATGTCAAAACATTTCGTCACCGACCTGAGACTGCGCTGTCAAAGGTTTATTCCATTGATCCACCAACCCCCTCACACAGCAAATTGTAAATAAAATTACTGTTGTCTACATGACCTGGTATAACAACTTTTCAGATACAGTGGACCCTCGATTTGCGAGCATAATCCGTTCCAGAGCCATGCTCGTACTCCAAAACGCTCGTAGTGCGAAACTAATTTCTTATTTTTAATAATTGAAACTCGGGCAATTCTTCTTGCTACGAACAATTGCACAGTTTCCCACATTTTACATATTTCCCGAATCTGATCTGAAGGGAGGGATCCCAGTGAATTTTCATCCATCACGATTACGGGCAACCATCACGAGTTGCTCGTAATGCGAAATTTCACTCGTAATCCGAGGTAAAATTTTTCAAAAAATTTTGCTCGTACTGCGAAAAGCTCGTACTCCAAGGTGCTCGTAAACCGAGGGTCCACTGTACACAGTAATTTGAGAAACATAGCTTGGTCTCTCCTGTAGGTAGCCTCTTATCAAAGGTTATCATGTCAGGCTAAGTCACGAGGAGTCTCTTAACTGAAAAAGTCTCTGAGAAACTACCTCCAGGAGGAACCAGTTTTAACCATCTTTTTATAAACACAAGGTAATAAGACCAAATAAATAAATAGTGTGTGACATTTCGGTGACAATGCTGTTACCAAAACATCACACACTATTTATTTATATAGATTTGGTCTTATTACCTTGTGTTTATAATCTACTAGCCGAATGACCCGGACAACGCTCGGGATTTACCCGATTAAATGCTTTTATTAAAATACTATTTGTTACAATTATATATTGGCGTCGTGGATGTCATTCTTGTATAATATATAAATGAGTTTTAGGAATTGTAAAAAAAAATTGCATCGGCCAGGAATCGAACCCGGGGCGCCCGTGTGGCAGGCGAGCATTCTACCACTGAACCAAAAGCAAACGGTGACAGAAGTGTCTCACGCATTGGCGGCACCAAATAATGGGGGGGGGGGGGCAAAGGTGGCGTGATTGTAGCCGACCAATAGGAGGACGCCGGCAAACCTTGACAGAGGCCATGACGCTCGTAACTGTATATAGAATAATCCAAATTGTGCCTTATCAACCATCTTTTTAGGTTTCTTGCAGGAGACTAATTGAAAATATGTAAAACAATATTATATATAAAGGTGAAGAAGAAGACAGTAACCACACAGCGATGCGTACATGTACCGCAGTAGTTTTATTTTTTACCAGGGTGGCTACAAGAGAAGGCGCGAGGGAGCGCCAATGGAAGCACGGGATTTATCATCATCACACACAACCGCCGCGGGTTCCAAACAAACAAACAAAACAAAGGGAAGAAAATAAATAAAGAAATCATTCAACCTGCGTCGGTGGTTTGAATCTGTGTGGGAGGAGGAAAAGGGGAAAGCTGGGAAAACAACACTTTTATATAAAGCGCCCGCCATTCCAACAATCAATAGATATATTTGCATATATATTTGCATATATCTTATATATATATCATCCTGGGGTGAATAACAGCAGCAGTGGGGGGGGGGGGGGGGGAGGAAAATAATAAATTCCATAACTTACATCCTATCTAAAGACCCTGCAAAGAAGTGCCTCTGTCTCTCATATGCAAATTAAAATGAGAATAGTTTACAAGGTTAACCAGAACAAATTCAACAAAAATATGACTAAAAGTCGATAATAGGTAAGATCTTGCAGAAAATAAATACTTTATCTTTCAAATACAAAGATAGGATTAGAAATGTTTCAACCCTCAGGTTTTAAAACCTAGATCAACCAACTGGTTTCTGGGTTTTTTCCCATCAACAGTGGAGTGCAGGCTGATTTGACCTGCCAGGGAAGTACAAGGCCAAAAAATTGGAATCTATTATTTTATAACAATCAAACACCAAAATATAAAGAGATAGAGATAATGGTCTTCTTTTTGCAGGGTCTTTATTACAAAAGTATTAATTGCATGATTTACAATTTTTTTAAATACAAATATAATTAAAAAAATGAAACTAGAGAAGAATATAGGAAAAAACAAACCTAATAGTTCCTCAATTTAAGACCAAACATGCACAATTAAGGAACTAGAAAAAAATTCCCGGTCTTCAATCCAATTTGGTCTTTCATAGATTAAATTCTATCATCATATTTTGAATTGTATTTCTGGGGAGAGGGGAAAAATCTTCTTGGTTTGAAAAATACAATTTAGTCTTAAATAAAGTTTTTTTTTTTTAAATTGCGACTGTACAGGTTGTGATGATTAGAGAGGTCTCTTTACCATTATAGAGAGGTTTAATCCCTTTATTTTCAAATAAAAAGAAAATGATTGAACAAAATACAATTTAAAAAAAAAATTTTTTTTAATCGTGTAGTTTTGATTTTATCATCAGCAATAACAAAAGCAAAAAAAAAAAATCTCACAAACCAAGCAGGGGTCTGAACATTCAGCAACTTGAAAGATTCCATCCATGTTAATGGGGACAAAATCTGAATGTCCATGTGGTAAATAGCCAATCAACAACAGCAGTTCTCCATCATGGAGGAGACTTATGTCAGTCTCCATGACCTTGTATAATTATACAATGTGATAGTTAGTAAAAAGATGTTCATGAAGATGCAAAAAAAGAAAGAAAGGTCAAGCTCGATATTGCAAAGGCCAAAGATATATTTTTTTAGAGAAAATATGTTTAAAAAAAACTTTGTGAAGAGATGTAAATACAATTTTGCATATTTACTCTTATAATTTCTGTTGTTCCTTTTTATTTAAATGCAAATCTCCTGATATATGTAAATATGTAAATAAACAATTCATCTTCTTTCTATTTTTATCCTGTGGAAGGTCAGTAATGCTCGAAAGCTTAGCAGAATATTAAAAACTTTCAAAGAAATCGTTTGCCTTGTGATTTCGGGCTTTTTATAAATTTGCTCCAGGCGATTACACTGATAGACAAAACTTAAGGAAGTTGTACCTTATAGCATATATATATCGGGATTCAGAAAATATCTCTCAAGAGTTATTTTCTGAATCCCGATATATATATGCTATAAGGTACAAGTTCCTTAAGTTTTGTCTATCAGTGTTATATAACCCAAAAAAAGGGAAAATTTGAAAAAAAAAAAAAGTCATTACACACCAAATAATCATTTATAGAGAGAAAATTTAGGAATATTCTATTATGTGGCAAATGGGATAAATAAACCAAAGTTTTCATTTTTTGTAAGAAAAAAAAAAAGATAATATACAGTGTGTTGAACCATGTCATTACTCGGAACCAATATTAAATGTTGCCATCATCACAATTAAAAGGCTTACATTGTTCTAACTAACCAAAAGTTATAAAAAGAGGATGTTAACACACAATATGTGTGGTAAAGAGACCTTTCCATCATGCCCTGTAGTCAGCCATTTCCAGCATATTAAATAATGATATCCAATATAAGAGGTTTTCAACAACAACTACTACATATTTCCGGCAGAAAACCTTTGCATTTGGGGGGGAGGGAGGGTTGTAAAGCACATTTTTCAAATATCTTTTTTTTTTCCACGCTACTCTAATATAATAGTTGTGTTTTCTTTTTACAATTTTGATTTCAAAACACAATATCATAACAAAACAAAAAATAATACTTTAAAATAACAATAAGATCAACAAAAAATAAATGAATTAACAAAACACAACAATAAAAAAATTTGCATAAAACAACATATGTAAATAAGTATATATGTAAATATATATATAAGTAGATGCAACTTCCGTGTTAGAGAATCCTACAGGTGAGAGATAAAAAATATATCCAAAAGGTATAGAGATGAAACTCTACTTGTTGTTAGGGTCCACCAAGCTGACTTTTGGTGACACTATGGACATTTATTCTCCAATTTGATCTTTTGGTGACCATCACTCATCCAGTGACCTTCTGGTAGCTTTCATGACCCCTTTCAGTCAGCTCATTGCAGGTCTTCCTTCGATGTTTCCCAACATCAGCATCTTTCCCAACTCTATTTTCTCTCGTTATCCTTCAGTCTTAAGACACATAACTTTCTACAATATATATATATATATATATTAAAAATAAAGAAAGCATATCCTGACCAGGAGCACAAGTGATTTTTAGATGGCAGAGCGCCATCTAGTGGAACAGAAATCAACTAAACGTTGATTTAACCTGTTTCCTGATATTTGGCCAACCCAATTTCTTGATAAATCAAGAAAAGCCATCCACGAACGTGTTTCGCGCTGTTGGCACTCGTTTATATTGTTTCTTCCTATATATATAATTTAAAAAAACTAAATTTTTCATTAAAAAATATAATGTGTCACTCTATATCTCTCACCAATTATAGGATTCTTTAAGCATGAAAGTTTTACTTTAAACATAAAAAAAAGAAGAGGAAAAAATTAATTTACATTTTCAAACCTGAAAAAAAAATCTGTAAACTCTACAGTGAAAACCTTTAAACACATCAATGGAACATAAAAAAAAAAAAGTGACTTTCAAAGCACAGGTTAGCCTATGCCTTGAGATAACTTTTTATATAAAAAAATATTTGGCATAAAAAAAAAGTGAGAAAAAAAAAGAGAATCTAATAATAATAATATAAATAAGAAATAGATTTAAAAATTGAGTAAATAAATTAAAAAACAGGAATGTTGGATACAGGTTTCTTACACCGTATAAAATGAAAGCACTTATAGGTAAAAACAACAACAAACAAACAAAATAAATAAATATAAACAAATAATTAGAATATATATATACTATTTACAATTTAATATATATTTTTGTATATATAATATCCTTTTCCAATAGTTTTCATATATAATAATCATATATTTTGTCAATTTTTTTACCTTTATATATATATATTATATCAATTACACAAGTGGGTGTGGGGAATAAAGAGGAGAGGGTGGGGGGGGGGGGGGAAGGTGTTGTGTGTTTTATAGAATAAGCCAAGAACAGCAGATATATATATATAGAGAGATAGAGAAAGATGGAAAACAAGAGGAGGGGGGAAAAATAAAAAACAAAGATTCCTCACACTCACAACACGCGTTATAGCTAAAACCGGACCATGAACAAGTGCTAAGATATTGCAAAGCTCTCTAAAAGTTGGATGCATCTTGGTGGTAGCAATTTTTTTTTGGGGGGGGAGTATTTATTTTATATATTTTTTATTAAGAAAAGGTATAAGAAATAAAAGGGTGAAGAGGTATTAAAAAACAAAACACATATATAGAGATTATTTGTGGAAGTAAATTTAAAAAATGATGGTGGTGGGAGGGTATAAAAATAAGGGATGAAATATTAATTCAAGAGAAAACATTAGAGTTAACTTGGGTACTCAATGCTCAGCCAAATTTTCAAGACAAATAACCAAACTTGAGTCAATAGAATTTTGGCATCGAACAATCCGTGATAGAAAGAGATTAAGTCAAAATTCAATTTCATTCTTATTGAAAAAAAAAAAAAAAAAATTAGAAATTTTTTTTTTTTTTTAAGTCCATTAAAACCATTAAAAAAAAATGGTAAGATCAAAACAACACTGTACTTCTTTATAAAAAAAAAAATATTTTTTTTAATGCCAAAACATAATTTATATAATGGTTATAATAATAATGATTTTTTGTTGATTTAAAAGTGTTATAGGTTTAGTCAGAAACAATAAACGTACACCCTCCCACAATATGATTTACAAAGCTTCCATTGCCAAGCTCTCCAACAATGAGACAAACTAGATGATGGATGGAGTAATAGGACACAACCTAAGTACAAATGGTCGTACAAAATATGGGTGTTCCTTACTGCCCCCTCACAACACACACAAAATTCAACCTATGCTCTTAACAAATCTCTATTAAGTATGTCTCATCCACAATAAACTAACAAAACAATAACAATAACACAAGAGGAAAAAAAAGAGGGAAGATATCCAATGTTTATGATAAATATCTTGAAAAGTATGTGCGCTCTCAAAAGAGTTGGAAAAAAAAAAGGAACACAAAAGGACTTCTCTCCTTATTTGATATGTGTTCACACAGTGAATGGCATGAGATTGATTATTGCAGGAGATGTCTGATCCACTTTCCCATTTAAAATGCTTATTTGAGACGCTAGGACTTTTCATTCGTATAGATATACTGTTGAACCTCGCTATAACAATGTTATATTGGGACCAGGGGGGGGGGGGGGGGGGGTAGAAGTCCGACCACACCTCCCTGCGGTCCCCCCTGGACCCTTGGAATATTCGACCAAATTCTGGTTCGTTTCCAAGGTGACTAACGTGGCAACGGCACCCATTTTTCAATGAAGAGCCCCAAGAGTGTGGATATTGCTGCTGCTGTGGTGGAGATGCATGGAGACATCTGAGACTCTTCTTTGGACACGACAACAACAACAACATTGGGACCAAGATTTTAAGTGGCTGTTATAGAAAAGTTATAAAAGGAAGAGGTTACCTTTATATAGCGAGGTATTCCATTGTATTTTTAGATATGTACTTATTATCTTTTTAATGTATTAGATATGTTTAGTGTGCGTAGAATAAGCAACAGAAACCTACCAAATGAGATACCTACATCACTTTTTAACAAACAAAAAGTAAAAAGTAAAATCATTTTTCATTTGTAAATAGAATCTCTTTCTCTAAGCCCAAAAGGTCACAAGACCAAATTCAAATAAATAAATAAATAGTGTGTGACGTGTTGGTAACATGGTTATTACCATCATCAGACAAAAGTATTGAATGATTGTGTACTTTTGTCTGAAGATGGTAACAGCTACACCAAAATGCCACACACTATATATTTGGAATTAGTCTTGTTACCTTGGGTTTCTAATCTATAATTAAAATTGTACCTAATCACTCTCCTTCTCTAAAGTAACGATGTTACCACAAATCTAATTACCTTAATATAAATTACATAATTTGTTGGGCAGTGTGAGGGCCAATGAAGGTATATCATAAATTATTGCTCTTGTTGTTAAACGTTGAAAAGGATATGTTGGGAGAAATGGCTTTACACACCCGTTGGAGAGATACAACTTCAGGTAACAACAACATCTGAGAACTCCGCCTTTGCCGGTTCCAAGCCTGGATGAAAAAGGAGGAGGGAAAGCAGTAACAAGCTCACTAAAAAACCTGGGCTCAGCTGGCCCGGCTGATAGTACCTTGTAAGGACTTCTAATCCAGGGATACAGGATGAGCAGCGTTTGTACTTCATGTTAGGAGCGGCTGCACATGGCGTCTGTTCCTCATGTCAGAGGCGGCCATTTCTTTCGGAGCTAAGTCGGCCTGCCACTGAGTAGTGCTCTCAGTCTTAATGACAAAGGCAGACGTATTCTACTTCACCAAGTCATGATGGTTGTCAAAGCTTGATACCCTGATATGATTGAGTGGAGATAAGAAAGAAGAAGACAACATCTGAGTAAGCAATCTATACATGTTGTGTTTTGGGTAACAGCAGCGATAGATACCGGTGGCAAAATTTTACACAGCATGTGGCTTTTTCCCACAATGATAACTCATTATTGAATTGGATAATGGCCTGGGGCTCAGTAGTGACACCACAGAAGATATCAGGCCTTTATATTGCAATTGATGTTTTGGTCTTTCATACCAGAGGAATAAGGTTAGAGGAGAAGATGATATTCAAAATGTTTTAAGCTCTTTCTAACAATCTTCAAATATTCAATACTAAGAGAGAGGGAGAGATGAAAAATATTTTATCAAAACATCGATGAAAAAGATTTCTTCTTATATGGACAAGGTGTCCAATTGGCCTACACAGATATCCAATTAAAGTCCTGATTACTCCGACATGGCTATCAACTGCTGTTACAGAAACATCATGTATATACATACACTTGCTTTTTACTCAAGTTTATAAAACTGCCATGTTGAGAGAGATATGGTTAATTCCATCACTGTGTGCCGTAGCTCGCTGATATGTCATCTTGCCCTAGTGTGTGTTACATCTGTGTATATAACTGATGTTTCTTGCAATACCGGAGAGAGAGAACGCTTCACGATTTTGCGTGTCATCCTTGCGCAGGGGCCATGCTAATCTTCTCTGTATCGTTCCAATTTTAGTATATGTACCGCCGAACAAGCGTGAGAGCGTGAGAACAAGAGAGAGAGAGAGAGAAGACTGCAAGGACTACCACAAAACCATCGTACAAGACTTACAAGTTTGATACACAGCACAAAACCTGTCTTAAGTACAGTCGAGAGAGGAGACAGAATAACTAGGGTTAACACAGGGATTAGAGAAAAATAGCTAAAGTAAGTTTTTTTTTAAAAACAGACACCTCCCTCTCCTATTAGAGGCAGTTACTATGCTCCCTTTGGAGAATCATCTTTGCCAGTTCTTTGTTCAGAATTCTTCATGAAACCAAAGCCAGTTCTGGACTGGCCCTAGCATTGAACCAGGCGACCATTCTGAATGTGTCATAGCTGTTATTGACCTCAGTCTGCCGGGGAAGGCCAACAGATATTAACAGGAGAAAGAGAAAAGGTATTTTTTACGCTTCTTTTCCTTCCATCAAAAAATTTCCATCTATTATTAAGTATTGGAGTTTTAGCTGCATCCATTTAAGAGAGGGCTTTTCACACTTAAGACAGGTGGATACTCAATTGTCACAGCCTTGCAATTTAAAGCAAACAAACGGCCCCAAAAAAAGGTTAAATATGTTTACCGCTTTCCAGAATTTTGAATGTGAGAAGACAATAAGATAAACACAAGGTAACAACCTTCATGGCACAACAAGTCTGAATACAGGTCAGAAGCACCAGGTTGGAATTCTGTGGCAGGCTCATAGAACTAAAGCTGTTGACAAGATGTTATCTCTATTTACTGAAAAACATTGATCTTTAGCTACATAGCTCCAGGTTAATTCCACCCAAATATTATTTATTTAAATTAAATTGATTTTTTTTTCTTTTTTTGACAAACTATAGTCAATATTCCCTTAAAATTATTCAACTTTTTAAATTCCTTCTGAGACTATTTAAAAGAAAGGAAAAAAAAGATTCCTTGACAAACACTATCCATTTATTCCCTTTAAATTGCAAGGCCACAAATTGCGGAATAATTTTAAATAAGCTCATATATATTGAATAAGAAATACTTATTAAAAAATAAATAAATAGTAATAGCCACAAAAATATAAAAAAGCTTTGCTTATCTTTCATTAAAGATATTAAATAAGTCAACACACAGGAAACTACATCCGACACTCTTCAATAAAATATTTAGAAAGAGATAAGGATAAGAATAAACAGTCAATTCTCAATAGAACACCAAGTGCGATCAGAAATTCCCTGTCTTAAATCCAATTTAGACATCCTTCTAACTACAGTAGAGCCTCCAACACTCCCCACTAGAGAGCAGGCACCATCTGCCAACTGGCCTTTTAGTACTAATGTAATTGATATCCTTGATTGTGTTGTTTCTTATCCCCTTGTGTAAAGATTACACAAATTCCTTGAGTTCATACTTTTTTAGGCTGCACTAAGTACAATTCTCAACCTGAAACCCCAAAACACATTATTTACTGTATTGACTCATCCATTGATGAACTCTACTCCTCCCCGGCAGACACCATCAAAAGTCTCAAGCTTTACAAGCTTCATACCCTAATATGATTGAGTGGAAATAAGAAAGAAGAAGCTCTTCAAGTTGTATGTGGCCGAGCAGTGGCCTCTCCCAAAGGTCCTGTTTAGTTCATCTATTGCAAATTGAAATGTGTTCTGAAGCTGCAGGCTGGCACCTACATTTTGAGTAGGTAGGAGTAGATTTTTTTGGTGATTTTAGGGTAGATTTAAGTGTGTGGGAGACCAGAGAAAACATTCTTTCAATATTCTCAATTTAACCCTATATAAGTCTAAAAAGTCTTGAACAGAGGATTGACTGTTTCCAAAGTAATAAAAATGGAGAGAGAGACACACACCAAAATAATAAATAAATAAATAAAAAACATGATAGAGAGGGATATGTGGGAACATGTTGGAATATAGAAAGGTTAGAAGAGAGTATTATACCCAAACATCATAAAAGTTTCATAGAAAAAGAGTGGAGTATATACAGTGGGACCAGGCTGGATCAGAAAAACTCAATGAATATTAAATAAAATTTATATATATATATATATAGTTTTTTTATTTTAAGAAAAAAATAAAAGAAGTATAACAAATATGTTCTCTAACCTTTAAAAAAATAATAAAAATTTATCAAAAAGAGAATAAAAATATATATATAATTTTTGCCTCTTAATGAATCAATGATTAAACCCTTAAAAAATGATTAAAATTTGACTAGAGACCACCAACCAGTGATAAATATATTCTCTATATAAGAGTGTATGACTAAAATGCAAATTAAATATGTATATGTAAATTTCACTTTGATAATGATAAAAGAGTGAATTTGCAAGAAATGTAAAAAAAAACAAAACAAAGGATATATCTATAAATATTTCCTTTGTTCAAAAAAAAAATTAATATATATTAAAAAATAAAATATTCAATTTTCTAAAAATAGCTTTTAAAAAAACAAAGTTAAAAAAAAAAAAATCTTAAAATATAAAGGATATAATATCCTATATTTATTTAAATAATTTTAAAATAATAAAACCATGAAAAATAAAATAAACTTTAACATATAAACTAATTTGTTCATTTCTGTGTGACTTAAAAAAAAAAAACTTTAAAATATTTTTTTAAAATATCCAATACTTGAAAACACTTTATGCATATCAAATTATCCTAGCAATGGCTTGTCTATTTTGATGTTACAATATATAAAATTCACACACACACACGGATATTTACACAAAAAGAAAAAAAAAAGGACAATAATGCCCCTAACAACAAAATTTGGAAAATAATAGAAAAAATATATAAGAGTGATGGTCAAAAAACAAAAACTCATTGAGCAGAAAAAGGGATATGTCTAAAGAGAGTGTGAGAACACCACATGTAAGATTCAATATATATATATAGAGAAGATAAATAAATAAATAAAAAGTGAGATGACAGAATGTGGTGTGGGAGCCTACACAAACCAGTTCTCTCCTGTCTGTGCGGCTGCTGAAGAGCCGCCGCTAGCGGAAGGTTTCTTCACCTCCGCAGGCCAATGGTTGGCTGCCGAGCTCACCACCTGCCATTAACACTAGGTATTGATGGGGGGAATAGATAAGACAGGGTCAAGACAGTTTTTTTTTTTTTGCGCGCGTTTTTGTGTGTGTTTTAAAATCGTTTTTAAATTCAAAGTACACGTGGTACAGGCCATGGGTAGAAGTAGGTGACTGCGGGTCAAGACAGTGATGCTGCTTATCTTCTCCCTTGGTGTTGTTACACATACACTCATGGACAATACTTAAGGAAGTGAAAAAATCTTTGATATTGTCGGTCTATTTTTTTTTTAAGGAGACAGAGGCAATTTTGTTCACACTTGGTTATCTCATGCATCTACTTATATAATTGCCTTATTCTGTCTGTGTGAAGTTCACTGTCTGAAGTTCACGGATAGAATGCGCGCCCATTGGCTGCCGGCGAACACGTGACCTCCCTGACCCCTCCCCGAAAATGGAATCGCCCGGCTGCCAAGGTTGGCCAGTTCAAGTTCCCACCGCGCGCGGTCCTGGCGCGCGGGGGCAGAGTTGGTGACACAGCTGTGCCAAGTGCCAAAAAAGCCTCGCGGGTGACCTCCGGGAACTACGTCCATCTTCCATATGTAAAATACATTTAATCGTGTAAACCCGGGCGTTGCCCGGGTCATTCGTCTAGTCTTTAATAAAGGACACTGTGTATCAAATATTGTTCAGAGTTATTGTTACAAAATACATGCTATAAAAGGTACAACTTCCTGTAGTTTTGTCTATGAGTGTATGTACATAAACAGGTTCAATATTTAAAAATTTATAATCCCTTGCATCATATCACTTGGGAAAAAAAGAGCATCCAAGGATAATTTTTTTTTTTAGAACTCAATGTGTGAACTTGTAACTCAAGCTTTTGGGCCTTGGAGCCTATCTACAGGAGGATTACTGACAGACTTAGTCATGTAGAGAGGTGGAGGAATGGTTAAATCATCAATTTTTGACAGCCATTACCCGGGATCCAATCCCATATTGGGCACTTTTTCGTGAAAAAAAGAATTGCTTCATTGGCCCATTGATTCTTGTAAAAGTTCAACCTCGCCATTTGTATAAATTTATCATTTTTGACTTGAGAAAGAGTACCTTGGAGTCGAGGGGCAGAGCAGGCTGTGTGGGGGCGGGGGCCTGTGGCAGCTGGGAGCGACGGCACAGACAGATGGCTGTGCTGAGGACACAGATGCAGCACAGCAGGAAGCCACTCACCACCACGGCTACAAAGAGACTTAGTCCCAGTCCCAGGACCTGGCTCTCTATGTTCTCCGCTGCACACAAGCAAGATATACAATTAGGGGACGTTTATTGCTGCTGATAACACACTTTTGTTGGATATGACAACAACATAACACACTTTTGTCAGTGAAAGGGTTGTAAGGGTAATAAGTGATATATAGACAGAGGAGTAGGAAGTGGCTCTAGGTAATACACACCTATGCAGGAGGCATGGCTGGCCTCATCGCTATTGTCCCCGCAGTGGTTGACTGAGTCACAGGTCAAGTCCTGGGAGATGCAGAAATTGTTCAGACACCTGAAGTCCCTGCATCCCTTGGCTACAACAGCAACAATGGGTCAGCCATGTCTGGGAACTGGGACACCAGTTGGGAAAACTTACGGGAGGTCTTCACCGCAGTGATAACCAGACTGAAGCCATTCCCAGGCTTGCTGCGGTGGTTGGTGGTGTACTTCAGGGTGATGAAGTTGCCCTGGGTGAAGATGGTCCCTACCTCAGCCCGTGTGCTCCTGCAGGACAGCGCGATCTGCACCAACATACCTGGGTACTTCCACCACACCTCCAATATGAACAAAATGCCTACATGGCGCAACCACCACGTGGTGGACCTTAAGCTAAGACCAAACAGAAAAACTGATTTGTCTCCATCTTAAAAATATAGAAGGCACTAACTTGCCCTCAGATTTGTAAACAGCTGTAAAAGGCCAATAGACCTATTATTAGGTCAACTACCATGGCAAGGGGAAACCACCACCATTTACAGTGAAAATACACCCTTGGCAGCATCCTACCACTAATGATGCTTGGAGAAGGCATACCAATCTAAAGACCGACTCACCTGAACTAAATGGATTTGCCCGAGAGTGAGAATTGCTCTAGTCAACTGTGAAGAAATGATAAGATACCAACTTGGATTATAGATTAGAAAAACACAAGATAATAAGACCAAATCCAAATAAGATTCATGCAGTACTTTTATCTGAAAATGGTAACAATATTACCAAGTCACACACTTGAAAAGGCACAATTTGTATTATATACATATATATAAACACATGGTAATAAGACCAAATCCAAATAAGATTCATGCAGTACTTTTATCTGAAAATGGTAACAACATTACCAAGTCACACACTTGAAAAAGGCACAATTTGTATTATATATATAAACACATGGTAATAAGACCAAATCCAAATAAATAGTGTGTGGCATTTCGGTAACATTACCAAAACACCACAAACTTATTTATTTATATGGATTTGGTCATATTACCATGAATGATTTAAAAGATGTCTAACAAACCATGCACAGGTAGAGTTACTGTGTTCAATGCAGATTACAATAAGAGTGGAGAACAGCCTACATCAGCATTACCAACTTGGAGAGTGCCACACATAAAAGTCCATTAGAAGAGAAAATTGCTATGAGGTATATAATATAAACGTAGCAATGTGTTTCTTTATTCGTGCAAAGTTAAAGCTTTCAGATCTTTATAATCCTTCTACAGATGCTTGTTGCAAGATTCAAAAACTTGCACTTTGCAGAATAAAGAATAAACACATTGCTACAGTTTATATTCTTATTTTACACATTAAAGTGAGTGAACCTCACAACTGTTGATGCTTGAGGAAGTAAACATTGCTGAGGGGTTATCCACTATTAAAAAAAAAACATTATCAATACTAAGAAAATTTCTCTAGATAAAAGTCTAATGAATAAATAAATATATATAAATAAATATAATATAAATACAAATACAAATCTACTTATATATTTGCCTTATTCTGTCTGTTTGTTTGTCTGTCAGAAGCTCACGGATGGGATTTTTCATAACCATCGGTGGTTCAGTGGTAGAATGCTCGCCTGCCACGCGGGCGGCCCGGGTTCGATTCCCGGCCGATGCATTTTTTTTTTTTACAATTTTTAAAACTCATTTATATATTATACAAGAATGACATCCACGGCGCCAATTTATAATTGTAACGAATAGTATTTGAATAAAAGCATTTAATCGGGTAAAACCCGGGCGTTGCGCGGGTCATTCGTATCTACTTATATATTTCCCTTATTCTGTCTGTTTGTCTGAAGCTCACGGATGGGAATTTTCATAACCATCGGTGGTTCAGTGGTAGAATGCTCGCCTGCCACGCGGGCGGCCCGGGTTCGATTCCCGGCCGATGCATTTTTTTTTTTTTTTACAATTTTTAAAACTCATTTATATATTATACAAGAATGACATCCACGGCGCCAATTTATAATTGTAACAAATAGTATTTGAATAAAAGCATTTAATCGGGTAAAACCCGGGCGTTGCCCGGGTCATTCGTATATAATAATTGTATAAACGAATGCAAGACAAAATCACCGCGAATGTTTCTTTTTTTTTTTTTAAGGCAATTTCTTTTTAAGGCAATTATCGTTATTTATCGTTAATTTTTGTTTCGATTTTATTGAAAAAAAAAAATGATATGGTGCCTTTAAAAAATGATCTTTATTACTATGCAGTTTTCTATTTAGTCAATATACCTAAGTTCATGTTGCAAATGTAATTATCTCTATCGATTTAGTAGGTGAAATGCAAAAAAAAAAAATCGACATGATGAAATCTTTATGAAAATTCACATTTTTATTTTTATATTTTCAAGACACACACAGTTTGGGGCGGGACGTTTCACAAGAGAGACATCCACGGTGCCAATTTATAATTGTAACGAATAGTATTTTAATTAAAACATTTTAAAAACACACAGTTTGGAACGGGACGTTTCACAAGAGTGACATCCATGGCGCCAATTTATAATTGTAACGAATAGTATTTGAATTAAAACGTTTTTAAAATATATACGCACTCGGGTAAAACCCGGGCGTTGCCCGGGCCATTCGTCTAGTAATACATATTCATTTAAAAAGGTTGTCTCTTTTTCATCACTAATAAAAAAATAATACAAGACTGAATGAGAAATTTATATGTAGTATGTCAGTTGGCAAGCAAAACTACCAAATGAGGAAAAATATCACAGCCACACATGTGTCTTAAATAGTTACAGTAGAACTCTTCCATTGGAGGAAACGCTGGCTAGAAGACACTTCTATACCAAGGACATTGTCTATACCAAGGACTGTTTTTAATGGAAAAATGACTATTTTCTACTAATTGGCACCTTCTGGTAAGAGGACAACTCTCCCTAAAGGATATGTTGGCTTTACAGTGAGGTAGTTCTACCATTTCATATGAATATGGTTTTTTCTCCCCTTTGTTTAATCATCTGATAAGGGTGCCAATGATTATAATGTATAGAATAAAGAGAAAACTCTACAAAGGTCATTTACCAAGGAGTCTGAGTGCATCACAGCCGCCCTACCTTGGAAGATCCCAGGGCATGTGATCCATCGTAGATAAGGAGGTGGTCATGGCAATCTAGGGCGAGGTGCTCGAAGCGGATCATGAAACGCTGCAGGATGGAGTCAGTCTGGAAGGTCATGGCACAGTTGAGGTTGATCTCATTCTCAGAGGACACCACGGCCCCGTCAATCTTCTTGTAATTGGGTTGGATCCTCTCGTTCTGGCACAGGCTGGAGATCTGGACTGCAACCACCTTCTTTGGAACAAGCACTGGTCAGCAGCAGCAACCCAGTTTCATAAACCCTGTAGTAAATGTATCTTCTTTTTTTATTATTTAAAATAATAAACTAGATCCTCCCATGGAAAACAGCCTTTGACATTGACACTCCTGGGTATCAACTTACAAGGGGTCCCAAAGTTAAGTAACCAAATGGGATTTGGCACTTGTAATTAGCACCTATATTCTACTTGTGCACTACTGGTGCAAGCAGTATAAGCAGCTTACAAACCCACCATGGACATAACCAAGATCAGTTTCCTAAGTATGTGTGATAAGTCCCACAGTAACTGTGGTGGTGGAGCTATGTCAGTCCAGTAGTCCCTAGATGGTTGTTACATAGGTCTGGAGATCTTTCAATGAAGAACACAATTATGATACAAATAGAGGAGATTTTCAGATCCTGAACTCTTTCAAATAGAATCAAGTGATAGCATCAACATTGATATTCACTTTGGAATTCATTTTCTTCAGCTCATAGGAAGAATAACTTCTTAGGTCCATTGAAGTCTATCAATCTATAATAATAGTAAGAGCAAACAAGACAGAAAACACTACTGATTAGGGAAGTCAATCCCAACTCTAGAAAAAAAAAGGATTTCAGAGAGAGCTAGAGAATCTCATTAAAACGTAAGCTTGTCACAGAGACAACAGAAAAGCTCAAAGATTATCTAAACCCAAAGTGTCAACTTGTAAAAATATAAAATACAACTAAAGTAGAATAACCTCCATTAGAGGATACCTCTCTACAAAGGACAGTGTTCATCACCAAAATCACCATTTTTTACTATTCAGAAACTCTCTTATAAAAGAATGCCTCTCCTCAAAGGACACTTTGGCTCTACAACTAGGTGTTGTCCTTTACAGAGAGGCAGCTCTATTGTAATAAATAAATGAAAGAGCTGTTAAGAAAACGGTTGGGAAGAAGTGACAACTTGAAGTGATATTGAGGTGGGGTGTTTAGAAGACAGGAGATTTCAACAATCTCTCTTCCCAAACAGACATACAGTACCTCTTCAATTCAACCAACAACTCATTAATTCAACTTTTTTTTTGTCAAATCCCCCAACCAGGATATTTTCTTTAATTTAATCCACTCAAGGTAAAAAGACCAAATCTAAATAAATAAATAGTGTGTGATGTTTCGGTAACAGCATTGTTACCATCTTCAGACAAAAGTACTGAATGGCAACAAGGCTGTTACCGAAACATCACACACTATTTATTTATTTGGATTTGGTCATTTTACCTTGTGTTCATAATCTATAATCCAAATTGTGCCTTATCAATTTAACCCACTATAATTCAACATCAACTTTAATTCAAAAATTCTGATTGCATGGGGTGTTGTGTAAAAAAGGTTTACTTTAACATTCACACACTGCTTGTGGACATTTTTATATATGTAGAATAATCATATAACCAAATATAGAATTAAAATAATAAAAAATACACTGTTGTTATATATTTTAATTAATATTGTGAATTGATACCATTGGGGGACTTTTTTTTTTCAGAATGTTTCATAATTAAAAACGTTTAATAATGGATAAAATTGCATTAATACACACACACACTTTTTTGGAGAACAAAGGAAAAAAATTAGAGAAATCATTTTAATTAAAGGATGAATAAATTCAATAAGGAAGAAAGAAATTTTAAAATTTAATAAAAGGCTATAAACATTTAATTTTATGAAAATATCTTTTAAAGAAATCTTGCTGGTAGTTTGCTTGAAGTCTTAGAGTCCCATTCATTATGCATTCTAGCTGATCAATCAGATATGGATGTCTTTCCTCTTCTGTTTGTTATTTCAAATACTAAAACATTACTCTCACCCCATTGTTTATGCTGGTGGTTAAGTTAAGTTATAGAACATGTACTTGCTTATCGCTAGTACATGTGGTACATGCCATGATAATCATAGTGGGTAGTTAGCGACTGCTTTTACTGTAAGCGCACCACATGTCTACACATGTGAAAAGCAGTTTGACTTTGCACTTACAAATGTGCCAGAGCCCCGGCATATCAAAATAAAAGAAACTCAATGCGAAAGGTTGTATTTTTATTTTTATAAAATTATATTTAAGCAATAATATGGTACAATTCGTATTATAAATAGAACTACAAGGTAATAAGACCAAATCCAAATAAATAGTGTGACATTTCGGTAGCAATGCTGTTACCAAAATGTCATGCACTATTTATTTATTTGGTCTTATTACCTTGTGTTTATTTAGGCAATAATTATCTAATGTTGCCAAAATTTATTTTAGGAAAAAAAAAAAGATGGTCAAATTATTGATGGTGTTTTTTTTTTTTTTTGCTTATCCCTAGTACATGTGGTACAGGCCATGATAATCATGGTGGGTAGTTAGCGACTGCTTTTACTGTATGCGCACCACATGTCTACACATGTGAAAAGCAGTTCGACTTTGCACTTACAAATGTGCCAGAGCCCTGTTACTTGCACTCGCTGGAGGGGTTGGACTTTTGCAAGAATCGGGGGCCATTGGAGCATTCTTTTTTTTTTAAACAGAAAAAGTGTCCAATGCGGGAATCGAACCCGGGTCGTAGTGGTCGAAAACCAAACGGTTTAACCAGCCTTCCACCGACCCCCCATGGTGTTGAATTAACTTTGGTTATAGGTTGGGACATGAAAACGTGGTCTATGGATTGCTCTATTTATAAAACAATATATTCAAAGTTAGGATCAGACATGACGTAGCCACGCAATAATATTTGAAATGAAGGCGATAAAAACGTGGTGCTTTTCTTTTAATAGTAAAAAACAAGCTTTCAGGCAAGAATGCCCTTCTTCAGGTTACAACTTGGCAATATTTTAAAACTATGGAAATGAAAGATAGCCCAATAAAGTAGGTAAATATTTCAGCTGGGGGGATTGGCGAGGTAAAACACGGAGTATTGGGGTGGGAGGTCGATTTTTCGGTTGAAACTGGGCGTGCAGTGCGAGACCAAAGATTCAAGGACTAGGCACTGATACTTGTTCCCGACGCCCTTGCAAACGCATACAGCGCTGTCCAAATTGAACGAGTGGCTGAATTCTGTGATGTGTTGGCATAAGAGAGACTTGCGGTCGTTGGTGCGTATGTTGCGGCTGTGTTCAGATAATCTGGTGCAGATAGATCGACCGGTTTCTCCGATGTAGCACTGTTCGCAATCAAGACAGGGAATTTTGTAAATTGCGTTGGTGGCGGTTAGGGGATTAGTTTTAATCGAACTTTTTGTAATCGGATGGCGTAAGGAAGTATAGATGGAAGGGGTATTATTAAAATAGATACGTATTCCGAATTTGCATAAAAAGAAAGAAATGTCGGAGTTCCTGGCCGAAAACGGGAGAACACAAAGGTCTTTGTAGGGGATTGCGAACAGTGCTACATCGGAGAAACCGGTCGATCTATCTGCACCAGATTATCTGAACACAGCCGCAACATACGCACCAACGACCGCAAGTCTCTCTTATGCCAACACATCACAGAATTCAGCCACTCGTTCAATTTGGACAGCGCTGTATGCGTTTACAACGGCGTCGGGAACAAGTATCAGCGCCTAGTCCTTGAATCTTTGGTCTCGCACTGCACACCCAGTTTCAACCGAAAAATCGACCTCCCACCCCAATACTCCGTGTTTTACCTCGCCAATCCCCCCAGCTGAAATATTTACCTACTTTATTGGGCTATCTTTCATTTCCATAGTTTTAAAATATTGCCAAGTTGTAACCTGAAGAAGGGCATTCTTGCCTGAAAGCTTGTTTTTTACTATTAAAAGAAAAGCACCACGTTTTTATCGCCTTCATTTCAAAACAATATATATCATGGTAATATACAGTAGAACCTCCATGAGAGAACACCTCTCTACAAAAGTCTTCATTGCCAAAATGGCCATTTTTACTATTTGGCAAATCTACGGTAAAAAAAAAAACACCTCTTTCTAAAGAAACACTTTAGCCATACAACTAGGTATTGTCCTTTACAATGTCCATACAATGTTTTGTTGGAAAAGTCTGTGTTAGAGAAGGCTCAGATATAACTAACAATATTTTAAAACTTTCACTGCACCTTTTGTTATCAACACTTAACTATACTTGTTAAAAATGATAAAGCACAATTTGGATTATAGATTAAAATAAAAGAAAATAAGACCTAATCCAAATAATTTATTAGTGTGTGACGTTTCGGCAACAACATTGTCACCATCATCAGACAAAAGAATAAAATGTTTTATTCTTTTGTCTGATGATGGTAACAATGTTGTTGCCGAAACATTACACACTAATAAATTATTTGGTTTTATTTTCTTTTATACACGTTAAAGTAAATAGACTGATTAAATAAAGGCTAGTAATTTGAAAGGTATATGGTTGGGATTCTTTTTAATGGTTGAATTACAGTTAAAGAATAATCAGTTTAAATAAAAGAGCCATTACTGTATATTACAGTAGAACCTCCCTTTAGCAGATACCCCTTTAGCGGACACCTCTCCACAAAGGACAGTTTTCATTTACAAAATTAACATTTTTACTATTTAGCAACTCTCCAGTAAGAGGACACCTATCTCTAAAAGACACTTTGGATCTGCAATTAAGTGTTGTCCTTTACAGGGAGGTAGTTCTACTATATTATAATTGTTATTTAATTAAAGTAAATTAGAAGGATGAATCCGTAACCACTTTAACTTTACATATTATTTATTATTAATAGTAATTATATGAAACAAATCTTGGTATATATGTCTACATGAAAACAACAAAAGCAATACTTAAAACATTATATACATACAAGTTCCTTTTCAAACTCAGTCTCATCTATAGCCATTGTTACTCTGTAATATTCCAACAATAATGTCTGTTTTTACACTCATATATTGATTTATAACAGACTTATTAGTTTATCAAATTTATTAAGAATATATATAGGTAAATGCTCTTTTATCAAAATTTTAATTTTAACTATCTGTACAAAAATAAATGTTCTCAATGCAGATAAACTAGAAACAATGTGTAAAATGAATATTTGAGTAATGTGAAGTTAGCTTTTACAATTAAAGCAGTCTAAAAAAAGGACATTTGAATTTAAATTTTTTTTTTTTAATATTTAGCTTGATTATTATTATTTTAATTGAAATGTACTCTCTAAATAGTTCAGTGACTCAGGCAAATACTAATTTTAAAAAATTTGAGGTGATTATTTAAACAAAAATATATTAATTTGAAATTATTAGATTCTTAACAAGACCGAAAATATAATTGTTTGTAACTTTTATTTGTTTTGAAATTTTTATTAATAACAATATTTTGATAAGTATTTTTATAGGTAAAAAATTTTAGTGAAGGTGAAAGAACTTTGGAAATTGTTTTCTTCAAAATCTTTATGATTGCATTTATGTTCTAATCAAAAGATGGTTACTTACTATATTGGTTTTTGATTGCAAGAGCTCCATTTCGGCATAATAACAAGTTTAAGATTAAACATTGAAGAATAACATAGGCCCAATGATATCGAAAAACACTCGCCATATGAAGATAAAATCTAACAATCATTTAAAATTATTACAAAGATGTATCATTCATTTAGAATTCTATAAAAATATATAAATAAAAATATTTAAAATACATAATTTATCAAGAATCTAAATTTAAAAAGATCGGACATTTAATTTGTAAATTTAAACATCTGGTCATTTATCCCAAGAAAAATACAATCATAGATAGGCTATTTTTTATTTTTTATTCATGTGTCCAATATTAAAGCTTTGATATTTTAAATTGTTTATAAGTTAAAATGAATTTACAAGTGAGCAACTAACCGAAATGTCGTCAATTTAAACTAAGATTGCTATTTTTATCTCATCTTTTAAATAAATAAGTACTTATAATTAAATAGTTTTATAAAATATATCTTAGTTCTTGGGTGTGTCTAGGTCTATATATATATGTTAATGATTTATTCGTTTTAACATATTTTAATTTCATTTAAAACATACTAAATGACAGATAAATATAAAACAAAGTACACAGTACCTATCTATGCTTTTTAAAAAAATACTAGTTGGTGTAGTCGCATACTGTGCTTAGGTTAGGGATAAATCCATCTTATTTTTACATGATATGTTGAACAGTCCTCCAGAAATCATCAGATATCGCACATTAAGTTCAATATTTTTATGAAACACTAATAACATTTAAAAGTATTTTTTATTTTTAAATAATACCAGATTTATTAGCGATTAAGCCAATATATTTTTATTTTAAAATAATTTATATATTTCTACTTGCTTTTTAGAAAGGTCTTTAAAATAACGGAAAATAAAATTTAAAGCAGAGTAGTGGCTTTTGACCCCAACCCCCCTCGAAAGACTGGTTCGCGGGTCACTTTCTAATATCCATAAATCTCCTCCCCAGTTCTCTCCTTACCGGCTAACTCCTTTCAATACCTCCCGCGGCGAGTTTGGGTTCTTCCAATGCATGGATTGCCTCTTTTTTCGGGATTATACATTTAAAAAAATTACGATTAGTTACAAGTAATTACCTTGTCTAACAAGCCTGGATTGTTGTCAATGTTGGTTAGAATGTCTGCATAAATGTTCTTTCTTGACTCCTTTTGCTCGAGAGCGAGGAGTTTTGACACCAATTTTGCACACACCTTGTGCATGTTAAATATTTCATGCAAAATCTGTAACACTTTCTTTGTCCATTCCTGTCCTTTCAGCAAGCACTCTGGTGCTCAGACGCTCAGTTGCCAATTTTCTCAATGTTGTCGTCCTTTGTTGACTTTGGGAGCCTCCTGGGCGCGGATGTCTTCGGTAGTTTCACGCCCCTCTTTGAACCGTTTAAACCATACTTGGGTGTGGGATAAAAAGCGTCCCGAGCGTCCCGCTGGCATGTCGAGGGAGCTCAAGGCGGGAGAAGCCCTACCAAACATGTCATAACATGCCCGCAGTTTGCTGGTAGCAGCATCAGTCAGGCTATTTAATAGCCATCACACCTGTACATCCTCCATCTTTTAATTCACATACTACCATAGTCAACAGACAATCGTCCTACAATTCGATTCTCTAGTGAAATATATACAGTAGAATACCTCTCTCTAAAGGACAGCATATAGTTGCAGAGGTAAAGTATCCTTTAGAGAGAGAGTGTGTGTTCTCTTACCTGATAAGTTTGAATTGGTAAGAATTATAAATCAGGTGAAGAAAACTGTCCTTTGAATAGAAGTGCCTATAATGGGAGAGTATCCTCTAATTGCAGAACATCAAATTTTGTATTTATATTTATACTATTTTTAATAATACTCCTCTATAAAACATGCTGCACACACCATAATTATTCAGTATGAAGAGCTGTATGTAAAGCCTTGACAAACTGCCTCAAGCAATTACAGGAAGCCCTTACTGACCTTATCATAATCTACTATCCATCATTCTAGACACTATGGTTGAAGTTTATTAACAATATGTTGAGTTGTTCCCCACATGTGATCACATAACATTGCAAAATTTCAACATCTCACCACATCACAAAAATGTTTTCACCTTAATAAAGACTACATTTCCCTCAGGGTGCCTTCATTTGAAAAAACCTTTCATATTCAACCTCAATCAGCCTAGCAAAAAAAAAAAAACCCTTTTCTTATTGAAATTCCAGACGCTTTCTTCCACATCAATATACTACTTGTTGCGCCCCTAGGCAGAGTTGACTGCTACAGTCCCCAGGTGGCGGATAGGGGAACAACCTTTAGAAATGAAGGCCAGCTGCCAAAGAAGCAGAATAACTCTGACAAATAAGCAGTTGCGGAACAACAGCAGCATTGTTAGAAATAGGAGAAAGACCTCTTTATAAAATCCTGAGTTCAAATGACCTAGATGATAGACCTCAGCAAGGGTCCCTCTCCAGGGATGAGCTACATCTGAACTCATTTTAGAGTTGGCAGCAAAGGTGTCTGCTTCAATGTAAGGAACGGCCTCAAAATACAGGCAAAGTCAGACTTTCACCTAATTGTGCCTGGATCATGGTGACATTATCAATGAAGGCTGCACCCCTACATCCCATTCCATGAGATCAGAGAAGGCTCTAGGTACATGGAATTCGTATAATCTTTGCAAAATGGGATATAATAAACAACAACAACTTGTTGCACAATGTCAAAAATATAGACAGTTATCTTTCTTAATGTCCCTTAGATAATCTCATCCACAATATAAAAACCAAGTACAGTCTAGAAAAGCATATCAGTGATTATTGTCCAATACAGTAGAACAATCTCCATGAGAAGACACACTCCTGCTAGAGGACAACTCTATACAAAGGATAAGTTTTCATCACCAGAATTACCATTTTTTATAATTTTACCTGCTCTCTAGTAAGAGAACACCTCTCTAAAGGACCCTGTTGTATAGTTTTATCATTTAATTTATTGATTAAAAATCACTCACCAGATGAAATTACTTTATTTTCTGTTATAAATATATTCAAAAGATTACATTTATTTCATTTTTATTAATATACCTTCTAAAATCAATGTTTAGCTTCTCCACTTCTCCTCCTAGATTTCTAAGATGATGATCTCTCCTTATTTACACACCATACTATGAACCCTTTAACTCTGAAACTTTAGAGAGGATTTGCATATAATAAAAACCGGCTCCAAGGATAAGTTTCCTGCTTTATTTATTTAGTCTCTCTAAACTTTTGGGTATTAAAGCAAGAAAAATTGACTGTATTGACTCATCTATGAATGAGCTCTACTCTTCCCCGGCAGACACCATCAAAAATCTCAAGCTTTACAAGCTTGATACCTTAGTGTGATTGAGTGGAGATAAGAAAGAAGAAGAAGAGAAAGCAAGAAAATTATTCTGGTGGGAGAGCTTTTTTAAAAAATTATTACTCACATTTCAAAGAATTCTATCTTTTGAGAGAACTTGTGGGTTTTATTTAATAAATGAACCAAAATTTTGGAACAAAATACAGGGAAGTTAGATTAACAATGGCACCTTCACAGGATGACATGTAAAATTCTGAAGCATTCCATTTTTATAAAATTGTATATAGTACCTCTTTAATTCACATGGATTAAAGATTAATAAGAGGATAAAGAATACTTGTAACAAATTTTTATTTCAAATATAAATATACAATAAAAAACTTTGCAGATTGTTTTGTATTATTTATTTATTTAAAAAAAAAAAAAAATGATCTTTTTGTCAAAAAAAAAATGGGGGAGGAAAAAAAAAAAAGTAAAATATAACAAAAGATAAACTAAATATATTAAGGATAAAAAAAAAAAACTATTTACAAACACAGTAACTATTTATTTTACTACTGAAAGTCTTTTGGAGAAGAAAATAAAAATGGCTGTATGTTAAACAACAACAAAAAAAAAAAACAATTTAATTTTTTAAAATAAGTTAAAAAAAGGGGGAACATTTTTAAAAAAATAAACAGAAAAACTACTATAATAATTGATGGTAAAAAAAAAAAAAGCGAGGAAAAAGGAATAAAAAAATTTTGACCATTATATTTACATAATATATATTACTCAGTAATAAAAAAATAAATTAAGAAAGGGGAGGGAGGGAAGAATAAAAGGTAGAAACAAGCTAACATAATTAGACTTGTATCTCCATGTTGAAATAAAAACATGATTATACAAAACAAACAAAAAGATAAAGATAATAATAATTGAAAAATACTATTTGAAAAAAATATATATATATATTATTGAATAGATGTTATGGATTGACTAAAGGTGGTGGTATTATTAAAGAAGGGTAATATAGGAGAAAAAAAGGGGGAAGAGAGGTTAAAAGGGAAAACAAAATCTTACAAAAAGTAACGGTTTTACTTTGTATTCTGGAGTTTGTCCATTTTTTTCTTGATAGAGGTTCGGATAGTTTGAGTGGAGGGGATAGGCTTGATGAGACCTCGCCTGGTGAGGTATTTGATGGTGAAGGTGGTGCCCCCCAGGGTGACCATGTAGCGGGCGGGGGTCGCCAGCTTATACATCCCAGTGGCCATGGCGAAATAGCCCAAGGAGGAATTACGGAAGTACTGGATGATGGATTCATCCAGCTTGATGGCTTCCAGTACAGGAACAATATCTACACCCCTGGTACAGCAAAGAGTCAGCAGCTATATACAACGATATAAAAGTTTCATTTTTTTAAATTGCAGTAGAACCTCGCTCTCTAAAGGACAACATCTAGTTACAGAGCCAACAATTTTTTTAGGGCATTAGGGAGAAGTCTCTTTTTACAAGAGAGCAACTGGTAACAAAAAAAAAGGTATTTTTGACAATGAAAACTGTCCTTTGTAGAGAGGTGTCCTCTCATGGAGGTTCTACTACATCTGGGTTTTAAACAGGCATTAACCAAATTTTATCAGGCTACATGCTCCTTGGGATAACCAACCAACAAAAACACTATGTTCTTTTTATCAAATGAACAAAATCATATGGTAAAAAGAGTTTCTTGTAGTTTTTTTTTATTTAAACGAGCTTTCAACATTTCTGCCTCTCTACAAAACATTTTTATGATAAGGTACAATTTGGGTTATAGGCTAGAAACACAAGTTAATAAGACAAAATCCATTAAAGTGATGGATTTGGTCTTAATACCTTGATGTTTTTATTCCTGTTGAAGGGCAGACATGCTCGAAAGCTCGTAAATAAGATTAAAAAAACCTACAAGAAACTTTTCACTATAAGACAAGAAGACATTTTTATTCTCTTGTAATATAATCTATAATCCAAATTGTGCTTTATCACTCTTCACTATATTATTCTATCACGGTAATGCTTTATAATAGAGATTAATTCATTACAACCAGGGATCCAGATATGTTGTTGTTAAAACCAATTTTGTGCCTTTATAAATGGTTTTTAACTGGAGGGACTGAAATATATTTTGTTAGAAATTTCACCATATAGAGTAAGGTGAGCAAAGCTGATAAAGCATAATTTGGATTATAGATTATAATAAAAAAGAAAATAAGACCTAATCCAAATAATTTATTGGTGTGTGACGTTTCGGCAACAACATTGTCACCATCATCAGACAAAAGAATAAAAAATATATATAAAAATGTTGCCGAAACGTCACACACTATTAAATTATTTGGATTAGATCTTATTTTCTTTTATTGTGAGCAAAGACTTAAGATTGTGTACAACACTCAGTATGAGGGGAACTTACATTTTGGCGGCGTAGTAGAATGTTGTGAACCACATGAGGGAGGTAACTATGTGAACCGGCAACAAGACATACCAATACTCCTTCAACATTTTCTTGTACCGTTGATAGAGAGAGAGTTTGGGTTCACTTTCTACTGGCGGCGGCGGAGGTTGTTCAGTCTGGGTGGCGCTGTGTGGGGAGGTACGCAGCAGGTGGTGATGGTTGGTGTAGACCAGAGGCCATTTTACTGAGATCCCGTCTGCGCAAACCGAGCATTAGACTTTGGAAGCCAAGGTTGGTGCACTGTCATTTTATCCAGTTTGCTGGCAGCAAAATTTGTATGTGAGGAGAATGTATACAGTTTATTCAAGAACTTATGAAGATACCTGATAATTATGATAATTGGCCAACCCATTTTTTTGATAAATCAAGAAAAGCCATCCATAAACGTGTTTCAGACTGTTGGCCCTCCCAACATAGTGCAGGCTGTACCTCCAACAACAACACACAAAAAAAAAAAAAAAGGTCCTCGAGAATTTATCAAGAAAATGGGTTGTTACTGAAACGTCACATACAATTTATTTGGATTAGGTCTTATTTTCTTGAACCTATAATCCAAATTGTGCTTTATCATATTACAACATTATTTTCTAAAAATTAATATTTTTATTATATATTTATAGTTATCATATGATAAGGCACAATTTGTACTTTTGTCTGAAGATGGTAACAACGCTGTTACCGAAACGTCACACACTTTTTATTTATTTGGATTTGGTCTTATTACCTTGTGTTTCTTTGGTTATCATAGAGAGAAAAATATCCACTAGAAATGAATGTTGTGATGAAATCATCAAACTTAGTTTAATTCAACAGAGTTCAGATCCCTTGTGGTGTCATATTAAAAAGGTTAGAATGTACTTCTACTGTCCTCAAAGACCTTACTTCAACTGTCCTCAAAAAGTTGGCTTAAATACCATATAAACAAGAAATCCCCCACGACCCGGGTTCGATTCCCGCATTGGGCACTTTTTTCTGATTTGAAAAAAAAAAAAAACTCTAATGGCCCCCGATTCTTGCAAAAGTCCAACCCCACCAGCGAGTGCAAGTAACCAAACGGGACTCTGGCACATTTGTAAGTTCAAAGTCGAACTGCTTTTCACATGTGTAGACATGTGATGCACTTACAGTAAAAGCAGTTGCCAACTTCTACCCACCATGATTATCTTGGCCTGTACCACATGTACTAGGGATAAATAAGCAAAAAAAATAATAATAATAAATCCCCCAACAGTACTGATATAAGCAGAATCACCCAATACAATGCAATAGTAGAGCAAGTGGAATGGCTGATTGAAAAGTCACCAGGAGAATCCGCTAATGCACCAAACCCCCCTCCCAATCGCAGTCTTCTCCTTCTTTCTTATCTCCACTCAATCATATTAGGGTGTCAGGCTTGTAAAGCTTGAGATTTGACAACTATCATGATTGGGTGAAGTAGAATGCGTCTGCCTTTGTCATTAAGACTGGGAGCACTACTCAGTGGCAGGCCGACTTAGCTCCAAAAGAAATGGCTGCCTCTGACATGAGGAACAGACACCATGTGCAGCTGCTCCTAACATGGAGTACAGACACTGCTCATCCTGTATCCCTGGATTAGGAGCCCATACAGGGTACTATCAGCCGGGCCAGCTGAGCCCAGGTTTTTTAGTGAGCTTGTTACTGCTCCCCCTCCTCCTTTTTCATCCGGGCTCCCAATCGCAGTAAAGAACAGCAGGAAGTTTATTTTATGTGGGAAAGAAAAACTTTACAGTTTCATTCAACTACTAAAATAATAAGACAGTAGCAGCAACCTAGATTATAAAAGAAAATTCACATACAGAGGTTCAACAACACCAAAAAATATGTAAATAAGTCTTCTATACTATGTAAAATAAAATGGCTGTAAACTAAGGGAGTATTTGGTAACAACAAATTGTTCATGGTATGGGTGATATGATAACTAATGATAAGAATAAAAGATAAGAATCTCTGGATAAACCACAAGAACAAATACCAACAAAAAGTTCATGAAATAGAGGAGAGCTTCAAATCTTTAAAATAGAATCTTCAAGTGATGGCATCAACATTGATATTCACTTCAGGATGCTTTCATCATTTGAAGATTCTATTTTAAAGAGTTCAGAAGTTGTGATAAGGCACAATTTGAATTATAGATTAAAAACACAAGTTAATAAGACCAAATCCAAATAAATAAATAAATAGTGTGTGAGGTTTCGATAACACTGCTGTTACCGAAATGTCACACACTATTTATTTATTTAGATTTGGTCTTATTACCTTGTGTTCAGAAATTGTGCCTTATCAAATATCAAACAAAAGTTTTTTTCCATAGTTGACATCTTGGTTTCAGCATTGTTACCAAGGGATTTTGTTGGGTCAGTTTTCCTTTATGGATGCTGAGATAGCTACTGGAGAGGGAAACAAACTATTTTGTTATCTGGTGTGCTAGAAAATATGCAAATAGGGTGACACACAAGGATGTTTGGAAAAGATAGGAGATTTCCAAATGAGGAGATCAAAGAGGATAATTCAAGCCTAGAAAAATAGGTTTGTAACTTTGCAGCAATTATTCTAGAATCAAAATGTCTCTAGATATTCCTGAGAAGTACAAAAAAATATATTTTTTTGTAAATCCCCTCCAGTTTGTAAGATGGTATTCTAATTTGGGATTCATTGCTAATATGGATGAATTCCATACCTCCTTCACATTGTGTATTAAAAATCAGGTAAAGAATCATTAAAAAAAAAAGCTTCTAATACAAGAAAATAAGACTTAATCCAAATAATTTATTAATGTGACATTTCGGCAACAGCATTGTCACCATCATCAGACAAAAGAATAAAAACAATAAAAATGTCACACACTAATAAATTATTAGGTCATTTTCTTGTATCTATAATCCAAATTGTGCTTTATAAAAAAAAAAAAGCTTCATTTAAACTTGTGCTTCCATGTCTGTCTTTATACCAATCTTGTAATCAATTTTTTTTATATATATACTTATAGAGCACCTAGAGGTCTGAAATTTGGTAAAATTGTTCAAACTCCTGATGACAATGCAATTTGACAAAATATCGGACTTCTGGGGGTGGTTGGTAATTTAACTATTTTTTACTAGATTTCCTTTCAAATTTTGTAATAATTTTTTTTTATATACAGTAGAACCTCCATGAGAGGACACTCATGCTAGAGGACACCTCACCAAAATTAACATTTTTACTATTAAGTAACTCTTCGGTAAGAGGGCACCTCTCTTTAAAGGACACTTTGGCTCTGCAATTTGGTGTCCTTTATAGGAAGGTAGTTCTACTGTATGTGAAAAATAATACAAGAGTGAAATTGAACTTTGATTAGGTGGATAAAATAAGAAAAAAGTCATCTGATTATGCAAATAAAAGTTGCTGATGTTTTTTTTTTAGATAAGGCAACCAAAAGTGCACAGATTTTCAAGTTAAAAAAAAAAACACACACACAACACTCGCTGAATATATTTATAATATAATTATAATATATAATATAAAGTGAGGCGAGTTACCCCTCAAAATATTGGAAGAATAAAAAAAAAATTAAAATCCAATATATGCATTTTTTAAAATAAAAGGATTTAAAAGCGCGAATGTTTCTTTTATACATAAAACGAACTTCTACTGTCCTTACTGCGATGAAAAAATATATTGGAGTTGGACAGTAGAAGTTCGTTTTATGTATAAAAGAAACATTCGCGCTTTTAAATCCTTTTATTTTATATGTATAGATGGCGCATTATTGCTTTGTGTTAATATGCATTTTTTGTCTAAAATATATTTACATATATCCCTCAAAAATGTGTTGAGGATTTTAATGATTAGAAGATCTGGCTCAACATGTGGCAGTCAACTTTACAAAGTAGTTTGTTCTAGAAATTAAAATATTTTTTTTTTAAATGAAATAATTTTTATATAAGATTTATTCTACAGGTAAACTCTGTGTAATTAGTATAATGTAAAACGAATCTAAAGTTTTTCGGAGGAGCCTCTTTAATTATACTCTATAATTAAAGAGGCTCCTCCGAAAAACTTTAGATTCGTTTTACATTATATAAGATTTATATACAGTTAAACCTGTCTATAGCACCCCCTCTAAATAGTGCTTCCCTCTCTATAGCGCAGATTTTAAATACGTAGTACGATGTGATTTACATTAAAAGTGACCTGTCTATAGCACCCTATTTTGGTTTCTCCCAAGAGGGGGCGATATAGACAGGTTTAACTGTATTATTTTTTCTTAATTTATGTAACTTATCCCAGTACAATATCACATTTGTACTATATTTTTTCATAATTACCAGACACTTTTGTACACAGGTCTTTTCTCGTTTTTTTTCTCTCATTCTCAACATCATATGACTATTCTATTCACGGACTAAAATGAATATATATACAGTATAACCTCGTTAATTCGACACACCCCAATTCGACACTCGGCGATAATTCGACCATGTTCTGATGTCCCGACCTCCGGCCTATCAAATAACAAACCGTATTTCGACATATCGATAATACGACACTTTAGATAGTTCGACCATTTTAAAATTCGAATTTCGACAGTTGAATGTTTTTTTACATACAACCTTCCGCTATAAAGGCATTACGGCGGCGATCGGCGGGCGCCGATAAAATCGCGCGCGCGCACTTTTGGTTCCTGGTTAGTTTAAGTTTCACTTTGCAGTGCCCTTGCGCAATGTCGCGAGTGTGTTTTTTTTTTTTTTTACGCTGGGATTTAGGCTTTGTGTGCTAATTAACAATAATATTTTATTTTTAAATTTCAGCATTAAAATATTTTAGTTATTTTAAAATTTACAAATAATTTCCTTTTAAATAAATAAATCTTTATAAAATGTAGCCACAATGATTTTGATAACATTTTATTTCAATATTCCATTTCTGTGTTATTATAAAAGATTTAAACATAAAATCAATAACACCTGCAGCAGCAGTGGGTGACTTTAATACATTAAAATTTATTATTAAAAGACATTTCAGAGGAAGAAAGGCAGGCATGTTTTTTCAAAATGACCATCTGGAATACATCCTGAATAGGATTTCAGTGCAAAAACTGATATCTATAAAGGAATTTTTAAAAAGATCTCTTCATGATTATTTTAAAATTTTCTTTTTATATATTTACCATATTTATTTCCTTTCAACTGCTATATTTTTCAATTAGAATAAAATATTATTTAATATATATATTATATTTAATATTTTAATGTCTGTAGAGTTAATATTTGATTATATTACTGAAAAGAAACACATTGCCAATAAATTTATTTGTTACAATTATTTATGTTTCTAAAATATGTATTAATGCCATTTTGTCACTGATACTAAAAGTTAATCATGAAAATAATATAAAAACACACAATGGTTTAAATTAATATCATTAATTTATATTACAAAGCTATTTAAAAAAAATATTATTTTAGCGAGTTAGATGATTACCTAATCATATAACCTTAATTCAACACTTCCTTTAATTCAACCGAAAGCTCTGATCCCTTGGGGTGTTGAATTAAAGAGGTTCGACTGTATATTAGAAATGAAAAAAAAGGCATATCCTGACCATGCTCAAATGAGAATCTCTATAATCCATATATGTAAATATGGTAATTCCCAAACCATTCAAATTTGTATCAATAAAGGAAAAAGAAAAGAAAGGTAGAGCAGACTCACTGACCCCCTGCTCTGTGCTGAAGCTCCATTGGAGGATGATGACGGACAAAATGCAGGAGGAGACATGTGAGGGGATCCAGAGTGGTGATAAACACCATGTGATAAGGGGACAATGGCTGTGTGACGGAATATCACTCTGTCAAGTCTTCCAAAAACTTTTTTTAAAGATGGTTACTTTGCAGTGTTGGCTAGTCAGACATGATAAGGTACAATTTGGATTATAGAGTAGAACTACAAGATGATAAGACCAAATTTATTCTTTTGTCTGAGGATGGTAACAATGCTGTTACTGAAACATCACACACTATTAAATTTATTGGGATTAGGTCTCTTATTTTCTTATAGCTATAATCTATTATCCAAATTGTGCTTTATCATTCTCCAAACTTATTTTACCATAGATACTCCTAACAGCAGTAAAGTAGAGCTGTGAGTGAAAATTCAAAACTATTATAGACGCATATGATTCTTTTAAAAATTAAACCATTTCTACTGTCCTTAACTGCAATGGAAAAATTAAAGGGAGGGCCTGGCTCATCAGTGGTGAACCCTCCCAGCAGTTTCGCCAGTTTGTGACTGTTACTTGAGGCTGTTCCCCAGCTGGTGAAATATGGAAGCTAGCATTAACAAGCCAATACTTTTGTAAATCTGCCGTATAAAAAATTAAGATAAAAGTGATGAATCTGAAACTTTTGTCTGAAGATGGTAACAATGCTGTTACCGAAAAATTACCCCGTAATTTCACCAAAGTTTTTGTGAAATGATTGATATCATTTGATAGAATTACTGGTGTCATTATTTCATTAGTTTGAAATAATACCAACTGCTTATGGTAAAAGAAAGCTGAATAAAAAAAAAACTAAAAACCTCTCTCAACATCTTGCACAATTTTTATTTAATATCTTCACAAGGTAATAAGACCAAATCCAAATAAATAATTAGTGTGTGACGTTTAGGTTACAGCATTGTTACCATTTTCAGACAAAAGTACTGAAATCTTTTCTCATCAATCAAAAACATTTCATTACTTTTTTCTGAAGATGGTAACAATTCTGTTACCGAAATGTCACAAATTTGAATTTGGTCTTATCTCCTTGTGTTTATAATCCAAATTGTGCCTTATTATTTAATATCTTGTATTTCTGTTCTATAATTCAAAATGTTTTTTTTTATCATGGGCGCAATAAAATATGGTTTATCTAGAAGACTATATCCTGAAAGTCAGACTTTAGTGTGCTTGGATCATGGTATCATGATTAATGAAAGCTGCACTCCTACACCCCATTCCATGAGATCATGAACTCATAAGGATAAGGAACCATAGAGATAGTTTCCATCATTCTTGGTACCAGGTAGAAAACCCCAAAAAACAGACCCTCCAACTAAACAGAAGGGAATCGACACAGTTGGCCAGATGGAAATCTGGTCACCTGCACCCTCTAGTCTATAAAGAGGGAGCCGAAAGCTTCCCCATGTGCACTAGGTGCAAAACGAAGAGGCCACTCCCCAACATATACTAAATTATATTGGAAAGGACAAGAGATACCTGAGAACCAAGAAGAGTTCTTGAGCTTCTTTATGAGCACGACCTCCAAGATATTGTCTAATTTAGACTAAAAGGATAAGTAAAAAATAAATAAATAAACTCATAAAATTCGTGTAATCTTTACACAAGGGGATAATAAACAACAACAACAATACTATATATCCTGATGCAATATTTCTATATGTTACTGTGGATGGCCTTTTACATATTGTTTCTGTAAGTTTTTATCAGAAGTTTTATAAATAAATGGTTTCGAATATGCGGTTTATATTTACACAATTGCGGCAATATGAAACCGGTTCAATCAAACCAATGTATCATTGAAAATGTGTTGTGTAGAATAAAGGTACAAAAAATGCTTTTATTAATGGAATATAATTATAATGAAAAATATAAAATGCACTTACTTCTGAGAATATGGTTATTTAAAACACTATTTTCTTTTTTATAGGGAGTTTCAATTTGTCTATAAAATACGAATTGCCTAGATGAAATGCATGCTAAAACTTTTGAACCTTTTTGATAATTAAAAGAATTCAAAAATTTATTGCAATTATTATTTAAAATAATTCTAAACATATTAAAAATTTCCAAAAGACAACGGGACTATAGATTTATAAATAAACAAACTTCATTTTGAGTCCTATGAAACGTGATTTTTAAGCACACCACAGATTAATTAATCAATTTTTTATTTTTGGAAACAGAATTTGATTACAAACAATATTTTTAATATATTTAACCAGAATTATTTTTTTTAATATTCAAATGCGCTAAAATACTTATAAATTAAATTTCGTTATATAGTATCTCACAAGTAATTTTCTCAATTATTATTTTTTGTTTTGAAAGCAAAATTAGCATACTCTACTTATCATCATTAAATAAACCGCCAAGTAAACACTGTGGTATAGCAAATAAACTTGTATATAAATACACAAAAAGCATAATTCACAAAAAAATTATTAAGGTAAGTATGTGAAAATTTGTAAAAAGCGTACTTTGAAAATAATAAATATTTCTATAAAAATCGACTTTGTAGGAAAATTATTTTGTTCGTGCGTGTATGAAAAAGTATGTCAGAATTTTGTCAAATTGACCCTTTAACTATAATTCCAAGTCATTTAATTTGAAAATTTGTCTAAATACCAAATTATGTTAGACACACGCTTGGAAAATTGTGGCGATAAAATTTAAATATGACAGCAAAAGGTAACCATGTCGTTTAATAATTTACATTGTAAATAGCATTCCTTTTTAAAAGTTTGTTGTAAGGTATTAAAGTTTTTGACATGTGATAATATGATTGCCACATGTTTGTGATATTAATGCCAGAGCCAATATTTCTAGTTATCCCAGTTTATGTCTTTTATTGCCAGAGCTATTTTGAAATACAACCCATTTCTTTCCCTCTGAGAATTAGGTTTGCTGCAAATTGTTTTTATTTATATAAGTTTTCATAATTTGTTATCTTTAATTGCTTCTCAAATTGTTGATTAATTTTTGGTTTTAAAAATTTAAAAAAATGTGTCTGATTAAAAAAGATTTTTTTCTAAACTAAAGGTAACAAGAACAAATCCAATATTGAAATATTTGTGACGTTTCTTTAGCAACCCTCTGCCAAAATATCACAAACATTTTAATAATTTGGATTTGTTCTTGTTACCTTTTGTTTTTGATTGATAATATATCCAAATGGTACCTTATCAAAGACACTATTCACGTTCATCAAGAGGAAATTTGAATGGAATTAAATTTTGATTAAGCCGTCATTAACATCACTTTACAGAATCCTTTTCTACTTTTAATAAAATTTTGAGGTGGTGGTGTCTTGTCCATGGAGCAGATCAGATCGGTCCATGCACCCTGATCACAATACCGGCCAACAAAGGTGCTTTGTCCGTATGGATGTCCTCTTCTGGATTGAGGTCTGCCATATAGAGGGCTGTAAGGATGGCCGGAGGCTGTATATGGTCCGGAGTGAGTTGGGTGTTGTGACAGTTATTGTAGTTCCTGTAGAATCTAGTCATGTTTGGGTTTATCTTCATTCTTTTAAAATGTCCTGTTATGATTCTTGAAATTGTTGTTGTTAAATCTCTGTTAATGTTGAGGTTGCATATGGGCTAGGGTATTTTGGTTTTTGTAATGAGTTTTGCTATTGTATTTGCGTCTTTCAATGTTATTGAACTGGTTTCCAGTGTCTGTTTTCATCCTTCCTTCGCTAGGCCATCAGACTGTTCATTGCCCTCTATTCCAACATGGGCTGGTATCTATTGCATAGTACATCTTTTGCCCATTGTGTCAAGTCGGCTCAGGATTTCATGTATTTGGTGGGTCAGGTCTATTTTCCCTTTGTCTGTGGGGATGATTGTTTAGAAGTCTGTTAAGATGATAATTCCTCATGTTTTATTTTCTTCTGAAGAAATATAGGAAATTTTGAGGTGTGAAAATTGCATTTATAAAAATGACAAGTGATAAGGCACAATTTGGATTATAAACACAAGGTAATGAGACCAAATCCAAATAAATAAATAGTGTGGGATGTTTCGGTAACAGCGTTGTAACTGAAACATCGCACACTATTTATTTATTTGGATTTGGTCTTATTACCTTGTGTTTAAAAATGACAAGTGTTTATCTGCTATTGGCACTAAAAAAAGTTAAAATCAATTGTTCTTCAAACAAATGCTACAGGTTTCTGGAGATGGGTTTATTTAATCTTTATTAAACATAATCTCGAGCTTTCGGACATCTCTGCCCTTCTACAGGTATACATAGAAACATATACAACAACAACAAAAAGCCTTTATTTAGGGTCACTGACCCTATACAGGATTCACCAGAGGTATGCATAAGAACAAAGCAGTGAGACAAAGGAAATAACGATATATACAGAAGAAAAAGAAAAAAAAAAGAAAGAGAAAGAGGGAAGCAAGAAAAACAACACAAAAAGAGTAGCAGTAAGAAAGTGAGGAGTGAGTGTCACTTGGCCTTCTTCTGAGATATGGACTTGGGGAAACCATAAAACGCCGTAGTACATAGAAACATATAAACACAATTAAGATGCTGATTTATATATACGTTTAAATATTAGGATAAATTTTGCATATCCCATTTATGCATATGCAAAATTTATCCTAATATTTTAATATAGATTTCAATCAGTTAGCATCTTAATGACGTTTATATGTCTCTATGTACTCCTGTAGACGGGCAGAGATGGCTGAAATATTGAGATCACGTTTAATAAAGATTAAATAAACCCATCTCTTGAATCCTGTAGTATTTGCTTGATTAATATCCAGGAGATTTAAATCAAATCAGCAACTTTAATTTGCACAATCGGGAGATGGCTTTTTCTTAATTTACCAATCTGATCCCAGTATAATTTCACATATGCCTAGAATTATTCAAACCACAGTGGACCAGCTACTCCAATTTGACCGAGCTAAGATACAAGGCTCAACTCATTTTATTCACTACCAATCTCTAAGTAGCTCCTTTATGACGGAGGACTACTTACTATCAAACCTCCCTTTGAAAATTAAACGATTTATAGCCCGTCAAAGGATTCTATGGCTACTTTTCCGCGAGGATATCACGGGATTTTGGAACAGCGACCCTTTAAATTGCTACTTCTGCAATGTTGGCATCCAAGACAATTTGGTCCACTATCTATTCCATTGCCCATTCCTACATGAAAAGAGACTGGAAATTCGCGAAATTTCGGAGCTAGTTCACTACAATGAACAACATGTATATAAAATCTTTAATGCTCTCCTGCTGGATAAAACATTTGTTCATAAATATTTTAAATTTTTCAAGGCGATTGATAAAATGAGAGAAGAGGTGCTCAACTCCACAGACAACGGCTGATTGCTCCCCCTCCCCTCTAAATTGCTTTTCCTCCTCCCTCATGTACATATATAACCTTTAGGGGAATCCCCTTGTAAGACAATAGTGTCTTAATAAAGGTTTTTGTTGTTGTTGTATAATTTCACATATTCTCCATGTTCTCTCTCCCTATTGACTGCTCCATCCTCTCAATCCTTGGTGTTGTGTTCCAGTATTTAGACAAGTTGTGAAAAGCCTATACAAAGATGGAAGCTCTGGTAAGTTGTTTCTTTTAAATACTTGTAGCAATATGGTGTGAGTGATAGTAGGCCGCTAGTCACTTGTGTAAACAATGAGGTATCTCTTAGAGAGTAATGTTTTATTATTTGAAATAACAAACAGAAGAGGAAAGACATCCATGTCTGATTAATCAGCTAGAATGTACAATGAATGGGGACTCTAGACTTGAAGCAAACAACCAGCAAGATTTTTTTTTTTTTCTTTAAAAGAGATAATGATTTTTTCAAATAAAATTTTCTGCCTTTTCTTTGTTTTCTAAATTTATTTTCTTTCCTCCCATTCCACTTATTCACTTAGATTAAAAAAGTATTTGTATTTTTTTTTTCCTCTGTTCAAAAAAATGTATTTATTATAAATATCTTTATAACTAATATTATAATAGAGTATCTAGCAATGTGATGTTTGAGATTCAACATGATCTTCCATATTTTTATAAAGCTGATTTATAAAGAAATATTTTAAATTTTCAATGATTCTTTGATCCAAAGGTTTAAGCTTACTACCATTATTTGGAAAGCAGAAACTGTAGAACAATTGCACTTAATTTATGAGCTGTAAACATAGCAGTGCAGTTATCTAAAATACCATTCTACTCTAAATACAAGGTAATAAGAACAAATTTATAATCCAAATTGTACCTTATCACCATTCTATTCTCTTCTTCTGAAACTATTTATCTAATTTAATCAACCAATTGGAACAAAAATCTCAGAATTCATCCATGCTTTTTTTTTTGTTGTTCACATATTTAGTGGTGTTCATTCAACATTTTTAAGTAGTAGTGTATGCCGCCCGTGAGGTATTCTTCAAACAACAGCAGCTGACTGTTTAGATTGTGTGGCTCTGTTAGACCCTGTTGATAGCTTGAGAATAGAGAACCTGATTGAACCTGTGTGATGATCTGACCATCCTGACACAGCGACGGTGCAACAATATATTTTCTGCTATTTCTCCTAGAAAAAAATTCCCACTAGCAATGGATGTTGTGATAGATATCATCTAACTGACTTTAATTCAACTGAAAGCTCTCTGATTCCTTTGGAGTGTTGAATTAAAGAAGCTAGATTGTATTTATATTCTTTTCACCTATGTACAAGAATAATAAGGCACAATTTGGATTATAGCTTATAAACACAAGGTAATAAGACTAAATCCAAATAAATAAATAGTGTGTGACGCTTCAGTAACAGCGTTGTTACCATCTTCAGACAAAAGTACTGGATGAATGAAACTGAATGAAAACATTCAGTACTTTTGTCTGAAGATGGTAACAACGCTGTTGCTGAAACGTCACACACTATTTATTTATTTGGATTTGGTCTTATTACCTTGTGTATATACAAGAATAAATCTTCCTTTTTCTTATCTGCACTCATATTGGGGGGTATCAAGCCTGTAGAGTTTGAGATGGTGTCTGCTGGGGATGAGTACAATGGATAAGCCAATATAGTCAATGATGTGGTTTGAATGAATGCACCAAATCTCCCATAGTAACGAGCCATTAGACCACCAGAGAGTTGGCTACAGGACAACTCCCAGCTGGTCGCCCACCACTACAACAAGCTGGAGAACAAAGGACTGGCAGAGAGGAAGCAGAGCCGTATCTTCCATCTCCGCAACTTCAACAACTGGATCAAGAGTGTCCTCATTGGTAAGCCCTTTCTTCCTCTATGGGGAATATTTACAGTATATATTTTAAAATATATATATATTTTTTAACAATATATCAATATTAAAAATAAAAAAGGCATATCCTGTCCAGGAGCACATGTGCTTTTCAGAAGGCAGAGCGCCATCTGGTGGAACAGAAATCAACTATTCATTGATTTAACCTCTTCCCTGATATTTGGCCAACCCAATTTCTTGATAGATCAAGAAAAGCCATCCACGAACACGTTTCGCGCTGTTGCCGTTCGTCAGCGTGGAGTAGGCTGTACTACTGCGACCAAAAAAGATTTATATCAATATATGGCACACTTCCCTGCAGTCTCTCCTATGCGCTGCCATCTAAAAAAACACTCATGTTAGTGGTCAGGATATGACTAATTTGTTTTTAATATCAGCACCTGACCTTTTATTTTATTTTTCACACATTATCCAAATTGTACATTCAGTGAGGTGAGCTAGTGGTGATTGAGGTTTAGATAGGATGTATGGGACATCCAGTGATGGGTGAGTGGAAACTGTGAGTAAATCTGAGGTTTGTGAATCCTCACCTGCACAAAAGTATTGAATGGTAACAACACTGTTACTGAAACATCATGAATTATTGTATTTAGACTCTTGTTACCTTATGTTACCCAGTGTTTTAGAGCATTTAGATTTTTAGTATAAGTTCTCATTAATAACCTTATTTTGTTTTTGAAATATATATATGTAGTATATTTTGAGTTAGATAGTTCACAACCTTCTTCTGATATTTATTATAACCCCATATCTATATATTAAAATATGTATCGAACAATGGAAGTGACAATAAAACAAAGAAGGTGGAGGTAAACCAGACGACAAAGACCAGACGAAAAACAACCCGGCGCCATAGGGTGGCGTGATTATAGGAACCAATCAGGACGCTCCACCTTATGCGAGCGTCCAATATAAAAGGCCCAGAAATTAGACAAAGGAGGGTAGTTGTTTTCAGAGCGACGCCGTTAGACGGTCGGCTAGGGCATCCGCGACAGTCTTCGTCCGTGGTCTACCTCTACCTTCTTGGAGTTACCATCTAGACCTGCCTCTGTCTCTTGCTGTCCCAGTGCGGGAATCCCATCACGCACCCACTACCACGACTGCCCAGTACATTCCACATCGGGTTTACTACATATATGTTATTAGAAAATTCTTTGTAGTGTGCATACATTTTTCACAAATTTTATCAGTTTTCTGTCGAAGAAAGATGTCGAATGAGAAATGCGTAAATCTATATTCATGGACAAATCTTAAGGAAGTGGAAAGTCTTTTGATGTTGGCAGTTGTCTGTTTTTTGAAGGAGATGCAGGCAATTTTGTTCACACTTGGTTATCTCGTGTCTTCAATAAAGGTCACAGTAATATCTTTCAGAGTTATTGTCCCGATATACATGCTAAAAGATACAACTTCCTTAAGTTTTGTCTCCATGAGTGTATTTACACTCTTCTGCAATAAGTTTTCTAGTAGTGAGAAATCCTACAGGCATGTTTAATGGAAACTTTGTGGTAGAGTTTTGAAATACAGTAAAACCCTGCTAAAATAAACCTGGGATATAGCGAACCTTCCCTTATAACGAACCTGAAATAATCCCCATTTTCATTTTATAATACAGTGAACTATGGCTACAATGAACCATGGCTATAGTGAACCAAAGGTTCAGTCTCATTGGGGTTTGCTATAGAGGGTGGTTTTACTGTATTCCATATGAAATGTCTTGCAGCTAAGATGTTGTGTCCGCAGGGGAATTCCTACAAAGGATCAAGAGTGAGGTCGGGGAAGACGCCAGGATCAATGTGCTCGACATCGGGGCTGGCAAGGGGGGAGATCTCCTCAAATGGCAGAAGGGCAACATCCACCACTTGGTGTGTTCAGGTAGGTTCAGTACCTGCGCAACTGTCAGCGTAGCTCACTGTGTGGCGTACAGATATCGCAGCCACCTCCATGGAGCAGTGCGAGTCCAGGTACAGAGACATGAGGAACCGTAGGAACCACGGCAACCCCATCTACACCCTGGAGACCATCACTGCGGACTGTACACGGGTACCTTTCTCCCTCTATATGGACCTGAATGAGTATTATCTGAAAATAAGATCAACAACTCTTTGATAAGGCACACAATTTGGATTATCTATATATATAAAAATCAATGTTTGTTTGTTTGTATGTCCGGTATACAAATTCGCAGTAGTTCACTAATTCAAACCAAAATTTCCATACATAGGTAAAAAAATACGGGGAAGACGATAGACTATTTAAAAATATATATAAATCAATTATTAAAACTATATATTCAAATTATTCTAATTAGCTCACGAACAGCGCCCTCTATCAAAGATTAGATTAAATTATGCTGATGCAAACAAATAGATAATGCTAATAACAAACAACTATAAAAAAAAATCTTATCTAAATATATATCACCTGGGTAGATATGCACACGGGTCAATCCCGGGGCGAAGCCCGGGTCACGCGTCTAGTAGATTATAAACACAAAGTAATAAGACCAAATAAATAAATTGTGTGTGATGTTTCAGTAACAGCGTTGTTATGGTCAACAAACAAAAGTACAGAATCCTTTACTGAATTCATTAAGTACTTTTGTCTGATTATAGTAACAATGTTGTTACCAAAATGTTACACCCAATTAATATATTTTGGATTTTGTGTTATTACCTTGTAATTCTAATCTATAATTCAAATTGTACCTTATATAATCAACCATTAGTTGATATTTATTCTGACAGATGGCGCAAGCCATCAACAACTTTTAGTTGCACGATCAAGAGATGCCTTTTTCTTAATTACATATGGGGTTAAGACTTTATAACTGTAATATATGTGCCGTCACCCATGTCACTTAACAGAGAGATGTGTCCACAGACGCGGCTAAAGGAGCTCTACAAAAACCCTTCCATCCAGTTTGACCTCACCAGCTGCCAGTTCTCCTTCCACTACTGTTTCCAGAGCCTGGACCAGGCAAGGGTGATGATCCGCAACGCTGCAGAGTGCCTTCGTCCTGGAGGTTTCTTCATAGGGACCACTCCGGATGCCTATGACATCATGTGAGCCTCCCTTTCCTGACTGGAAGATCATCTACTATTCTATCTCTTTTTGTGCAATCACACCCATATACATGAGAGCCTTTATTAAGACATATAATCCTATACATTTTCTCAGCCTGCAACCCCAAGACATATTTTAATTTTTAGGGCATCCAGAATCTATTAAATTGATCTATTGATTTCTTCACAATGAGTATCTTTTTTATTTAAAAAAACGCTAGCTTTCAAGCGTTAATCGCTCTTCAACGGGCTTACTATAATATCGACTTGATCCCACCAGAAATATTTACAAAAATAAATTGTGAAGAAATCAATAGATCAATTTTATAGGTTCTGGATGCCCTAAAAATTAAAATAGACATATTCCATAAAATAGTTAAATTACAAACCCAAGACATATTATTGACTGTATTGACTCATCCATTGATGAGCTCTACTCTTCCCTGGCAGACACCATCAAAAGTCTCAAGCTTTACAAACTTGATACCTTAATATGATTGAGTGGAGATGAGAAAGAATAAGAAGATCCTATACATGGAATCTTCAAAAAAGAAAAGTTTTTTTTTTTTTTTTTAAGTAAAAACTATTTACATATATTGATAATAATGTGGGTTATATATACATAGAAAAACTTAAGTTATTTATAAAGGTCACCTCTCCTGTCAAAATAGACGTCAAAGCAAAATGCCATCTTTTGCAGTAGTCACAAACTAGCGGCCTCGGGTTGGTGACAAAGCCACAACACTAGCTTTGGCAAACTGAGAAGCGTCCACCTGGAGTCTATGGTTTTGGGCTAATGGCCTTCCTTAGTCTAGGGCGAACTTTTATTTCATGATATCCACCGGGGATCAAATGGAATCTTTACATGCTGTCAAAGAGATGCTAAGCTGGTAGAGTGGCTAGGCTAAATCTATGGCCAAAATATACGTGGAAATTTTGCCAATCAATAGATGGCGTCTAGCTTTGACGTCAATTTCAACAGAAGAGGTGACCGTTATCTCTTTAAATCAATATCCTCGAAATTTCCACCAAACCAAAAAAAAAAGTCGGTGGACGTGTGGGTAACGCGCTCAATTCCCGACAGTCATGAACCGGGATTGAATCCCGCGTTAAAAATTGTTTAATATGTGAACTTCACATATTATTCATTGTTCAATTATCATGAACTAGGTTGCTTTTGTTGAGCGGTACCTATTAATGTGATTTGAACCAGATAATTAAGTTAATGATAAGGTAAATTTTTTGGATTATAGATTAGAATCAGAAGGTTACCCAATCCTAATTATTTGAAATGTTTGTGATATTTCGTTAACAGCATTGTTACCATCATCAAATTACTGAAAATATACTAAAAGACCAAGTACTAAAAAATATTTGTACTTTGTCTGATGATGGTAACAGTGTTGTTACTGAAACGTGACAAATATTTCAATTACCTTGTGATTTGGTTTTGTCACTTTTTGATTCTAATTAAGTTAATCAGTCTTGTATATATATGTAATATTAAAATATTATTTTATTTGAAAATATATTTCATAGATACAAATACTGCTAAATCGACCGCCAGAGGTCATGCTTCCCCTATAAAAACTCATTGTTGTTCTTCCCCGCTGGCCGGCTAAAACCTTTGTACATTATGTAAATAATCTTTTGTTTTCCTTATTCTACTCGCCTTAAGCCAGGCAGTGCTTTTACCAAATTATGTTTATTATATAATCCTAAAGCTCAATTAAAACAATCTCATATCAAAACTATTTTCATTATTTTACTTTTCAAGATTATAGCCACGACTGCATCACCAATATCATTTAGTACCAAAAAGAACCAGCAAATAATTCCATACCATGATCCTCAAGATTATCAAAAATACAAGCAGAATATATTTTTTTTAATATAATATATATATACAGATTGGCATGAAAAATCCTGGGAAAACAAAGATATAAAATTTAGTAGAGTTTCATGCTCTAAGTTTACATAGTAATGATGATTGGTGGGTGACAAGCTACTGTATGTCTCCCTCTGTAGAGCTGACTGCTACAGGGTGCATCCTCAAGTGGGGGATAGGAAAACGACCTTCCTGCTGCGAAATATGCAGAATAACTGATGAATAAGCAGCCGTGGACCAATAGCAGCATTGTTAGAAGAGGAGAAAGACTTCTTTAAAAATCCTGAGTTCAACTGACCCGGTTGATAGACTTCTGCAAGGGTTCCTCTCCAGGGATGAGAAGCTGCGTCTGTACTCATGTTAGAATTGGCAGTAAAGGCTTCCATGTTAGGAATGGCCTCAAATCACAGGCAAAGTCAGACTTTCACCAAAGTGTGACTGGATCATGATCAACGAGAACTGTACCCCTACACCCCATAAAATGAGATCATAGCTCAAGGGGCATGGACTCATGGAATTTGTGTAATCTTTACACAAGGGGATAAGAAACAACAACATGTAATATCCATCTCTATTCAACATAGTAGTTGTTGGTATAACTTATTGGTTGTCTGGAGTCCTGGAGTCCCATCAGCCAGGTTCTGTGTTGTTGGAAGTTGACAGTTATCATCCTCTTTCTTTTAAAATACAATATAACGCGGCTGATGATTGTAAAACGAAAATTGAAATTATACCGCGAATGTTTCTTTTATAAAAATCGAAATTTATTTTCAAAGAGAAATAGCGACATTTCTAACTTTGAGGATGAGGTATGGAAAGGTGAAACATGAAGAGTAATGGCGAACGGAAAAATAAAAAGTGTCCAGGGGCGGGAACTTTTTATTTTTCCGTTCGCCATTACTCTTCATGTTTCACCTTTCCATACCTCATCCTCAAAGTTAGAAATGTCGCTATTTCTCTTTGAAAATAAATTTCGATTTTTATAAAAGAAACATTCGCGGTATAATTTCAATTTTCGTTTTACAATCCTCTTTCTTATTCCAGTAACTTCATTGATGGGTAAATTTTCTGTGGAATTTTGGCTTTTAGCAGATTAGAGATCACTACTTACATGGAGAACAGGCACTTTTTCTTCCAGCTCGAATATTGTAATTGTTGGTTGTTAGTTTACTACTTGTAATGCCAGCAGAAAGAAAGGATCCTGTCTCCTGTGTACCACTTGTCACACAACTGATCCCCACATGTCTGTGCCAGGCGGCGACTAAAAGCCTCTGAGGGCCTGAGCTTCGGCAACGAGGTGTTCTCTGTGACATTTGAGAACAAGGAGGAGTTCCCGGTCTTTGGCTCCAAGTACCACTACAAGCTGGATACAGTGGTGGACTGCCCAGAGTTCCTGGTCTACTTCCCAGCCTTCCAGCAGTGAGACACACTATATAAGGAAGCTCCCCCCCCCCCCCCCCCCCCCCCCGTATATATACAGTTATACCTGTCTATAGCGCCCCCTCTTGGGACTCACCAAAATAGGGTGCTATAGAGAGGGGGTGCTATAGACAGGTCACTTTTAATGTAAATCTCGCATCGTACTACGTATTTAAAATCGAGGACTATAGAGAGGAAGGCGCTATTTAGAGGGGGTGTTATAGACAGGTTTAACTATATATACAGTAGAATAATCCTTCACAATGATAAGGCACAATTTGGATTATAAACCAAAGACCAAATCTAAAATAAATAAATAGAGTTGATAAGGCACAATTTGAATTATAGATTATAAACACAAGGTAATAAGATTTATTTAGATTTGGTCTTATTACCTTGCGTTTAATAAATAGAGTTTTTTACTATCATCAAACAAAAGTACTGAATGAGACCAAATCTAATTAAATAAATTAGTGTGTGATGTATCGGTAACAATGCTATTACTGAAATGTCATACACTATTTATTTAAAACGACATTTGAAAATTATCCAGCATGTGTTTCTTTTAAACGAAATAATCGTTATTTCTCCTTAAAAATAAATTTCTATTTTTCGTTCAAAAGAAACACATGCGGGATAATTTTCAAATATCGTTTTACAATCATAAGCCACATTACATTGTATTATACTATTTATTTATCTATTTGGATTTTGTCTTTATTACCTTAGAACCCTTCACAATGTATTTCTAACAAAGTGTGAAAGTATAAAATACAGAAGTTAGCCTCAGTGAGAGAAATTGCACTCTTCAACAATATGTAAATATATTACATGTCGACACTGATGTTTCTAAGGAGTTAAAACACTTGTCTCTATATTGATGATATTTTATCCAAACTTTTATTTTTACATTAGAATTTTGACAATTAGGATAATTTTAAAAGTTTTTTTTTTTTCTTATCCCTAGTACACGTGGTACAGGCCATGATAATCATGGTGGGTAGTTAGCGACTGCTTTTACTGTAAGCGCACCACATGTCTACACATGTGAAAAGCAGTTCGACTTTGCACTTACAAATATGCCAGAGCTCCGTTTGGTTACTTGCACTCGCTGGTGGGGTTGGACTTTTGCAAGAATCGGAGGCCATTGGAGCATTTTTTTTTTTAAACAGAAAAAAAGTGTCCAATGCGGGAATCGAACCCGGGTCGTAGTGGTCGAAAACCAAACGGTTTAACCAACCTTCCACCGACCCCCATTTTCAAAGTAGTTGTTCTAAGGTATTAGAGGTGGCTGTGTTATGTAAGTCTAGTATGGTCAATTTTATTGTCTCACGTATCTCTAAAGGCCATGGTGACTATAGAGAGTAGAGTGATCTCCATGAAAGTTCTCTACAAAGGACAGTTTTTCATCAAGCATACCAATTTCACTAATTAGAAACTCTAGTAAGAGGACAACTCTCTCCCTAAAGGATCCTCTGGCTCCAGATGTCCTTCACAGAGAGGTAGTGCTACTGTAATATAAAGAATAAATAGTAATCATTGAAATTGAAATCATTTTGTGGATGGCTTTTCTTGATTTATCAAGAAATTGGGTTGGCCAAATATCAGGGAACAGGCTATATCAATGAATAGTTGATTTCTGTTTCACTAGATGGCGCTCTGCCTTCTGAAAAGCACATGTGCTCCTGGTCAGGATATGCCATTTTTTATTTTTAATATATATTATTGTTTCCCCACATCCACAAGCCCAAAGGCCACATGAAACCAGTATTATAATAGTGTGAAGCTATGTACAGTGAATAAATTCCCCACAATGCATACGTAAGCAGTTCGATCCCAGGTATTATTATTATCCCTAGTACACGTAGTACAAGCCATGATAATCATGATGTGTAGTAGTTAGCGAACTGCTTTTACTACAAGTGCACCACCACCACGTGTATGTAAGAAATCAGTTCAATTTTTGCACTTACAATTCAAATTGTGTCTTATCACTCTCATTAAGTGTTAACTTATTAATTTATGCAAAGATCAAACTTTGTCACTCACTTTCTAAATCCAATTTGAAGTTTACAATGTTCTACAAAGGGGAGACACATGTCCTGTAGTTGCATATCGTCTAACAATGAGTACAAGAAAATAATACATGAAAATAAGACCTAATCCAAATAATTTATTTGTAATATTTTCTTTCTTATTTTCTTGTATTATAATCTATAATCCAAATTGTGCTTTATCATCGTCTAACAATGGGGTTTTGGCAGCCTGGCAGAGCTCCATGGCCTGAAGCTGGTGATGAAGAAGAGGTTTGAGGATTTCTTCGCGGAGCAGCACGCCAAGAGCCATGAGAACCAGGTGCTGCTGAACCGCATGCAGGCCTTGGAGACCTATCCGCCCCACAACCACCCGGAGGATGCCCCAGTGCCGGAGCAGTATAAACATGCCGAGGACAAGGTGCGGCAAGTGGCATCGGAGCATCCCTTCTGGAGGAAGAAACTGGTGAGTTTCTATGCAACTCTCAATATGTAATTTAGAAGATGTCTCTTTGTTTTTAGCATCCGTTTTAACGAGAGAGGTTACCTTTTGTTGTTGTTGGGAAAATCCATCACTTTTTTTTACTTATTATTTTTTTACATTTATTTAGACATTAGGGAGGAGGTGAAAGATCACAGAAAAAAATCTGTTATTAAAAGAAAAATCCACGTTGTACATATTAGAGTTGAAATATGAAATTTTATGATATCTGATATTTTTCACTGCATCTTAAACACCCATCATAGTTTCCACCCACTTACTATATTATTGGACCTATATATAAAAATGAACTCTCCGATTACTGAACCTTCCCTTATCAAATTTTTAGTATGCAACATTGATCAGGTACAATTTGGATTATACATTAGAAACACAAGGTAATAAGACCAAATAAATAAATAGTGTGTGACGTTTTGGTAACAACGTTATTACCATCAACAAACAAAAGTACTGAATGAGAAAAATATCACATCAACTTGTTTACAAACTTGATAACAGTACTATTTGAAAGAATGCTGTATATTTTTTTTCATACTCAGTACTTTTGTCTGATGATGGTAACAACGCTGTTACAGAAACGTCACACACTATTTATTTGGATTTGGTCTTATTACCTTGTGTTAGTATGCAACACTTTTTAAGCTGTTGAAAGGTTTCAAGTATATTTATTTTTTGTGAGAGATATATATTTCTTTGTGTTCATTCTGTAATTATTCCCAAAAAAAAACTAACTATTATCAATGTGACAAAGAAATGTTTTTGTTTTTTTAATTAGGATATTCAGTAGAAATACCTCTCTATAAAAGACATCTAGTAACAGAGCCAAATTGTCCTTTAGAGAGAGGTATTCTCTTACTGGAAAGTTGCTAATTTTTTTTTTTTTTTAATGCCATTTTTGGTGATGAAAACATGTCTCTTATTGAGAGATGCCCTCTCATGGAGGTTTACTGTATTAAAATTGTTGAACAATGTGTTGTCATATTTGCATACTTACAGTGGCTGCTGTGCAGGGGACAATGAGCAGACAAGAATGGGAAGCCTTAAGTAAGTTTTCTTTTTGTTTTACCATTTGTCCTCTCACTTTCTTAGAAATGTTTGTTTTAAAAATACAACAACAATAAAAAAGTATTTGATAAGGCACAATTTGGATTATAGATTATAAACACAAGGTAATAAGACCAAATCCAAATAAATAAATAAATAGTGTGTGACGTTTCAGTAACAGCGTTGTTACCATCTTCAGACTTGATAACAGTAACTATTTAAAACATGCTGTGGTAAAAATTTTCATTCAGTACTTTTGTCTGAAGATGGTAACAATTCACACACTATTTTTTTATTTGGATTTGGTCTTATTACCTTGTGTTAATAAAAAGTATTTATTCAAGACTCTCGTCCCATACAGGATTAGATGGGATGTTTGTTTCAATATTCTACAGAGCTTAGGTGTATGCTGCCCACAGAGCTTAGGTGTATGCTGCCTACAGAGCTTAGGTGTATGCTGCCTACAGAGCTTAGGTGTATGCTGCGTACAGAGCTTAGCTGTATGCTGCCTACAGAGCTTAGCTGTATGCTGCCTACAGAGCTTAGGTGTATGCTGCCTACAGAGCTTAGGTGTATGCTGCCAACAGAGCTTAGGTGTATGCTGCCTACAGAGCTTAGGTGTATGCTGCCCACAGAGCTTAGGTGTATGCTGCCCACAGAGCTTAGGTGTATGTTGCCTACAGAGCTTAGGTGTATGCTTCCAACAGAGCTTAGGTGTATGCTGCCCACAGAGCTTAGGTGTATGCTGCCAACAGAGCTTAGGTGTATGCTGCCAACAGAGCTTAGGTGTATGCTGCCCACAGAGCTTAGGTGTATGTTGCCTACAGAGCTTAGGTGTATGCTTCCAACAGAGCTTAGGTGTATGCTGCCCACAGAGCTTAGGTGTATGCTGCCAACAGAGCTTAGGTGTATGCTGCCAACAGAGCTTAGGTGTATGCTGCCCACAGAGCTTAGGTGTATGCTGCCAACAGAGCTTAGGTGTATGCTGCCTACAGAGCTTAGGTGTATGCTGCCCACAGAGCTTAGGTGTATGCTGCCAACAGAGCTTAGGGACCCACTAGTGAGTGAAACTCATAATGCTTTAAGTGTTCTAGACATTTTTCCTTGGTCTCCCAAATTGTCTTCTTTTATTTCTCACTAGAAGCAAATAGCATTTGATTTGCCTAGGGTATGGGCTGAACAAATGGAAATATGCCTCTTTATCTGACACTAATTTGCATATTCCATAGTTGTGAAACTGACTCCTATACAACTCTCCTTGGTTATCGACCATTACAACCCTGGTTCGATTCCCGCATTGGACACTTTTTTTCTGTTTAAAAAAAAAATGCTCCAATGGTCCCCGATTTTTGCAAAATTCCAAACCCACCAGCGAGTGCAAGTAACCAAACGGGGCTCTTTTCACATATGTAGACATGTGGTGCGCTTACAGTAAAAGCAGTCGCCTTCTTCTACTCACCATGATTATCATGGCCTGTACCACATGTACTACGAACAAGGCACCTTTGTTGGCTGGTATTGTGATCAAGGGCCGATCTGATCTGCTCCATGGACAAGACACCACCACATTTACTAGGGATAAGCAAAAAAACACTCTCAAAGTTTGATCCCTAGTTGCCAGGAAACATCCGTACAATAAATGGAATGTGGAAATAAACCTGTTGTTGAATAATCCAAATATTCTGGAGACTCCTACACACAACTCAGTTTCTACAGATTGTATAGTGTAAACTTACTTTTAAATAAATAGAGACAGTAGTTAAAACTAAAATAAACAAGAACTGGAGGATCCCACCTAAATAAAGCTGATACAGTGGAGTGAACCCAGGAGGAGCTCTGAACATCAGACAGCATCAAACAACAAGATTTAGAACAGGCCATCTAAAGCCATTGAAGATAGAAAATAACAACAAAATATACCCCACTTGCCCCAAAATGTAGCTTGGCACCTGCAGCTCCAGAACACATTTTGGCTTGCATTAGATGCACTAAACAGGACCTTTGGGAGAGGTTGCTGCTTATCATAAAACAGCCCCAGGATCATGAACTCATGGAATTTGTGTAATCTTTGCACAATGGGATAAGAAACAACAGGAAATCTTTGGACATATGTACCAGGGGAATCCATGTAAGAGACAAATTGTGTAAAGGCTGTACAGTTGTTTATGTTGTTGTTGTTTCTTATCCCCTTGTGTAAAGATTACAGAATTCCATGAGTTCATGCTCCTCGAGCTGTTTTATGATAAGCATGTTGTTTCTTATCCCCTTGTGTAAAGATTACACAAATTCCAATGGAATGGGGTGTAGGGGTGCAGCTTTTGTGCCTTTGTTTATTGGTTATCTATGGTAATTATGTTAATAGATTTTAATAATAATCAGCCTCATGGAATTTGTGTAATCTTTCCATAAGAAGGACACATACCAGGGGAATCTATGTAAGAGACGAATTGTAAAGACTGTACAGTTGTAAACACAAGGTAATAAGACCAAATCCAAATAAATAAATAGTGTGTGACATTTCGGTATCAGCATCGTTACCGAAACGTCACACACTATTTATTTATTTGAATTTGGTCTTATTACCTTGTGTTTATAATCTATGATCCAAATTGTGCCTTATCACTGTACAGTTGTCTTTGTTTATTAGTTATCTATGATAATGATGTGGTAAGCTTTTAGTAATCATTCTCTTATGTTTCCTTTATTCTGCTGGTTATTAACACCTTCTGTGCAGCTCTCTACATTGTCTTTGCCTTTGTCAAAGTGGATGACAGTCAGCCACAGAGCTGAGGTATCACTATGGCTCCTGGAGTCAGGCCAGGGATTGCTCTACGGGCTTCCTAGACAACTTATGCAACCTCTGTGTAACACACACACAAGCAGTTATATAGAAATTCTTTGTATATTTTTTTAAAAGGAGAACTCTATGGCAACAACTTTTTTTTACCCTTATTTTTTAAATTGATTCAACCCTTTTTTTTTTTTTTTTTTTTTTTTTTTAATGTAATAAAAGTTTTTTTTTTTTTTATGAGAGAGAGAGAGAAGAAAAAAAAAAGTTTCTTAATGAATAAAAAAAACTTTTAAAACGAATGTTTCACGAGAATGATATTCAGCTATGTGGCCACAGTTATAACTTAATTTAAAAGCTTTATGGGAGGAAGGTATAAAGTAGCATTTCTCAACTTTTTTTTTTCGGTCCGGTATAAAATTGGAAAAAAAAAAAAATTTCCACAGATACATTTTATTTTTAAACAAAAAAAAAAAAGAACCTGACAAGATATTAAAGAATTATTACACATAGTTGAAATTCCTCTTTATTTTGTAAAAAAAATATGCAACACATAAAAATTTATTTATTTATATATATATATTTTTTAAACACATAAGGTACATTGATAAGGCACAATTTGGATTATAAACACAAGGTAATAAGACCAAATCCAAATAAACAAATAGTGTGTGACATTTCGGTAACAATGTTGTTACTGAAACGTCACACACAATTTATTTATTTGGATTTGGTCTTATTACATAAGGTACAATTCAAGAACACGATATTGTTTTCTCATTCAGTACTGAAGATGATAACAATGGTGTTACAGCTTGAGGAGCGTGAACTCATGGAATTCCTCTAATCTCTCTTTACACAAGGGGATAAGAAGCAACAACCTGCTGTAACCAAGATGTCACACATTATTTATTTATTTTGGAGATTTGGTCTTAATACCTTTTATTTTTGTTAACACGGACAGGTACTCAGAGGTATTGGCCATAAATTTCCACGGGCCAATTGTCAGTCCAGCAGACTTCCCTGGTTTAAACCATGTTTTAGCAACCAAGATTTTATTATTCCAGGTGAATTCTCCAATCTACAGCCATAGTCTGGTTGTAAGACCTTGTTTTACTCTCTTCTCTTTGATAAGGCACAATACTAGATTATGAGAAAAATTATTTTAAGAGACAATTTAAAGAAGCATTTTTCATTCAAAAGAAATGTGCAACAATTAACAGAATGGAAGAAAGAGGAAATATCAATGTTATTTATAGATATGCTTTTAATCTATATATATAAAATTGAATGTCTGTCTGTCTGTACTCTATAGATTCAAAAACCATACATCCAATCGCCGTGAAATTTTGGGATATTATTAGGTATATCACCGGGAAGGTTTTTGAAAAATAATTTCATGAATATTTTGAATATCCTTAGAGTTATTTGCAGATTTGTAGATTTAACTCGCAAGCAGCGCCCCCATTGTGACGATGATAACAAGTTTTCTTATCACTAAGTTTGTTATCTTAAATATTATTTATCAAAAGTAAGATTATCTCAGGATGACACGGCAATTTATTTGAGACAAGAATAATGATACAATTCCAAGGCGAAGATACTATTCCTTTAACTTCCAATTACCGAGGGAACCAATTAATATTGATTTTATTCAACTTATCGAGTATTTTTCAAGGGACCGGGAAAAAATGTTCACTAGATAAAACTATGATTTTCTAATGTAGAAAATTAGGAAAGACAAAATTCAGGATGACACGGCACACAGGGGCCGGGAAAAAATGTTCACTTTATCGAGAGATTCAAATTTACGAGTTTCAAATTATCAAAATATATCTTTTTTTTTTTATAAGTTTTTAGAGAATTGTTTTAACAAATGTTCGCTAGACAAACCTTTACTCGGGTAAAACCACGGGCGAAGCCGGTTAACAGAATGGAAGAAAGAGGAAATATCAATGATATTTATAGATATGCTTTTAATTATATCTAAAAAAAAATTTAAAAATTCTAAGAATAATTATCTGTGTTTCTTATCTGTTATCTTGTTTACACACTTGATAACAGTAACTATTTAACCCTTTAAGCACCAGGCAAGACGTATCGTTTTGATGTGACTTGATGCTCCTTTTCTCTTAAAAAAAAAATCGAATGAATATTAATTAATTGTATTTTAAAGCGTATATTCTGTTGCATTGTGTTTCATATGTTTGTATGAATCATAAAAGTGTTTATTAAAAAAAAAATTAAAGAATAGTTTGATATCTTTTGAAGGCTAAAAATAATCAGGAATGGCCTTGAAAACGGCCGGCACCTAAAGGGTTAAAACATGCTGTGGTAAAATTTCTCATTCAGTACTTTTGTCTGAAGATGGTAACAACGCTGTTACCGAAACGTCACACACTATTTATTTATTTGGATTTGGTCTTATTACCTTGTGTTTTCTCTCTTCATTAAGGATTTTTATGGGGGGGGAAAAACAATGCGGTGGTTTTTGCATTTGTCTTCCATATCCATATGGCATTGACTGGGTGATAACTTCATCCATAGAAACCATTTCCAACTTCCAGGACAACTGAGTGTCCTCCTCAATTTTAGGATAAAATCCAGATATTTGATTGGCCCCCTCCTAGGGGATAGATGTTGTCTGCCAGGTTGTTGTTTCTTATCTCCTTGTGCAAAGATTACACAAATTCCATGAGTGATCTCATGGAATGGGGTGTAGGGGTGCAGCTTTCGTTGATCATTGGCACCATGATCCAGGCACACTTTGATGAAAGTCTGATTTTGCCTGTAATTTAAGGCCATTCCTAACATGGAAGCCTTTGCTACCGACTCTAACATGAGTACAGACGCAGCTCCTCCGTATCCCTGGAGAGGACCCTTGCTGAGGTCTATCAACTGGTTCAGTTGAACTAAGGATTTTTAAAGAGGTCTTTCTAATAATGTCTGCCATGTGGAGACCCCAGGTTTTGTCTTCTTAGGAGTTGGAGAAAATGAGTTTGTAAAACACATTTTTGCCAAGAATGGTGTTGGAATATTACACAGAGTAGCTATAGATCGTTTTTGGATCTCTTGTATGTAATTATTGTTCTTTGTGTTTCACACATAGATATTAAGTTTGCGCAGAGGCGATATTGTAGCCAGTGAGGAACTTCCGATTATTGCTAGTTGAAAATTTTATCTAAGTTTGTTTCGTATCCTTGCTATTAATATTCAAAATTAGAAGGTTAAGAAATAATACTATGTTTAATAAATCAAATAGCAGTTAATCCCCAATCTCTTGATATCAATAATCAGATATTCATAAAAATCATTCCCCTGTTCAAACTGACATCCACCATTGCTACCGACCTCCATTGTGTCTTTCTTGACGGTCCAGTGACGCTGGGATTTCTCCAGCTCGTGCAGAGTGTGGTGGAGGGAGATGTAGTCCTGGACTGAGGGCAGACTTTGGTCCTTCCACCTGCCCATGTCCTCCACCAGGTGGCGCTCCCTGCTTGTCACCTAGGACAGACAACAAACTAGCTGAGACAATCTGATTGGTGCTGGTAAAATATCAATTTTAAATAAATATATAAATACTAGACGGGTGACCCGGGCTTCGCCCCGGGATTGACCCGTGTGCATATCTACCCGAGTGATATATATTTAGATAAGATTTTTTTTTATAATTATTTGTTATTAGCATTATCTATTTGTTTGCATCAGCATAATTTAATCTAATCTTTAATAGAGGGCGCTGTTGGTGAGCTAAGTAGAATAATTTGAATATATAGTTTTAATAATTGATTTATATATTTTTTTTAAATAGCCTATCGTCTTCCCCCGTATTTTTTTACCTATGTATGGAAATTTTGGTTTGAATTAGTGAACTACTGCGAATTTGTATACCGGACATACAAACCAACAAACATTGATTTTTATATATATAGATGTGGTGCCTTGTTCCGCACCATAACAGAAGAGAAGATTCCTTTCTGGCCTCATCTGGTCACATTTATTTGTATTCTATGTTTAAAAGTATTAAACACGGTGAATTGCTCTGGAATAACTCTTGTACACTCAGGACAAAACTTAAGGAAGTGGAAAGTCTTTGATGCTGCCGGCTGTCTATTTTTTTTAAGGAGACGAAGTAATTTGGTTCACACTTAGTTATCTTGTAGGTCTTCAATAAAGGTAACTGCGTATAAAATATCTTTCAGAGTTATTGTCTGAATCCTGATATACATGCTAAAAGGTACAACTTCCTTAAATTTTATCCTTAAGTGTACTTAGGGCATATTTCTCCATTTGATATAAGTTGTTGTTGTCGTGTCCAAAGAAGAGTCTCAGATGTCTCCATGCATCTCCATCACAGCAGCAGCAATATCCACTATCTTGGGTGTGTAAAGCTGTTGCTCTGGGTCTAAGTGAATATTCTGCAAGGCTGCGGCCATTGCTGGGCATGAGAATATGTGAGTAGGTGTTAGTTCCACACCAGGACAGTTGTTGCATGTCCTATAGGTTCTTGTGCCATCTGGATGTATTGTCATTCCTTTATAGTGTTTTGTTCTGAGTGTTGTTATAGTTTTTGTCAGTTTTCTCTGACATGATATAAGTTAATATTTGCTAAATGTATTACTTTATATTAGGGAGCATAACCAGCCTGGCACAATTGTAAGATGGCTCCCGGCAAGCTTCGGGTGTTTCCTAATGTTGGGTGTTGTAGAACTACATCTATAGTACAGCAAACTTACACTCATGGACAACACTTAAAGAAGTTGTACCTTTTAGCATATATATTGGGATTTAGACAAATAACTCTAAAAGATATTTGATACACAATGATCTTTATTGAAGACACACGCGATAACTAATTGTGAACCTAATTACCTCTGGCTTCTTTTAAAAAAATAGATAATCTGCAACATCAAAGACTTTTCCACTTCCTTCAAGTTTTGTCCATGAGTGTTTTTTTTTTTTTTTTGCTTATCCCTAGTACACGTGGTACAGGCCATGATAATCATGGTGGGTAGTTAGCAACTGCTTTTACTGTAAGTGCACCACATGTCTACACGTCCATGAGTGTAGTTTCTAATAGGTGTAATTTGGGTAATGGAAACTGTTCTTTATAGAGAGGTGAGGTCTGTAGTTCTCGTGTGGAGGTTGTTCTACTGTATTTCCAACATGACATGGTAGGTTTGCCAGTTGGCCACCACAAGAGCATATTATGATACCACGCGCACATTTGTAAGTGCAAAGTCAAACTGCTTTTCACATGTGTAAACATGTGGTGCACTTACAGTAAAAGCAAGCCCTAACTACCCACCATGATTATCATGGCCTGTACCACATGTACTAGGGATAAGCAAAAAAAAAAAAAATGATACCACGCTATCATCTAGTTAGAGAAAAAAACTTGAATTAAAAAATCTTGGATGGATTATCTCCTTAGACCATAGTCTTCTCTACCATTGATGATATGGTAGTTGGTCTGGTCCTATGTTAATTCTGACTCTATATTGTTGTGGGTCAACAAGTAGCTGACTGGATGGTGCATGTGACAGGAAAAATATTATATTTTTGTTGTTAATTGATTAGTTTATTCTTTTATTATTAGTTATTTAATCAAAAACGGCACAACAGAAATGATGGGTATTATTGTATTTGACTGTTGACCACAGTTTTGGTAGGAACATGTTAGAGATAACTCGGCAGTTATCTTTAGACCCTCGATCAAGATACACTGTGACGGAAGATTATTTAACATGTCCTTTCTCAGCTACAACCCCTCCTATACTCAGTCTGACAAGACCCGGAACTCAACGACCTTCTTAGACCGGATCATGAACCCAGCATTGAACCAGGCCTTGGTGACCATGGCCCACTCAGATGATAGAGCACTTCCCCAAATAAACCCACTTACATCCTTGTCTCATCAATATGATCTGGAGGTAATGTTGGGGACTCACTGTCCGCAGGTTGTCAATCTTGGCAGTCAGGGATTGGCTGAATCTCTCCTGGGACTGTAGGGACTCCTGAAGCTGTGAGATCCTCGCTGTGTGGGTGTCAATGGCTGCCTGGACCAGCCCACTACATGATAGACACAACGCTGTTACTGAAACGTCACACACTATTTGGATTTGGTCTTATTACCTTGTGTTTATAATCCAAATTATGCCTTATCAGTACATGATAGAATCACTGTTAACATAATGCATGCCATCTGTTATACAAAATGTAAACTATTTTGATGCATATGATTCTTTTTTAAATAGAATAATGTGAAAAAAACTAAAGAAAAAAAAATAAAAGATAAAAAGATCAGGTGTTGAAATCAATATTAAAAATGGCATATCCTGACCAGGAGTACATGTCCCTTGGCAGAGCTGACTGCTATAGGGCGCGTCCCCAGGTGGCGGATAGGGGAACGACCTTCAGATATGAAGGCCAGCTGCGAAACAAGCAGAATAACTCTGACAAATAAGCAGTCGCGGACCAACAGCAGCATTGTTAGAAGAGGAGTAGACCTCTTTAAAAATCCTGACTTCAACTAACCCGGTTGATGGACCTCAGCAAGGGTCCCACTCCAGGGATACGGAGGAGCTGCGTCTGTACTCATGTTAGAGTCGGCAGCAAAGGCGTCTGCTTCCATGTTAGGAACGGCCTTAAACTACAGGCAAAGTCAGACTTTCACCAAAGTGTGCCTGGATCATGGTGCCATGATCAACGAAAGCTGCACCCCTACACCCCATTCCTAGCTCGAGGAGCATGAACTCATGGAATTCGTGTAATCTTTACACAAGGGGATAAGAAACAACAACAACAACAGGAGCACATGTGCTTTACAGAAGGCAGAGCGCCATCTGGTGGAACAGAAATCAACTAAACATTGATTTAGCCTGTTCCCTGATATTTGGCCAACCCAATTTCTTGATCTATGAATTATCAAGAAATTGGGTTGGCCAAATATCAGGGAACAGGCTAAATCAATGTTTAGTTGATTTCTGTTCCACCAGATGGCGCTCTGCCTTCTGTAAAGCACATGTGCTCCTGGTCAGGATATGCCATTTTTAATATAGAATAATGTTTGGAAAAAAATTTGAACATTGAATTCCAACATAAAGAAAAGAAATGATAATGGACTGAGATGGAAAACAAAAAAACTAAGAAATCCAAACTATTTTTGAGGCTTATGATTATTTTTTATTAAGGTGGAAACATCAAGCCACCAGGAATAAGTTTCTTTAAAAAAAAAAAATTATTCACAAATCTTTCTAGCTTTTAGGCATGGAAGGATAAACTACAGGATAAAATAGATCATTGTGTTCTTCATTATATTACTGTATTAGAAACATGAGGTAATAAGACCAAATAAATACACACTATTTATTTATATTTGGTCTTATTACGTTGTGTTTACATTCAACAACCCCCCCACCTTCCTCAGAATTTTCAGTTGAATTAAAGAGATGATATGATAAACACAAGGTAATAAGACCAAATAAACAAACACCCATCATCAACTAGGGACCTGCAGAGATTTGAGGCTGTGGGAGGCTGCGATGTCTTTGTTCTTGAGATCCTGGACCCAAGCTGATTGGTCATCTAGCTGTTGTAGGAGACTCTTGTTCTGGAGGTGCAGGTGTTGCAGGTCCACCTCGCGTATGTCCTGGCACATCTCCCGTTTCTGCGCAAACAACGTAGCGCAATCTACCACCAGGGAGGTCACCCAGCTACTCACATCTGTGATGGTCTGGTAGATGGACTTGGTCTTGAAGGAGAGGTGATGGCACGCCATGCGCAGGTTCTCTATCATGATCCTCTGGAACATGGCTAGGATTGGCTTAGCTTGGTGATGATGCATCTATGGTAATTGCATGGTATTCTGCAGTGGTGGCAGAGACGCCATATTCATTGTACATAGTAATTATCTTTTTTTAAATAGTGCAGACTGTGCACTTTAGCATGTATAGACAAGATGTCAATAAAATTGTTTTAATTGTCAATTGTTTATGGCATACTGTGATAAGGCACAATTTGGATTATAGATTAGAAACACAAGGTATTAAGACCAAATATATAAATAGTGTGTGACATTTCTGTGACAGAGTTATCAAAATGTCACATAGTATTTTATTAGGATTTGGTATTATTACCTTGTACCTTTTTTAACTGCTCTCTGGGAATAGGACAGCTCTGTCTAAAGGACACTTTGTCTCTGGAACTAGATGTTGTCCTTTACAGGGAGATCATACAGTAACAGAATGACAAATCCTAATTACTAAATTTACACATTTCCGTAACATCATCACTGTCATTGATAAGGCACAATTTGGATTATAGATGATAAACACAAGGTAATAAGACCAAATAAATAAATTGTGTGTGATGTTTGGGTAACAACACTGTTACCGAAACGTCACACACTATTTATTTATTTGGATTTGGTCTTATTACCTTGTGTTTATCATCACTGTCAAAAGTGGGCCATGAGTGTGGTTAGAAGACCTGTGGATGTTGCAAGGTTAGAAATGTGGGTTACCCTCTTTAACATTAATTGAAGAATACACAGGTGTGGACAGAATAATCTTTTTTAAGGAACGACAAGTCTAATACTATAGAAGATACACAAGTCGTGGAGAAGAGCTTCTTTATACAGGGTGTACCAGGTAAATTGGGACTAACTTTGACAGTCCATAAAACAAAAACTACTTGAGATTAAAAACTTGTTTTTTTTTTCATTACGTAGCCATATTCATGTAAAATGCAACAGTACATGTGTGCGCAGTGTAGTGATGAAGAGTAACCGAGAATTTGAAAATCGAGCTGCCATCATCGTTGCTCTGCGCGCCGGAAGGAGCCCCAAAGAGATAGTGGATTTTCTTAAGTTGCCCAAAACCACTATTTATCGTGTCAAGAAGCAGTTTGATGAGGCCGACAGTAACAAAGAGGGGATAGCTACAAGGAAAAAGCACTCGCGTCGATCGGACAGGGTAAGAGGCGAAGAATTTGTCAAAAATGTCAAGGAGAAGATTGATGGAAACCCTGGGAAGAGCATGAGGGCCATAGCCAAGGAAATGGACGTTGGCTCTATGACAATTGTCAGAACTATCCATGAGGACCTTGGTCTCAAGTCTTATGCCCTTCGGAAAGGTCAGTTGCTGACTGAGAATATGAAGAATAACAGAAAAGGAAAGGCTGCTGCCCTCCTCAACAACCTGAAACACGACTCTTTTGGCATGCTAAGGTTCTTCTCTGACGAAAAGAACTTTGACGTGGACCAAAAGGTAAATCCCAGGAATGATCGCTGGATCTGTAAAGACCCCTCAGAGATACCTGTCGTGATGCACACGAAATTTCCTGCCTCCGTAATGGTCCTTGGCGTTATCAGCAGTGAAGGTGATGTCATGCCTCCCCATTTCTTTGAGAAGGGCCTTAGGATGAATGCTGACACCTACATCAATGTTCTGGAGACCGTTGTGAAGCCTTGGATGGACATGGTGGCCGCAGGAAGGAAGTATGTCTTCCAACAGGACTCAGCTCCAGCCCATAAGGCAAAAAAGACACAATCGTGGCTGACACTTAACGTCCCTAGTCACTGGGGTCCTGATATTTGGCCCCCTAATTCTCCAAATTGCAATCCCCTCGACTACTATGTATGGGGCGTTGTTGAGAGAGATGTCAACAAAGCTCCTCATACCACCATCCAGTCTGTCAAGAAAGCAGTTCACACGGTGATGACCCAAATGGACAAGGTCATCGTCGCCAAGGCCTGTGCTTCATTCCGCACTCGCCTCGAGACTGTTGTAACTAATAATGGAAACTACATTGAATAAATAAAAACTATATCCTTTTATCTACTACTGTGTCAAATTTCATTCGGATATTTTAATTTTTACTTGCAAAAAATTTCAGTTAAAATACCATTGTTGAAATTCCCAATTTACCTGGTACACCCTGTATAAGAGGACAATCTTGGCGTACAGGCCTTCTTGAAGGACATCTTGTCTGAAAGTACTACCTCCATGATACTCATGCTCATTTGCAAAAAATGACCATTTGGACTATTTAGCAACTCTCTGGTAAAAGGACACCTTAGGCTCTTCAATTAGGTGTTTACAAATGTCCTTTATAGAGAGTTTTTTTACTGTACACTGAGAAATATACTGGTGGTGCATGTAAGTATGTAAAGTAAGAAAAAAGACATTTTCTGATTATGCAACTATAAGTTTCTGAAAACTCCGCCTTTGCCGCTCCCAAGCCCGGATGAAAAAGGAGGAGGGGGAGCAGTAACAAGCTCTCTAAAAAAACCTGGGTTCAGCTGGCCCGGCTGATAGTACCCTGTAAGGGCTCCTAATCTAGGAATACAGGATGAGCAGCGTTTGTACTCCATGTTAGGAGTGGCTGCACATGGCGTCTGTTCCTCATGTCAGAGGCGGCCATTTCTTTTGGAGCTAAGTCGGCCTGCCACTGAGTAGTGCTCCCAGTCTTAATGACAAAGGCAGACGCATTCTACTTCACCCAGTCATGGTGGTTGTCAAATACCATCTGGGGTCACAACTTGATACCCTAATGATTGAGTGGAGATAAGAAAGAAGAAGAAGAAGTTTCTGATGGCTTCCGCCATCTGTCGGATATTTTAGTTGTTCAATCAGGAGATAACTTTTTTCTTAATTTATCTACACTTGATCCCAGTGCATTTTTTTTTAAATTTATATGACTTCATTAACCAGTAATTTATTTAGTAAGTGCAAAGTCGAACTGCTTTTTTACATGTGTTGATATGTGGTGCAGTCGCCTACTTCTACCCACCTATCATGGCCTGTACCACGTGTACTAGGGATAAACAAAAAAATATATATGTGTTTAATATTTCAGACATTTCAATGACTTGGTGTCACTCTCCTAAGGGGGAATGAATGTCAGGGGGATAAAAACTGATGAAGCCATATAATTTTCCAAACAATCTTCCAATCAACAAAAGATCTTTAAAAAAAAAAAGTTCACTTTTGTACAATTTTTGAATAATGATAAAGCACAATTTGGATTATAGATTATAATACAAGAAAATGGGGGGTCGGTAGAAGGCTGGTTAAACCGTTTGGTTTTCGACCACTACGACCCGGGTTCGATTCCCGCATTGGACACTGTTTTATGACTTTAAAAAAATGCTCCAATGGCCCCCGATTCTTGCAAAAGTCCAGCCCCATCAGTGAGTGCAAGTAACCAAACGGGGCTATGGCACATTTGTAAGTGCAAAGTCGAACTGCTTTCACATATGTAGACATGTGGTGCGCTTACAGTAAAAAAGCAGTCGCTAACTACCCACCATGATTATCTTGGCCTGTACCACGTGTACTAGGGATAAGCAAAAAAAAATACAAGAAAATAAGACCTAATCCAAATAATTTAATAGTGTGTGATGTTTCAGCAACATGATGGTGACAATGCTGTTGCTGTCACTAATAAATTATTTGGATTAGGTCTTCTTGTATTATATTTTTAAAAAAGTAAGTTGTCTCACCTTGTTCTTGTCATGTTTCCTGATAGCCAGGATGAGTTTCTCTGCCTTGATCTTGTTGGTGGCCGGGTTGACGTGGTCAGTGCAGGTCTGTTCAAACTGACACAGCGACTGCTGGGCTTCTTGGATGGCCAACTCACTCTCCTGCAGCTTGCTCTGCCGCACAAATCACAAGGAATTTGGAAAATTGGGTTATCAGGAGAGTCTTATGGTTTTCTAAAAATACTGCTTAGTATGTTTGATTGCAATGTTTGGTAATAGTTTTTATTCTTTTATCATTTTGGCAAAGACTTTTTATGTTAAATAGAATATAAACACAAGGTAATAAGACCAAATCCAAATAAATAAATAGTGTGTGACGTTTCGGTAACAGCGTTGTTACCATCTTCAGGCAAAAGAACTCACCCTTTTAATGCTGTGTTTTCTCAACTTCTTGAAGTAGAGGAGAGCTTCAGGATACAGAACTCTTTAAAATAGAATCTTCAAGTGTGATGGCTTAGCATCAACATTGATATTCCCTTTGATAGATGGTAACAACGCTGTTACCAAAACGTCACACACTATTTATTTATTTGAATTTGGTCTTATTACCTTGTGTTTTTATGTTAAAGTATAGTTAACACGGTCTTTATTCATAATACAGTCAAACTTGGATAATTCAAAGCCCAAGGGACCAAAAAAAAAAATTTTGAATTAAAAACGGAAATTCTATTTATAGTAAATTCTAGGGTCTCGGTGCTCTTTGCTGATGATCACCCCAGAATATTTAAAACAGATGGATGGACATGCGAGATTTGCAAGACAAGAATGGAGCCGGGGCTACATCACCATATACTGTCATGTATGGGGCTGAAAGATGAACGAGAAGTGCTCCTCAGTGAAATAGGTTTTGAGGGACTCTCTTTGGAGCTCCTATTGAATGAGGTGGTGAGAAACAGAGCTGGAGCTTTTGCGTTGTTCAAATTCTGGAAGACGGCTGAAGAGAAGAGGAGGCTATATACATAATCTAATTGATGTAAATAATTATATGCAAATAATCTATGTCAGGATTAGAATGACGAATCCTGTATGGGACTTTGATTCCAGTAAAAGGCTTGTTGCTGCTGTTGTATATAGTCACAGTGTAGAAAATACTATACTATACCTACTACATATAGGTTTCTCTCTGTATTCTTAGTTCTCTTCTCTTCAATTACTCTGTAAACTGGCGAATCCTATATAGGACGAGAGGTCCGCAATAAAGGCTTTTTGTTGTTGTTGTTGTTGTAAATTCTAGAGACCAAGATAAATATTGGAATTAAAGATGTTCCAATTATCTGAATTCTACTGTATATAAGGAGTGCTTTTATAGATTTTTTTTTTAGTTAAATAGCATTTGCGATCAAACTAGGGTTTAATGAACTGGTTTTATTCTTTCTGCACAGCCTGGGGTAAAATATCTTGTACAACAGTGGGCTACTAGCAGAGTTCAAATCCAAGTAAGAACTGCAGAGTGGTCATAGTAAATTGCTTCACACACAATCCCAACCAGTTTTTTTTTTTTTTGCTTATCCTTAGTACACGTGGTACAGGCCATGATAATCATGGTGGGTAGAAGTAGGCGACTGCTTTTTACTGTAAGTGCACCACATGTCTACACATGTGAAAAGCAGTCAGACTTTGCATTTACAAATGTGCCAGAGCCCCGTTTGGTTACTTGCACGAATGCAAGAAACCTTAGAAATGCTAACCTAATATAACCTAAAAATCTAGACAGCCGTTCCCAGATTTATCAGCACATGGCAGAAACACAGCATTCATTTGATTTCACAGACACCCAATGTATTTACAGTAACATAAGCGGAAAATATCAACGACTGGTCCTGGAGGCTTTGGTTTCCAATAAAATTCCAAGCCTCAATAGAAAAATAGAACTACCCCCGCAGTACATAGCTTTTTGTAATAGCATGGACCCCGCATAGGGGAGTTTAACCTCAAGTGTTTTCCCGAATTATGTATATATTTTATTTGTTTCAAACTTATTTTAAACTGAATTTCTCGCTCGCTCTCTGGGTGTGTTGATGCGTGCTTGTTCGTGGCAATTCCGCTTTAATTTTAATTTTCAAATCTTACTTAGGTGGATGTATTTACCTCTCCACATATTTTATTTTTTTGGATTACCTGATGAAAAGCATTTTGCTTGAAAGCTTGTAATTTTAATAAAAAGAAACTCACCACGCTATATTTTCATTTTCTCTTTTAACTTTTAAAACGTGGCTAAAGTATGCCTAAAAATCTATCTAAGAATCTACTAACCAAAGAAACCTTAGAAATGCTAACCTAATATAACCTAAAAATCTATCTAAGAATCTACTAACCAAAGAAACCTTAGAAATGCTAACCTAATATAACCTAAAAATCTATCTAAGAATCTACTAACCAAAGAAACCTTAGAAATGCTAACCTAATATAACCTAAAAATCTATCTAAGAATCTACTAACCAAAGAAACCTTAGAAATGCTAACCTAATATAACCTAAAAATCTATCTAAGAATCTACTAACCAAAGAAACCTTAGAAATGCTAATCTAATACTGCTAGTCTAATTACTTTCTACCATGTATATACTTGAAGTTGAAAACCCCAACATTCTATGATTATCAATGGGAAATGTAGAAACAAATAAAGATGAAGAAAGAGGGGGAGGGTTTTACATTGAGGTTGAGCAAGGTGTTGTGCTGGCATCTCTCGGCCTGTTCCAGGAGAAACTGGAGGTTCTCCAACTCCATCTTGGCCAACATCAACTTCTGGAGTGAGGAGAGGGCTTCCTCCGGGGCCTTGGTCTTACGGCCTGCAGCACCACCCCTTCCCCATGATCACCACACTTAATCCAGACTTAAGTCTAGTCATCTACAGGCAATGACTTTCCAGAATGGTTGCAAGGTTTTCCCACTATGTACTAAGTGTCAACCTGCAACTCCAAAATACATTATTGACTGTATTGACTCATCCATTGATGAGCTCTACTCTTCCTCGGCAGACACCATCAAAAGTCTCAAGCTTTACAAGCTTGATATCCTGATATGATTGAGTGGAGATAAGAAAGAAGAAGACAACACTTAATTACACTCATGGACAAAACTTAAGGATTGGAGACTGCTGTCCATAACCCCTCTCTCTCCCATAATACAATTTCTTGTGAGGAAAGAATGCCAATGTGGGTAATTCCTATTGTCCTCTTGCATGGGATGGATTGGCGACTTAGCAGAAGGAACAGAAAATAACTGGTAATTATGGAAAGATAATTCATTGTGCTCAAAACTTGATGGAAATAACACTCATGGACAAAACTTAAGGAAGTGGAAAATATTTGATGTCGCCAGTCATCTATTTTTTTTCTTCTTTTGAAGCAGGCAATTTTATTTACACTTGGTTATCTTGTGTTATTTGTATTACATAGTCCTGTAGAAAGGCAGAGAAAGCTTGAGATTACATTGATAAAAAGAAACTCCAGAAACCTGTCGTATTATTTTATATTTAGGAGATTTAAATCAAGTAAAATGTAAATACTACATATATATCATTTTGAAAATAGAGCAATCCATAAATAAATCTTTAATTAAAAAGGCATATATTGGATCAAGATAAGGTAATAAGACCAAATCCAAATAAATAAATAGTGTGTGACATTTCGGTAACAACGCGGTTACCGAAACGTCACATACTATTTATTTATTTGGTTTTATTACCTTGTTTTATAATCTATAATCCAAATTGTGTCTTATCAATTGGATCAAAATATCATTTATTTTACCGTTTACCAATTGTTGGTAAAATAAATGATATTTTGATCCAATACATGCCTTTTTAATTAAACATATATACGTATGAAAAAACGAAAGAAAAAATAAAAGATAAAAAGATCAGGTGTTGAAATCAATATTAAAAATGGCATATCCTGACCAAGAGAACAAGTGCTTTACAGAAGGCAGAGCGCCATCTGGTGGAACAGAAATCAACTAATCATTGATTTAGCCTGTTCCCTGATATTTGGCCAACCCAATTTCTTGATAAATAAAGAAAAGCCATCCACGAACGCGTTTCGCGCTTTTTGGCGCTCGTCAGCGTGGAGTAGGCTGAACCACTGCGACCAAAAACTAATTTTTGGTCCCAATGGCTTCTTGAAAAACCAAGAAATGGGTATTTAAGGCCAAACTTGCGTAAATACGCTTAGCACATGAAAAAACGAAAGAAAAAATAAAAGATAAAAAGATCAGGTGTTGAAATCAATATTAAAAATGGCATGGGCATCAGGGAACAGGCTAAATCAATGATTAGTTGATTTCTGTTCCACCAGATGGCGCTCTGCCTTCTGTAAAGCACTTGTGCTCTTGGTCAGGATATGCCATTTTTAATATATACGTATATATTATATTACAATGGCAAGTTGACAAACACTGGTTTACCTTACCTGTGACTTTAATCTTGTCCGGGGATACCTCTGAAATGGTGCTGAGAGGTTCTTCAGAGGTCTGTGTTGCTTCCTTCCCAAAGAGTTCTTTCTGCATGGCGGCTTGTAGCTGGTGGGATTTGCGGAGAAAGTTCTCCAGAACCAGGTTCTCACAGAGACATAGCTCCAGCTCCTGTCTAGACACACAAACCTTTATACAGGGATTCACCATGAAGTCTGCAAAGACTATAATAATAATAAATAATTGGATCACAGGTGGTTAAATTCACACACACACAAAAACCTTTATTAAGACACACAGGTCTTACAGAAGATTCTCCTTGGGGTTACAAGATGGAGAAACCCTTTTTTTTTTTTTACTTATCCTACACGACTCCATATAGGTTATATGTCAGTTACGTTAGAGCGCTGGTTTTATCCAACATTTCCCCGAGGTCACCTACAGAGAGGTGTAACTTGGACTTTGACCTGGTATTAAATGGCCGCCTCTAACATGAGGAACAGACGCCCTGTGCAGCCGCTCCTAACATGGAGAACTGCTGAATATCCTGTAACCCAAGAATAGGAGCCCTTACAGGGTGCTATCAGTCGGGCCAACTGAAACCTGGTTTTTTTAACGAGCTTGTTACTGCTCCCCTTCCTCCTTTTACATCCGGGCTTGGGACCGGCAATGGCGGAGTTGGAGAAACCCATGAAAGTGGGAAATATACAAAGGGGTAAAAATGGAGAAATATTATATGCACATGGTAAATATATACAGGTTATTATTTGAATAATCCTATGGAAAATAAGAATATGGATTTGGAAAAAAATATATTTTGGAAATATGGGTGGGAGAAGTGGAGAGCGAAAAGAGGAAAGAAAACAGGTATTTACATATGGAACATACATATAATGGAACAAGTCAATTTAAGCTCTTCTGTGCTCACACAGCACAGGTGGACCATGGCTTTTTTCAAGAAATCTTTAAGAGATTTTCCAGGAAAATCCGAGTGTTGTAAGGTAAACACCGTAGGTGGTTAAATTAAGAAAAAGAGCATCTCCTGATTGTGCAACTGGAAGTTGCTGATGGCTTGCACCATCTATCTGAATAAAATTTAGTCAATTCTGGAATAATTTTAAAAAACAACAATTGGTTGATTATTTATTCCAACACAGATGGCGCAAGCCATCAGCAACTTTTAGCTTGACCCTCAGAAGATGCCTTTCTCCTTAACTTAATGATAATAGAATGCACACAAACACAGATTATATAAATACAGGAAAACATTACGCTGTATCTTCTTATCTCCACTCAATCATATTAGGGTGTCAAGCTTAAGACTTTTGATGGTGTCTGTTGGGGATGAGTAGCTTACACTGTATGAAGAATATAAAGAGTTATAAAACCAAGTCTACAATAATATTGCCACGTGGAAAATTAGGGAAGACAAAAACTTCAGGAGGAAACAACAATTTATTTCAGGCAAGAACAAACTATGAATGGTAAACAAAAGATAAACCACGAGGGAAATTTACAGAGTAGCAAGATATAAACATAAAAATGATCACTCTGTTAATAAAAATAATAAAATGAATAAATACTTTGTTACAATATATATAGCATATGGTGTCAGTCATATTTATCAACTGAATGATGCAGCTCTACAAATTCCGCTGGTCCCAAGCCCAGATGGAGGAGGGGGAGCAGTAACAAGCTCACTGGACTCAGCTGGCCCAGCTGATTGAACCCTGCAAGGGCTCCAGGGATACAGGATAAGTCTGTACTCCATGTTAGGAGCGGCTGCACATGGTGTCTGTTTCTCATGTCAGACATTTCATATTGAAGCTAAGTCAGTGGCCTGCTACTGAGTAGTGCTCCCAGTCGAATAACATTCTACTTCACCTAGTCATGATGGTTTTTAAAACACCATCAAAAGTCTCTACAGGCTTAATTGCACTGATATGATGCTCTCCTATCATGTGACCTTAATCAGCAAATAGGCTTTAAGGTCATTAAACAATCAGCAAGCAATATTTTTTTAGCTCAGTGGTTGCATTGAGCAACAAAAAAAAAACTGGACTAAAAAGACTGTAGGTTTGATTCTCTGAATTTATTTTTTTATAACGTTAAACTTTTTTTGGTCATTCTATTAGTACTTTTTAAAAGAGTATAATTTTTTTTTTTACAATTCCTAATGAAATTTGGTTTTTAATTTTTATACTATAGGAATCTGTGATACTATATTGATTTTTCTATTCACTAATTGTATGTGTAGTGGTCTAATAATTCAAATTTTATCAAATTGATACATTTTTTTAGGTTTAATTTTTCTTGGAATGTTGTTTAGCTACTTGTGAATTCATTCTTTAATTAAATATCTGATGAAGCTCTTAACCTTCAACAGAACAAAGAAGTGAAAGGAAACAACAGTCTTTTATTTCCAGACTTAAGTCTGATCATCTACAGACAATGAATTTCTGGAATGGTTGCAAGGTTTTCCCACTATGTACTAAACCTGCAACCCCAAACCACATTATTGACTGTATTGACTCATCCATTGATGAGCTCTACTCATCCCCAGCAGACACCATCAACAAGCTCTACAGACTTGATACCCTGATATGATTGTTGAGTGGAGATAAGAAAGAAGTCTGTCCTCTACTTTGATACAAATTTGTCTCCACTACACTGTGGTACCAAAACTTTGCCCTCTTTCCACAGCTGCAGGTTCCACACCACATCATTGACTGTATTGACTCATCCATTGATGAGCTCTACTCATCCCCAGGCACAGACACCATCAAAAGTCTCAAGCTCTACAAGCTTGATACCCTAATATGATCGAGTGGAGATAAGAAATAAGAAGCGAAGACAAATATGTGAACATTTTATACAGTAGAATCTCTCCCTAAAGGAAAACACCATGTTACAGAGCCAAAGTGTCCTTTAGATAGAGGTGTTCCTTCTACCAAAAAGCATGATGAAAACTACCCTTTATATCGAAGTGTTTTCTTATGGAGGTTCTACTGTACAAGTAAACACAAGGTAATAAGACCAATTCCAAATAAATAAATGACTTATTACCTTGTGTTTATAACCTATAATCCAAATTGTATGTTGAATCTTACTTTTTTGAGTTAATTAATTCTTTTGTAATTGTTCTCGTGCGGTTAATTGGTAAACTTGAAATTGAGGGTTTTTTAATAGTGGAAGAAATAAGGTTGTGTTGTCTTAATCTTTGAACCAATTGATCTCGATTGAATGCCTTCAACATTTTAGAAATATTAAAATGTAGTTTGCAGATGTTATTTCTAGTTTTAATCTTTTTTCTTGTGAAATATTTATTTAATATCGTCTCACACTTTACAGGTCCTTATCTTATTTAAAAAATGAGAATATCTTAATTGTTTATACGGTGACCATAGCAACCCGTGTTTGTAATTTAGTTTATTTACACACAGGGTAGCTAAATCATTATATGGATTTATTAATAGATCAAAATTTGTTTATATGTCCAATAAATAAAAAAGAAATTTATATTTGAAATAGAAATATAATTTCGACTATTGAATTTAACCTCAATTTGGTTTCAAAATTTCATTCAGATTTTTGAATAACCAAAATTTGAATTTACTCTTGAATTTCTTCTACATTATTTTTGTATAATTCTAAAGAAATATATTTTGAGAATGGGCGAAAGTATTTTCGAATATCTACTGATATCTGATAATCATGGTAATATGCTAGCGAATTATTTTATTCCAAGTGAACCACATGTCTACACTTGTTGAAAGCAGTTAGACTTTAGAATTTACTAGTGTTCCAAAACTATATACTGTGCAAAAACTATATTGAAAATTGGTTATTTGAAAATAACCATCGACAGTTCTCTCCTACATCTCCATCTCAAGAAAGAAGATTAATTAAATACCATCAAGTATATATGTAAAGAACTACAAAATATGAATGAATCAATTTTTAAATTGGCTAAAGAATTAGTGAGAAAGTTATAAATCTCAAATGTATTTCTGGAAAGTTATTGAAATTATAACTTATTTTCGAGAAAGATCAAAACAAATGATGAATTTCTCACCATTTCAAAGTAACTAGCCAAATATGTTTTTAAAAATTATTGTGATGGAATAATTGTGTATTCCAAGCTCTTTATTTTATGGTGGTTGTAAGAAGTATGTGTTGGGAAAAGTAGGTCGATACTAGATATTTATCATGACAAAACTTTGAGGCGACATTTATCAGAAGTGACTTTAGGTATCGCATCATAACTATCTCACTAACCAACTCAAAGATATTGTTACGTGTAAGGCCTCTAAACGGTTAAAACCTCCGCCAATAGATGGCGCTTTCGCCGGATTCCCTTGCTGGCTGATGAGGGAGTCGCCGACTGCTGTGGTCCCGTTTCCTGGGGAGTTTGGATGTAAATACGCTTTTGTGTTGGCCCCAGGATGTAGGGTCATGTAAATACCCATTGTCTGTTGTTTTATTTAGATTTAATGTTAGTAATAGATTACAATAAAAAAAGTGCTTCTAGTCTCCGTGTCGCCTCCTGTCGTTATTATCGCCACTGCCATCGTCACCGGGCTACTGCAGCTGCTACTACTCTTCTGGTAAGTCTCTCGTGTCCCCCCACCAGTGGTAAGGCCGAGAGATACTGCCAGAGGAAGGGAGTTTCCACAGGAGAGGTGGAACTCAGGAAGTCTTTGGGTGGCGTGCGGGAAAGGCCGCAAGGAAGAGCAACCGGAGCCCGAGTAGGTGAACCACGAACGGAAGAAGCGCGTTGTCGCAAAGAACCAGAGGGTAAACACGCGACAATATTTTCATTTGAGTGAACTAACTGTAGTTTTCTTAATTTTTAGGCCTATTGATCACATTCGCTGATGTAATAGAAGGTTGCCGTATATTATTTTTCAAATTCATGGCTGAAATCTGAGATGTTGGGGTTCCAAAACACCACACCTGTTATTTTTATCTCTTCTTACTTTAAAATCAAATTTCATAACAGAGAAATCTTTGAAGAAATTTAATAAAAAATTTATTTTATCTTAATATTGATTTATCTTTCAATCACACATATACATGCTGCATTCACTTTTTCATCATTCATGGTAATTTTATGCAAATATAACTACCTTCTTTCAACTAAACATTTCAAAATAATTAGTCTAGAAAGAAAAATAGAGGTAACCGGGTTCTTAGAGCGCTAATCGCCCACTACCCGGACTATTAGTCTATATAGAAACAAGTCCCATTCACGTTTTTTGTATCGCCACTGGATATTTGAAAATTTTAGTATGTGTTCAGCAACATAAGGTTTTGAAAACCTAATGAGAGATAAATAAATAAAAATACTATCAGTATTGTAATCTTTATTTTGTTACTAATGAAAATTATATTTTTAAAACATCATTTTAAAGACCTATTAGGACATTTTATGGTATTATATTAACATTTTAAAATTTAACAACAATTATTTTAAGAATCAAAACAAAAATTTTATGTTCAACCAATACATTATAAAGTTTAATATAATATTATAGTTTGATGCACTTTAAAGTACTTATAGGGTTTCATAATTAATCACAATATAAATTTTATATTTTCTGAGACTCTCTTTGAAAGTAAAAATGAACAATGAAGATGTGCATGTTAGGAAAAAAAATCAAATTTTGTTGATAATATTTTAAAAATCCATATGAAATTAAAAATAAAAAATTTAATAGTTTTTACTGTAAAGCATTTTGAAATTAGAAGTCTCAAATTTTTAATTAATCACAAAATAAAAAAAAAAAATTCACTGATTTATTTTTAAAAATATTTAATATCTTTGTAATAATCAACACGATATTTATTTGTTTTAATTGCAAATAATAAAACACGCGGCTTTTTTTGTTTAATAAACAAATATCCCTACACGTAAAATAATCTCAGACTTAACCTCGTGTGAAAAGGTAAAGTACCTCTAAAGTTTTAAAAAAGTAAATAGATCTTGACTAAATTCAACTCACTCTTAGAATTTGTCAGCCATATTGAAATATTATTAGGCCTATTGTGAAGACGTGGTAAATTTTGCCAAATAATTAAAATCATTTGCATTTATTTGTATACCAATGTTTTTCCTAGAAGATTTAATAAATTAATAATGAATTAGGTATGTCTTTTTCCCGGATACACTATAAATTTTAATCTCGTAAATCACTGTTCCTCGCATCTTATTTGTAGTTGGCAAAAGAGCCTTAGCCGGCGGTGTAAGTATACGCCCATGTAACTGCTGCTCCGTTAGAAACGTTTATTTTAGACAAAAAAACATATTTTGAAAGAGTTTTTGTGTTTTTTATATATTTTATTTTGAAAAAGCCCGATTCTTACTAATTCACACCTAAGTATCGTTTGCATCAATGATTTGCTAAATAGAAATATAGTGTACCTTGACAAAGTCGTTTATTATAGCTTAACTATCACATTAATATAACTCAATATTATTATTATTAATTAGATATATATCGATATATGCAATCGCACTAGACAGAATAAAACTAGTAGCATGGTAGAAAAGCCTTTTTAATTATTGAGAAAGAAAATTGCATTAAAAAAGTTATATAATCGAAATTCAAAATCGTGCATCATTTTAAATATTAATTTTAAACTCTGTTGATATATTTTTAATGAATGATGCTATTTTGTTTTTTTTATACTGATATATGTGCCAATTAAAATAATTTGAATAAGAAGGTTGTTAAATGTGTTAAAATTCTGCTACATATAAACTGAAATATTATAAATGTTTTATATCAATTTTCGGTTATGTAATATCTTGAAAAATCTATATTAAATAAATAAATATATATAATATATATTATAGCAATATTTTTATTTTTCACTAATAATTTTTATGTATTTTGACATTTGAAAAAAAAAAAAACTAAATTCAACTATTAATTATTGTATTCCCTATATTATTTTTATCAATATCACATTCAAATTAAAATTAACAAATTGGTTGCAAAATTTGGCAGTGAGGTTTTTTTTATTGGTTTATTTACTGCATGTCACATTGGAAATGCAAAAACTGCTTCTACATAAGTTGATGTGTGCACTTACAGTATAAGATAATCGCAGCACATATAAGGTAGTCACAGGTAAGGCAAATCTTTTGTAGCCACCTCATTATTTTTTAAGTTGCTGATTGGAAATTAGCCATTTATTAATGTTAATATTTGGAAATTTATACGGGAAGATATCTTGCAAAGTTTTACCTCTCTAACCCAACTTCCATTCTTCTCATCCCTATACTGATGAAAAAAAACTCATTTCTAATTGGCTTGTAAGAAGTAAACCATGAGTATCATCTGCCATTGTTGTAAATCCCATCATTAATAACATCCCTATTGATCAAGGTATGTGTAACCTTTGTCACTGCTGTGTGAGATGTCTTCACCTGTATGCCTCACCCTGTAATTTTGAGCCTTGTTCTTATTACATTCTAGATAGATTTTAAAACACATTTACTCGCTTGGTTCAAAAATGATAAAGCACAATTTGGATTATAGATTATAATACAAGAAAATAAGACTTAATCCAAATAATTTAATAGTGTGTGACGTTTCGGCAACATTTATTCTTTTGTCTGATGATGGTGACAATGCTGTTGCCGAAACGTCACACACTATTAAATTATTTGACACCACATAGTGCTTTGTTTCTCAATACAACAACTTTGCTAAAAATAGACTCATCATCTTAATGTAGGTTACAGGGAGATTTATCTGTCTTGGGTGATACCACCATTTGGAGATTGGGTCAAAACTTTTGTGGGGGTTTCTCTTCTTTAAAAAAATCTTAAAGAGAAAGGAATGTGTCTTGCAGGAGTGGTAATACCTAGTTGGTTGTGTCTTCAACCTATATTTCACTCCCTCATGAGTATTGATTGTGTCATCACAACTGTGTTAAAGATATTATCTGAAGCAAGTGATATAGCAATGGTGGACCACACTCAATGAAAGGAGTGTTTTAGAACAGTTTAATTTATTAGAGGAGGGGGAAAGGACAATTCCTGGTTTGTAGATGAAGGCAATCTACTGTTGCACATGACTGGTACAGAACAGGAGGGACAATGTCTTTGATATCCAGACTGAGTCATCTACGGACAATGACTTTCCAGAATGGTTGCAAGGTTTTCCCACAATGTGGAATTCTCAACCTGCAACCCCAAACACATCATTGATTGTGTTGACTCATCTCTATTGATGAGCTCTACTTATCCCCAGCAGACACCATCAAAAGTCTTAAGCTCTACAAGCTTGATTCCCTTATAGGATTGAGTGGAGATAAGAAAAATGAAGGCATTTACTAGTTAGAATGATCCTGCAAGACATTCCTTTCTCTTTAAGATATTTTTTTAAAGAAGAGAAACCCCCACAAAAGTTTTGACCCAATCTCCAAATGGTGGTATCACCTAAGACAGATAAATCTCCCTGTAACCTACATTAAGCTGATGAGTCTATTTTTAGCAAAGTTGTTGTATTGGGCAACAAAGTACTATGGAGGAGTGGTGTCAATTTTTGACATCTTCCATTATAGATTTATCGCAGGTTCTCTGATTCTTATCTATTTTGTTCCTATTAACCCATCTTCCACTAGTACAACACCCAATCTTTGTACTGAAGAATTACTAAATGGTAAAAAGTGTTCATTTTGTAATGAAAACTGTCCCGAGTGGTATCTTGTGTCCTCACAGAGGTTCTACTGTATATTTAATGTATTAAATAATCATGGTTTGTTTTAACCAATTGGGATTTTATTCATTCTTTTAAATGTGAAACTAGGGTAAGGTGATCATAGGTTTGATATTTTGTGAAGTGTTCTTTTTAAGGTTGGTTGTGTGCAAAGAACCCATTTTTATGTTGCTCATTCCATCAACTATATAACATAATTTTTGATTATAAACACAGAGTAATAGGACTAAATCCAAATAAATAAATAGTGTGATGTTTTGGTAACAGCATTGTTACCATCTTCAGACAAAAGTAATGGATGAGAAATTACACCACAGCATAACCTTGTGTTTATAAATCAATAATCCAAATTGTGCCCTTATCAGAATTTTTGATTGAGTTCTACTCTGTTTTTCATTACAGGTCTGTTAAAAGTGAATAGGCATAGTGGAAAAAAAAATGTTTGAAATAGAGTAAGGGTGTGTTGAAGTTATACTGTTGTATCTACACGAGGAATCTTAACATTTTGGTTACTGACCTCTGGTAGATTATGGAGAGGCTGATTCAGCAAAACGTCGCCAGATTTGGAGAAGGTCAACTGTATCATGCTGGGGAGGGTTGGTTGCTTTTGGATTGAGGATTTTAAAAAAGTGACACGTTGCTCCAGAGAGTTGTGAGATATATTGATACTAGGAAGAAAGTAATAAAGTGGTTTGCTGCACTCTGTTAGTTGAGGCCCCCTTGAAAAGCAATAAAAAAAAAAGTTCCCCATATCAGCAGTTAAATAAATATTGTTGATGTGAGAATTTTGAAATAGACATACTATAGGTGTGGCTAATTCTCCCAGTTTCTTTCTTGCCACATCTTTCCATTTCACAGCCTTCCTTAGCTCTAATGGCCTTTTGGTTTTGTCCCCGCCACTCTGTTTTGTTTCTTTTTTCCCCCCCAACCAACTTCTTTTTTTGTCTAATTTAGCAATATGCCTACAGGGTACTAAGACCAAATCCAAATAAATTTGGTCTTATTACCTTGTAATTCGGAATCTGGCAAAACAAACATTTCCTATTTTAGCTTGCAGACTAAGGTTTGTGTTCAAAGCTATCAAAACTAACTTACATGTAAAGGCAAAACAAATAGAAAAACAAATGTACCACATTGGGTGGGAACATCTCACAAGACATCTTATTCATTTACAAGAACATATTTAAGTGAAACAGTCCCAAGATCTGGTCTTCCCGCCCTCCTCGGGGGTTTCTCTTTTTGGGTTTCTCTCTTCACTTTGTCCACAATTGTGGTAGCATAGGTGCTTTGCCTTGAACTGGTGCCTGCAGCACATCCTTCAATTAATTTTTTTTTTTTTTAGAAGGCTATCATGTCTTTGTACATAGCATTTTAAAATTTGTTTTCTTAGTTTTACAATCTGTTCCCTCACCTGATAATTTGTAAAATGTGCAGCCCATTGAAATTTTTGCCAACGACTCCAGTTAAAAGCCTCCAGCAATCTAATGTCCTTGGCTGATGTTTCATCCCCTGTATAACACATTGCCCAATATGTGGCTTTTTAGTAGCACCATTTTTGCCATCAGGGCCCTTGGTCTATTGATAATTGAAGCAATTGTTCCACTACGAAAGTGTTGCACTCAGTTTAGACATTGTGGTCTTGTCGTTAGCATTCGAGTCACACATCTGCTTTTTGATTGATTTCTCGGCCATCTGCTCCTATGGCTTTTACAACCTGTCCTGTATGATAAAGCACAATTTGGATTATAGATACAAGAAAATAAGACCTAATCCAAATTATTTAATATTATTATTTTTATTAAAAAAATTGAATTGGATTATAAGTCTTCTTGAACCTGTCCTGTAGTAAATATATATGACTCCTTCCCAGGAATATACTTGGCAAGTTTCTCATATAAGTTTGTTGGTGCAACATTTCCCTATGGTGGGTTTGTAGTTGTTTATAATGTAACACCTTTTTAATAAAGATGCAAGAGTCCAGTTTGGACTTTCAAGAATCTATGCCCCCATCAACTCCTAAACTTGAGTGGTTTCTAAGGTCAGATTGTCTGAGATTTCTTGCTGTGCTAAGCAGAAACTTGGTAGCATGGTAAAATAATGGTGTTATAATACATGTTGAAGAATGATAAGAAACTAATTTGGAGTTTTAATATTCTACATTTTATCATGGAAAGAAATCTTCTTTCTTATCTCCACTCAATCATATTAGGGTGTCAAGCTTGTAAAGCTTGAGACTTTTGATGGTGTCTGTCAGGAATGAGTAGAGCACATCAATGGATGAGTCAATACAGTCAATAATGTGTTTTCACAGAAAGAAATGTTATAATACAACCATCCATTTTCCCCCGTTATTAAGGTTGAGATTTCAGCCTGACTTTATTTTTTTATCCCTTGAAAAGCCACCTCACTTTAAGGTTACCCTGACTATTTAGATCTCAAACCACTGTCTTCTTGAAGAGTTTTACTTTATGTATACAGAAGTTTTAACATGGGTCTACTCTTTTTGAATACCAAAAATATGGAAAACGTTTCAAATGTAAATCACAAAACCCTCAACCACTTTTCAATCAAATTTTTGTTATTGTTGTTATTGTATTTTTGTAGTAAATATTCATATTGTTTCCAGACATGTTAAATTGGATCTATAATTGAATATATTGATAGATATAATGGGAGGGCTAATGGTAGTGTACCTGGGAGACCAATATCACAGGTGGTGCACACTATAATGTATCCTGTTAAATTTGATCTCCACCACCATTTAAGAAGCTGGGTTTATTATGTGTGTAATTGGAAACAGTGGAGGGAGAAATAAATCTTTTATCTGATACCAGCTGCTGCTACCTTGAGTAACACCCCATATAGCTGTGTGCAATAGCATTGGCTAGTTGTTGCAACCCCACTTCCAACAGTGATAGTAATACCCTGGGGGTAATAAATACTTCTGGTCAAATAATAATTATTTTATATTTCACACACCAAGCCTTTATCAAGTCTGAGTCACCTTGAACAAAATATTTTTACATTTGAAAATAATAATAACAGATGAAATATTTGAAATTTTGGCAATTACAGCATATACTATGTTGATTGAAATTGTTTAAATGATACTGCAAGTTTAAAAAATATATTTATTATCAGGAGTTTTTTTTTGGGGGGGTCTTGCTTTTTCAACAATAAATCTTGAAGAGCAAGTCACAATGTTTATCAACAGATACACTGGAACCTCATTCTAACAACATTCTTTATAACAGCAACCTGGATAAAATCTAAAGTTACCATAAAATATTGGTCACAAGTGTCGTTACGGCAAGGTTACACTGTTTATATTTCTTATATATAGCTTATAAACATAAGGTAATAAGACCAAATTCAAATAAATAGTGTGTGATGTTTTGGTAACAGCGTTGTTACCATCTTCAGACAAAAGTACTACTGTAATAAAGTATCAGTGCTCTTTGGTCTGAAGATGTAACAATGCTCTCTCTCTCTCTCTCTGTTACCAAAGCGTCGCACATTATTTATATGGATTTGGTCTTATTACCTTGTGTTTATAATCTATAATGCAAATTGTGCCTTATCATTTATATATAGCTTGTTAATCATAAGGCACAATTTGGATTATAGATTATAAACACAAGGTAGTATGACCAAATAAATAGTGTGTGACGTTTCGGTAACAGCAGTATTTATTTCGGTAAATTTTTTAAAATTTGGATTTGGTGTTATTACCTTGTGTTTATATAGCTTTTTACTATTCTCTAGTTAATAATAATTTTATTGGAAGCAATACAAAGGGCTAGAAAGGACAACTATTGGATGCTAGGAAGTAAATAAAACTAGGTAAAAAATGGAGGTGACTGGAATTTGATATCCTGTGTTGTGAGAAGAATGTGGCCAGGAATCAGATGATGGGTATCATGTTGCTGATCCCTCTGAATGCCAGAGGATGTCTGGAAAGCACTGTCTGTGGAAGTAATCATGATGTAATCATTCTACATCTAATACTTTCTTATTTACCTTCTTAGAGAGCAGCCTCTTTAATATAACTTGGTTAGAACATCATTCCAAGTTAGATTGCGTCTGGTTTTGGCGTCTATTTTGACGGGAGAGGCGACCTTGGCCCCTTTTGATCATCCCAGTTGTTATAACATCAATTCTAGGTTCCATGTGGTGCCCTTGTGTGTCTTTCCAACCCAAACTTTTGAAAGTGTTAAAAATGGAGACCTTGGGTCAAGTGGGGATTTTTCTAGCCCCATGTGTCTCCTGGAGTGACCTTTCCACTCTAGTTGAGTGAATGGCATGGAGATTTTGACTTGCTAGCTGTGAAGGGGGAATGAATCTCTTAAAAAAAAAAATCCTGAAGAAATGATTTTGCAAGTCATCCTTGTATCTCCTCCATATTCATTATCTCTCTTGTAGCATTCCAACAAAGCCTTTTTAAAAAGTGAAAGAGAAAAGTTTGCCAACCCCATAGTAGAATTGAGGTGGAAAAATTAGGTACTAAGAATGTGCCAACTGTCCATTTTGGGAATGGTGGCCTTGCTGCTAAACACCGTAACGGTTCAATTTTTTTTTGCTGCTTCTTTTTGAAATTTCAAAAATGTATTCTTTCTGTGATGACTTCATTTCTGCCAAACTCTAAGTGAGCAATATTTTTGTTGCTAGCTGTGAAGGGGGAATGAATCTCTTTAAAAAAATCCTGAAGAAATGATTTTGCAAGTCATCCTTGTACTCCTCCATATTCATTATCTTGCTTGTAGCATTCCAACAAAGCTTTTTTAAAAAGTGAAAGAGAAAAGTTTCCCCCTATCTTTAAAAAAAAAATTATTTTTTTAAATAAATATGCATTGAACGAAATTTGGTTCTGAAGCACATAAGAAAAACAAAAAAGGTTTAAATGATGATCTTTTAAATTTGAGACTAAATTAAAGAGGTGTATCTGTGTGTAAAAGAGAAAAAATATTATTTCAAGAGATTGTGCTTTTCCTTTTTCTCTCAAACAGTTCCCAAAACTTCTCCATGGATAGGAAGTCCTCACTCAGCCATCCCTAGTATACACCACACACATTCTCTCCTAATCTACTTTATTTATTTTAAACCTAAATATATTTGTTGGAATTTAAATCTAACTGTGCCACAGCAGCATTTGTCGAAGCTTTTTTACTCTTGGGATTCAGTCTGTCCTCCAATTTCTTAACTTGCTATGTGACCTCTATATAAATCTTCAACCCCCCACTAGAAATAACCCCTGTTGTCAGAATATTCTGACAACTTCCTTTCTTTAAATTACAGATTTAAAGATGGCAATTTGAAAGGAGATTTGATCAGAATAAAAAGGTTCAATCATTGTTATTTGAATCAGTACTATTATACTAGCAGAGGTCTTGGCTCTCCCTGAACCTCCATCTACTTAATCACCATAGATCTTGGTGAATTTACATCTTTGTCTTTTTTTTTTTGTTTAAATCGTAAAGTAACAAGACCAAATCCAACTAAAGTTTTGGTGACAGTGTTGCTTTAGACAAAATACTGAGTGAGAAGAAAAAACAATTACACAGCATGCCTTCCTAAATAGCTTAGTACTGTTATTATATTTATAAACATGCTATGTGGAGTTTTTTTCTTCTTGTTCAATATTTATATCTGAAGATGGCAACTCTGATACTGAAATTTATATAGATGTTGTTTGGAAAAGTAAAATCCTCTGCAATACATTTGGCTTCCGAGGACGATTTTCTTGCTTTATTTTAGCTAGAGAAGAATGTAAAATAAAGCAAGGAACTCACCCTCAGAAGCCATTCTGTTTATTATTTCCTATAGATCTTGTTACTATAAGATATTGATCTCTAATCCAAATTGTACCATATTTTTGTTGAAATATAAATAGCTACATGGTATCACAGAATCCAACTTGTGTTGCAGGAGGACCATTCTGAATTTACTCAGGAGTAAATCGATCCTCCCTCTCCAGCGGCAGATTTTCACAAACCTCACAACCTTCAGGTCAACCAAGCCGATGCCTCTGCCGAGCAAAGCCAGGGTCTATGCGGACGTCAATGCCCACAGACCTCGGGACTACTGGGACTACGAGTCCCACGTGGTAGAATGGGGGTAAGTCTTCATTCTACCCATTCCTACAATGTCTTTGGTGTAGTTTATCCAATCTTTCAAGTAACGTCTACATTCAAATTATTCACTCTGTTGATTGCTCTTCAAGTGTCAACATTTCTCACCCTTGTTCCTTTATAATTATATTTTTTGGGTTTTTCAATCAGTGTTGTTTGCTAGGTGGAGCCTCAGTTGATAAACTCCAATAAACCACTGATGCATTTTGCCCTTGGCCTTGATATTAATTGTTTCCATTAAGCATTTTCATATTATGTTGGCATTAGTTTAGCTAGATGGCGCTAGCAAAACCAACATTGAGTCGCATGGTCAGCTGTAATTCTTGTTATTGTAATTCATGTTACTTTTTTTTTTTCAAATTCTGTTCAAATCTCGGTGGAAGGCTGGTTAAACCGTTTGGTTTTTGACTACTACGACCCGGGTTCGATTCCCGCATTGGACACTTTTTTCTGTTTTAAAAAAAAAAAAAAAATGCTCCAATGGCCCCCCGATTCTTGCAAATGTCCAACCCCACCAGCGAGTGCAAGTAACCAAACGGGGCTCTGGCACATTTGTAAGTGCAAAGTCGAACTGCTTTCACATGTGTAGACATGTGGTGCACTTACAGTAAAAAAAGCAGTCGCTAACTACCCACCATGATTATCATGGCCTGTACCACGTGTACTAGGGATAAGCAAAAAAAAAAAATTGTATTTTCTGGAATAGGTGTTTATTTCTGGGAAAGAGGGAGAGTGTAAGTGGAACACAGGTTAGGTCAACATGAAACACACAGAGGGATGATACCCTCCCTCCCTCTCCTTGTTAAATGCTTATATTTATTGTCTTGGAGTTCTTCCCAAGGTCCCAAGGTGGGTGGCTTCTCTAGAAACTGTCTGCTATAAACTCACTCTTACATTGTTTCCTTTTTAAAAAAGACAAGAATTTTGAAACTATATAAAGTATGACCTCTTCCAAGTTTTTTTTTTTTTTTAATTCTCAATCAGCCTATTTACTTTAATTAAACAGTCTAACCCTACCAAACGGGGCTCTGGCACACTTGTAAGTGCAAAAATCTAACTGCTTTTCACATGTGCAGACATGTGGTGCACTTGCAGTAAAAGCAGTCACCAACTTCTACCCACCATGATTATCATGGCTTGTACCATGTGAACTAGGGATGATAAAAAATATATATGTATTGAAAATAGAGCAATCCATAAATAAATCTTTGATTAAAAAGGCCTATATTGGATCAAAATATAATTTATTTTACCAATATTTCAGTTATATGTTATAACACCTTGATAAAGGTTGGCGTTCAGCCAACTGAAATATTGGTAAAATAAAGGATATTTTGATCCAATATATGTCTTTTTATTTAAATATATATGTATGTAAACTTTAGTTAAACCAGCTATAATTCAACACAGACATCACACATTTAACTGAAAATTGTGATCACTTGGGGTGTTGAATTAAAGAACTAGAGGAAGATGATTAGTGTAAAATTACAAGCACAGTTGTTCCACCTTGTGACATTTTCTCTCATGCCAATTAGGTAGCTGCTGTCCAATAGAATTCCACGAAAGTTTAAGGGCCACAGTGAATCTCCCCTATAACAAACCTTGGTGTTTCTTTGGCTGGCTGGGTCTTCTTATCAAAATACACACCGATTTGGGGATAAGATTTAAAAGACAAAATTGTCTGGGATAAACTGCGGCTGCTTTGAAGTCTTCCAAGGTTGAAATGTTCCATTTTCACGTTGTTTCAGCCATTACAGTTTGCCGTGCAAGGTAGTACCTAGTAGTGGAGGGATTGTTACATCCCTATCTCAAGTTACTTCCAAGTTAAATATCAAGAAAACTGATGGAGTAGGGGAATAAAATTGTATAAAACCATCAATTTTGTTTAATGAATAAAATTTGCCATCTTAAATTTAATGATAAAGTGCATTTTGTATTATAGATTAGAAACATAAATATGCCAAATCAAAAGTGTGATGTTTCGGTGGTAATACTTACTGAACCTCACACAATTAATTTAGATTTGGTCTCATTACCTTATAATTTTTTTCAATTTATTTCAAAACATTTTTTAAAAAAGAATATATAGGTGATTTACTATAGAGGTGTTCTCCCTGCCTGCCTGTATTTAGTGTTGTGCGGTGCAGAAATCAAGATGACTACCAGCTGGTGCGGAAGTTGGGCCGGGGCAAGTACAGCGAGGTGTTTGAAGCTTTCAACATCACCAACAATGAGAAGTGTGTAGTGAAAATTTTAAAGGTAAACTCCTCCCTCAATTACCTTTCTAACCTTGAACTGACTGATATCTGTGTGGGCAGCCTGTTAAAAAAAAGAAAATCAAACGCGAAATTAAAATTTTGGAAAATTTAAGAGGGGGACCGAATATTATATGCTTGCAAGCGGTTGTTAAAGATCCAGTGGTAAGTATATTCTATGATGTGTTTGATTATTCTTTTCAATTTTTCATTTAAAAAAAATTATTGTTACTTTATAGTGTTGCTTATTTTTTCTCCTAAAATTTTTGTTTGTTTTTATTTCAATTTTTAAAAAAAGAATCTTCACTTGTCAATAAGGGAAAGAACAAAACTTGTTCCACACAAGACTGACAAATGTACATTCCGCTACTTCACTAAGGGTATGGCTGTTAAATTAAAAGTTTAGGTAATTACAAAAATAGTTTCTGGTATTAAATATTTCAATTTTTAATTTTAAAACAATATACTTCTACTATATAGAGTGAAAATAAACCTAGTTGAATTAAAAAAAAAATCTGCAAGTCTGTGATATTTCCAGTTTTTAAGATGAAATCATCAGGCTTCCAAGGATAAGTTTCTTTTTAAAGAATTTAATTCACAAATCTCTAGCTTTCTGCCATGAATGTAGGTAAGAGTGATACAATAAATGGCCAATAGGACACAGAGTTATATTCTGATACCATTTTACATAATTTCTTTCTAGACTGGAGGGAATAAATTTACATATTCAATTTATATATATATATGTATACTTTCCGTTGCACGATAAGGAGATGCCTTTTTCTTAATCTATGCACCTTATCCCAGTACAATATTACATTTGTACTATTTTTCATATATATATGTGAAAAAAAAAACAAACAAACAATAAAGCTCATGTGAGCCTGGTCAGGATATGCCTCTTTTGTTGACGTGACAACGTCTTAAATTAGGTTGCGGCTGGGAGTCACTTATGAAAAAGTGTAACGCCCGGTAACGTTACGATGAGTCACCGAACGAGAGTGCTGCGCGCGCAGCGCTAGAGAATTAGGCGCATTGAATCGGCGCATGCTTGTCTCTGTCTTTGTCTTTCTCGAACGTTCTTGGCGTTGGAAAAACAAGAAAGCGTCATAATACAAGTTCACACGTGTGGTTAAAGTATCGTCAGCTGTGTCTGTAGTGAAAATGTGGAGTGCTTAGATTCGTCATTTACAACAACTACAACAATAAAGGTAAATAATTCTACACTGATATTTCATTATCGTAAACTATGATTGATTGATTAATTGTTAGATTGACACAAAAGTTGAGAAACTGAGTTTATAGGTTATGTCATACTATTGATAAATGTTGATAGTGTTAAGTAAATTATTAGTTTAAAATTAATTAATTAATTAATTAATTATTATTTTACAAATTTTAAATAGTTTCAAATTTATTTAGCAAAAATTTGAACCTTCGATCTGAATAAATGTTTTGATTTTCGAATTGATTCTTTAAAATTACAAATATTAAGAAAAAGTGGCAGATATAAGAAAACTTTATTTAAACTGTGTTGAGCAAGAATTTTAACATCTAATTTAAGTAAATGTTTTAATTTTCAACTTCATCATTTACAATTACAAATTTTATTTAATTTCAAATTTATTTAGCAAAAATTTGAACCTTCGATCTGAATAAGTGTTTTGATTTTCAAATACCAACGCGGCTGGTGGAGTGGCGATCTATCGTAAATTATCATCGACATCTATGGCGGAAGTGTTCCAAGTTGCGATTACAGAAGTAACTCGTGTCATTAAAACCAAGGGTGACATGTGCATGACTGAAGTTACTTGCTTCGCCGCTAATACTAGCTTCAAGTTTATACTCGGTGCTGTATATATTCATCCAGGAGCTAGTATGCAGGATATTGGAATGTTACTATGGCAAGGACTCGGTCCGTACATTCACAACAGCCAGTACGTGCCACCGTTCGTGCAAGTTGATTCTAGTATACCGATTCTTCTGTGTGGTGATTTTAACAAAAACGTAAAGCCTGACAACTCGTTTCTTAAATTCATGAAAAATACGTATAATCTTGATTGCGTATCAAACGTTTCTAAGTCAACTACGTTAAAAGGAACAACTATCGACTTGACTTTCGCAAGACATATTACAGCAGAAACACTTCCTTTCATTTCATATTTCTCCTATCATCGTCCTATCCTCAACAAAATCACTCAAATAGGAATTAGTTAAGTTTAAGTTTACATGTACAATGTTTTAGTAAACAAAATATATTTCTATAGTTAAAATTTGTGCAATTCTTATTTTCATTCAATTCCTTGTTCCTATTGTGCAATTTAATTATATTCATATCAATAAATATTCTACCGTTGTCACGTAAAATCTTCGCCCGTAAAACCGACTTTACAGGCAACCATTGTTTTTTTTTTATATATATATATATATACTAATGATGGCAGTATAACATAAAAATATAAACAACTAGGATATATATGACTGGATAAATGGTTACTGAATAAATCCTAGTTATTGTGACATCTGTTCAGCTTTCTCTCTGATGTTATGATGTAAAATTTCTCTAAATCTCCACTGTTCATTGTAATCTTCTCATGATCAGACAAGTAATCACATTTGGTATAAACCGTTTGACAGCCACAACATGAGACCAAATCCTGCACGGGGCTCTTTTTTTTCTAAATAAAAATTGCTCCAATGCTTGATTCTTGCAAAAGTTCAACTCCTCCAGTGAGTAAAAGTAACCAAACAGGGGGCTATGGGACATTTGTAAATGGAAAAGTCGAATTGCTTTCTATGTGTGTAGATAGGTGGTGCACTTGTAGTAAAAGCCAACTTCTACCCACCATGATTATCATGGCCTGTACCAAATATACTAGGGATAATAAATATATAGTTCCCAGATGGGTTGTCGAATATCATTGTGTTAGGGATAGTAATTGAAAAAAATTAAGAGCCTGCGAGGGATTTCATGATAAGGTAGAAGTTGGATGATAAATTAGAAACAAAAGGTAACAATTTCAAACTATTGAAATGTTTGTGATAATTTGGTCGTCTTACCTCTTGTTTCTAAAGTTTTATTTAAAAGAGCCAATTTCCAATAAAACATGCCTTGGGTGAGTTTAGGATTTTACAGGAGTGACTGGAGATGAACAAAGCTAGGTCAATGTTATCAGGAAGATAGTTTTGACATGATGTCTATATTTAGTCCAGTGATTTCCTGAGTCCTATTTATTTATCTGTCCAGTAAAACTTGGAAGTATAATAATAACCTTTTAGAATATAAAACAACAGGTTAAATTATATTGTAGAATGCCATCTATAGCAATATATATTTTGTTTTTCAGGATATATATAAATCCTCAAAATTGTAAAAAGGATGAATTGAACCGCATCAATTTAGATTTAAAATTTCGTGGTATTAAGACCATCTCCAATATAAGTTATTTATTCTTTGTGGTGTGTATAAAACAGATGTAGTGAAAATACCATTTTTTCTTGGGGAAATATTTAAAAGGGACACTGTAGCTATGCAGAGATTGAAGCATCTAAAACTGTTCATAAAATGGAAAAGATTTGCTGAGTGAGGAGTGTTTATTCAATAAGATGAGGATACAAGGCTTTGGCCAACTAAGGGACAATGTATCTAGTGTAAAAAGACATTCATTTGCCAGTACCCCTGATGTACCCCACCTTGTTTGTCAAAAATATTTAAATGTAACTCTAAATACTCTTCTAGAAGTTTTTTTTTTTGCTTATCCCTAGTACACGTGGTACAGGCCATGATAATCATGGTGGGTAGTTAGCGACTGCTTTTTACTGTAAGCGCACCACATGTCTACACATGTGAAAGCAGTTCGACTTTGCACTTACAAATGTGCCAGAGCCCCGTTTGGTTACTTGCACTCGCTGGTGAGGTTGGACTTTTGCAAGAATCGGGGGCCATTGGAGCATTTTTTTTTTAAACAGAAAAAAGTGTCCAATGCGGGGATCGAACCCGGGTCGTAGTGGTCGTAAACCAAACGGTTTAACCAGCCTTCCACCGACCCCCCCTCTTCTAGAAGTGAAATGAAGAAAGCAACAAATCTTGTTAAAAATTTAGCAAAATGAATGAATGGATCTTAAATGATGGACAAAATTAATAAATTGTGTATAATGTTTTGGTAACAATGATGTAACTATCATTACTTTTGTCTGATGATGGTAAAAAAAAATACTGTTACAGAAACATTAATTTGGTCTTATTACTTTTTAATGGATCTTAGTTTATAAGGATACCTGTGTGTGATTATGGTTGTCTGATGATTGAAACAACGCTGTTACCGAAACATTACCTTATTTATTTATTTGGATTTAGTGTCTAATTACTTTTATATAAATCAAGTAAAAGAATTCTTGCATGATAAAGCACAATTTGGATTATAGATTATAATAAAAAGAAAATAAGACCTAATCCAAGTAATTTATTAGTGTGTGACGTTTCGGCAACAACATTGTCACCATCATCAGACAAAAGAATAAATGTGTAATTGCCGAAACATCACACACTAATAAATTATTTGGATTAGGTCTTATTTTCTTTTAGAATTCTTGCTATTGATTTCTCTTCAGACTCTCCACAACAAAACTTTCCTAATGTACCTTGTGTTTGAACTGAGGGGTTTGACATGAAGTATTTTGTTTTAGTCGAGAACACCAGCCTTAATATTTGAGCATGTGAACAACACAGATTTCAAGGTGAGTAGTCTCTGTCCCCCCCCCTGTACACAATGTAACCTTGGCGGTGTGTGCAGCAACTGTATCAGACGTTAACAGATTATGATATACGTTATTATTTATATGAACTATTAAAGGTAAGTTACAGACACCCACCCACACCAGTAGCACCAGTGTGAACTGTGTGTGTCTGTGTGCAGGCTCTAGATTACAGTCATTCCATGGGAATAATGCACAGAGATGTGAAGCCACACAACGTCATGATTGATCATGATAATAGAAAGGTGAGTACATTATGTGAAAACTTTGTGTCTTTTCTTAATTTAAAATTGTAGTTTATCATGGTCTTGTACAATGTATACACTCGGGGACAAAACTTGTGGAAGTGGAATGTCGCCGCCGGTCATCTATTTATTTTTTTGGAAGGAGACTGTCAATTTTGTTCACACTTGGTTAGCTTGCATATCATCAATAAAGGTCACTAATATCTTTCAGAGTTATTGTCTGAATCCCAATATACATTCTAAAAGGTACAGTATGAGTGTATTGATAAGGCACAATTTGGATTATAGATTATAAACACAAGGTAATAAGACCAAATCCAAATAAATAAATAGTGTGTGACGTTTCGGTAACAGCGTTGTTAGATAACTTTTTAGACAACTTTTGTCTGAAGATGGTAACAATGCTGTTACCAAAATGTCACACACTATTTGGATTTGGTCTTATTACCTTGTGAGTAAGAGTGTATGTACATATGAATGTACACAACATATGAATGTATATATAATGTTTATTTACAGATTTATATTTACCCTATATACCATTGACATCTCTATATACCAACATGACATGGAGCCAGGATTTTATATTGGTGTAACCATAGTGTTGTTTAAAAAACACAACACAATTAGGACTTGAAACTTGGGACCTTAGAATTATGAAGTTATAACCACTTTGGGTGCTGTTATAATGACATCTCTTTATAATTTAAAAAAGCTTTTCCAGATGGTATTGATAATAAAATATTAAAGGTCAGCTCTGATGTCAAAACATATACTAAAAATTAACGCAATCTGTTGACCGTTTTGGCAAACTAATGGCCTCGGGTCATTGACAGAACCACAACACCAGCTTTGGCAAACTGAGAAGCGTCCACCTGAAGGTTTCAGGCTAATGGCCCTCATCAGTCCAAGGCAGGTTTTGATTTCTTAGATCCCCGACAAGGGATCAAATATAATCTTCACAATCTACCAAATGAGGATCATTAGCCCAAAACAGCTTCCAAGTTGGTATTTTCAATTTGCCAAAGCTGGTGTTGTTGCTCTTTCTACCAACTTTATCCACTAGCGGGGGAGATTGTCAACAGGTAGCACTTATTTTTTAATCCTTGATTTGTTGTTCTCCATTCCATTATCCTTGATTTTGACAGCAGAGGTGACCTTTATTTTAAAAAGTTTTTGTTTCTTATCCCCTTGTGTAAAGATAACACAAATTCCATGAGTTCATGCTCCTCGAGCTGTTTTATGATAAGCAGAGGCCTCTCCCAAAGGTCCTGTTTAGTGCAACTAATGCAAGCCAAAATGTGTTCTGGAGCTGCAGGTGCCAAGCTACATTTTGGGCAAGTGGGGTAGATTTTGTTATTATTTTCTATCTTCAGTGGCTTGGGATGGCCTGTTCTAAATCTTGTTGTTTGATGCTGTCTATTTCATAGATCAGATTTTAAAAAGTAATTACAGAAAACAACTCCCATGAACAGCCATAATTGGCATCTTCCACTGTTACCGAAACATCGCACAATTTATTTGTATTTGGTCTTATTACCTTGTAGTTCTAATCTATAAATCCAAATTGTACCTTATCATTGGTTTGAAGATGGTGTCAATATTTATATAAAAATGACATATTACACATTTGGTCTTTTTTTTTTTTAGCCTATTATGATGTCTGTTGGTAACTGTTTGAACTAGGATAAAGTGCGAGATGTAACTCAGGGTGTTATTGTTTATTATCCCCCTTTTGCAAAGATTATACAATCCATACTCCTCGAGCTGTTTGATGATTGGCCTCTCCCAAAGGTCCTGTATAGTAAGCTGGCCAAACCTTGTAACTCAGGGTGTTGTTGTTTCTTATCCCCTTTTGCACAATCCATACTCCTTGAGCTGTTTGATGATCGGCCTCTTCCAGGTCCTGTATAGTAAGCTGGCCAAACCTTGTAACTCAGGGTGTTGTTGTTTCTTATCCCCCTTTTGCAAAGATTATACAATCCATACTCCTCGAGCTGTTTGATGATTGGCCTCTCCCAAAGGTCCTGTATAGTAAGCTGGCCAAACCTTGTAACTCAGGGTGTTGTGGCAGCTGAGGCTGATAGACTGGGGACTGGCGGAGTTCTACCACCCGGGCCAGGACTACAATGTCCGAGTGGCATCCCGCTACTTCAAAGGTCCGGAGCTGCTGGTGGACTACCAGATGTACGACTACAGCCTAGACATGTGGAGCTTGGGCTGCATGCTGGCCAGCATGATCTTCCGGAAGGAGCCCTTCTTCCATGGCCATGACAACTACGATCAGGTGAGACTCCCACCAAATCTTCTCAACTTGTCCTCATCCATTGTGTCATTTTGAAATGTTTAATTTGTGGGTCGTTCAATCCATCCTAATGTCTCTCTTCCTCTCTTAGGGAGTTGAGTTATTCTATATACAGTTACGAGCGTCATCCGTTCTTAATTCTTCATTTTTCATCTCTGTCACCGTTTGCTTTTTTTTTTGGAATGCCGCTCTCCTATTGGTTGGCTACAATCACGCCACCTTTGCCCCCCCCCCACTCGCTTTTTGGTTTTTGTAACTATTGTGTTGGAGAGGGTCGCTCCTTAAATAAATGCATATATTAGTTAATAACTGAATGGAATCCTCTCTTTCTTTTTCCCAGTAAGAGACGCCTACGGAAGCCAACAGTACATAGACAGATAAAGCACATAGGCTATAGTTATTAACTAATATATGCATTTATTTAAGGCGCCAATTTATAATTGTAACAAATAGTATTTGAATAAAAACATTCAATCGGGTAAAACACGGGCGTTGCCCGGGTCATTCGGCTAGTCATGGTATATACAGGGCAAGTTTTGGAAGCCTAGATTCATCCTTCCACATAAAGTGTCATTTTTATCCAATTCTTACTGATTATAATTTGACAGTTTTGATAGGTAATTGGACATTGTAAGATTGCTTTTGCCGCGCGCAGCGCGGAGAAAAGATCTCTTCCAGTTACTTTCATTTACCTACTCTTACCTCACACCTGGAATCTTTATCTACTTTTTATACTTATCTATTTCTTGTTATACTTTTCTTTGTTGAAACTTTTGTGACATTTTGGGTGGGTGGTTGGTAGTGATGTAACCCCTTGGTCAACAAGAGCATTATGTAACAATATATATTGTGGTGAGTACAGCAATGATTGAAGACTGATTTAAAGGACATTTCTGTTTAATGCTGTTCCATTCACAGTGTTGGCTTATTTCCATTCTCTCAATTTTTAATCATATCTTGTAAGCCTTTAAATCAAATGTGGAAGGAAGTTTGTTGTATGGAGGAAATTGTATGTGTTGTGAACACTTTAAAATTTGGCATGAGGCCTCACAAATACAACAATTTAACTGGCAAAGTGCGCCACATCTCTCTATTCTTATATTCACCATAGCAGCTTTCCTTCTCTATTAGATAAATCTTCATTGCAGATGTTGTAGGATTTAAAACAATGGGTAATTACTCCCCTATATATATCACTCTAAGTGAAGTCTCTCAAGGCTCAAAAATTGTTTCTGCAAGAAATCTAGATAGAATGAAGTCATTTTTATTGTATCACTACTGGAATTTTTTTTAGATTGGAAAGGTCTTCCACCACCACCCAGCAAGATTTCCAAAAATATCAGTCTAGGGTTTATAGCAGTCTTGGTACCACTTGGCTTGTTTGGAGATGACATTAGGTTTCAAGCCATTGTTTTTGCTGTGAATCCTAGCTCTAGGTTTGTCATGTTACCATTATATTTTGCCAGGTGATGTGGTAATGACCTGCTGTGTGCAGCTTGTCAGGATCGCCAAAGTCCTGGGTACAGAGGAGATGTTTGCCTACCTGGACAAGTACCAAATTGAGCTGGATCCACGGTTCAATGACATCCTGGGAAGGTGAGTGAGTTTCTCGGGAGTAGTCGCAGCAGGATCCTGAGCTGGTTGTTCAGGCATTCGCGCAAGAGGTGGGAGCGCTTTGTCCACAGTGAAAACCAGCACTTGGTGAGTCCCGAAGCCCTCGACTTCTTGGACAAGCTGCTGCGCTACGATCACCAGGAGAGGTTAACAGCGCGTGAGGCCATGGACCACCCCTATTTCTGTAAGTTTGTCTGACACTGCCAAGTGTGCACTGTACTATGAGCGGCTGTTGTAGATCCCGTGGTGAAGGAGCAGCAGGCCCGTTTCCTGGAGACCCAAAGGATGTCAGGGCACACCAACTCCCCAGCCTCCACAGAGACTGTCGGTGGGTTGAACGCAACTGAGCAGCCCTGCGCAGCGGATGGCTGACTTGTGGTTGTTGGGCCAGCAGTTTCCACGGCCCTCCCAGGGATCCCCACATCTCCGATTGCCTCCCCGGGCATAACCTCCATCCCCAGTACCACCTCTGCCCAGTCTTAATAACACTCCCTCCTTCCCTCTTTTTATTATTTCTAGATGGAAAACAAAGAAACTTGCGAAAGAACTCTCTCTTCTCTCTCTCTCACTCTGTTGTTTGTTTGTTTGAGTAGCGACGCCCTCTACTCTACTCTCTATCTCTCTTCTCAACTTACAGGAGATTTTTTTGTTGTTTTGAAAAAATGAGGATGGAGTTTTTTTTTTCTATTTATTGTTTATTTTTTTATATAGAAAAAGAAAGAAACTGTTTTTTTTTTTTTTTTTTATAACTGTTGCATCTTACCCCTATTTCCTTTCTCTTCGTCCCCTCATTTGGGCCGCACCGTTTTTTTTTTGTTGACAACTTTTCCCCCTCTTTTCTCCCCGTTTAAAACAAACAGCCATCACTCTTTTTCTTTTTAACATTTTTCTCTAAATACAAAATCTCCACGGCTAGAAAAAAAGTTTTTTTTTTTTTTAACTTTTTGAGTGAATCATGTACCATATAAAAACAACAAAAAAACCCGGCTGCTATAAAGGATTAAAAAAAAAAAAAAACATAATAAAGCTCCTTTTTTTTTGCTTGTTTGTTTTTTTTTTTTACATTATATCTGTGTGTGGTTCTTTTGTTATCCCTTCCCTCCCCTCCCCACCATCTTTTTTATATCATCTATTTTTTTTTTTTTTTTAGATTTCTGAATAAAAAAAATTTTTTTTTTGTCTTTTTGGTAAATAATAAAAAAAAAATCTGATTTTGTTGTTTCGTACTCTTGCAGTTTTCCTTTTTCTCTCTCTCCCCCCCCTATATTCTTCCGTCCTATTTCTCTCCTCTTCAACCAATTTTTAACATTTGATTAATGCTTTTATATATATATTTTTTTAGGGTATAATGTTGATATATATAAAAAAAAATCCCCAAATTTTTCCCAATTTATCAATTTTTGTATCAGTTTTCTACTGTTTCTATCCAATATTTAAAAATGTCACTTAACTATTTGTCTCTCCCTGTCTCTGTAAAAAGTAAGCTGATTGACTCTTGTAGTAAAAAGTTGTAGTAATTTCAATTTTTGTTTGTTTTTCTCCCTTTCCCCCATTTTTTTTTGTTTTATTATTTATTAAAATTTTATGTGTATATGATGTTTTTTATTATTATTATTATTTTTTAAAAATTAATACATTTTTTTATTTTTTAATTTAGCTCACTATCTTATTTTTTATTCTCTCTTTTTTTTTTTTTTTTTGGGAGTAGGAGGGGGGGGGGGGGGGGGTGTTTCTCCTCAATATATTAGTAAATAAGATTTTTTTTTCCATTTAAAAAAAAAAAATTGGATAGATAGAATTTTATATTACCTCCCTTTTTTTTTTCAAACAAGTTTTTTTTCCAAAGGAAATGTAAAAGAATAATTCTATATCCATCTCTTAAAAACTGTCTACTTTATAAACAAAAAAAAAAAAACGAAGAAGAAAAAAATTGTTTTTTTTTTTTAACCAAAATTATGCCCACCACTTGTTCATCCCATTCATCCTTAAATATACATTAAAAAAACAAACAATTTGTAGTTTTTTTTTTCCTTTGATGTTTTATTATTATCTTTTTGAAAGAAAAAAAGTGCACAAATTTGTGTCTTTTTTTTTTTTTTTTAATCCCTTCCCCCCATTATTACATAAAAAAATTATAGTTGTATTGAAGATGTTGTTCTACAGAATTTGTGGTAAATGAGTTTTGATGAAGGTTATAAATCCAGTGTTCTACTGGGGGTATTGAAAGAGTATAAGAGGGTTATAAACCCAAATAAGTATGGAAAAAAAAAAAGTCCCAATTTGTGTGGTGTACAAATTTTTAAATTACCTAAAAATATTTTAGACAAGTTAATGAAAGGCATTTCTCCCTAAGACAAAGAGAATTGTAGAGACATTGGTATTCCCTGTGGATACTTATAAATGTGAGAGTTGGATTCTCGGAGAAGAAGAAAGTAATGGAAATTGAAGCTTTTGAAATGTGGACATGGAGAAAGCTAAGCTACTCAGAGGCCCATGGACAGATAAAAAGACAAATATTTCAATCATAAATGAAATTAAATCCTGGTAGATCCCCCTAGACCTCCAAATATGTAAACAAAGACTGATCTATGTTAGACATAATGAGAACAAATGGAAAAGATGTTGGGAAAAAGATATGTAATGAGTTGGCTAGAAGAGGTCAAGAAAGCTACTGGAAAGTCACTAATGTACTGCAAGTGAAGGTTACTAACAGAACAATGGAGAATTTTGTCCATAGTGTTGCCAAAAGTCAACTTGACTGACAGCAACAAAAATATTTACAATAGTAATGTAATATATATGTCAAAACCTATTTAGCCTGCAGACTTATTTGGCAATTTTGGTTCTATCTACACCCACTCCTAAAGAACCCACCACTGACCATTTCAAGATTTATTAAACCTAAAGGTGCATCATTCTTATCCTGCTAAATCTTACAAATTGAAATCAAACCTGAAATCCCTTTGATTCAAGCAAAAAAAAAAACAAAAACTATTTTTTTTATAAATCTCCAAATGATGTAAAAAAATTTAGCAACCTTCAAAAAAGGAAATTATGAAAATTGAACCAGGATTTATATATATATAGAAACACAAGGTAATAAGACCAAATAAATAAATAGTGTGTGATGTAACAGCATTGTTACCATCTTCAGATTCTTCTTACAGAAACGTCACACACTATTTATTTGGATTTGGTCTTATTACCTTGTGTTTATAATCTATTATCCAAATTGTGCCTTATCATATATATATATATATATAGAACTTTGTTGTTAAATGCAACTATTGAGCTAAAAAAATCACTGCATGTTGATTGACTAATGAACTAAAAGCTGATTGGTTAATTAAGGGAACATGATAGTAGAGAACCAATCAGTGGGTGAGTAAAGCACCCCATACATTTCTGTGGTGAGCAGTTGTGGGTTAAAGAATACACCAAGAGTAAACCTCACAACTTGTGCTTTGATCACAGCTGAAGATTGAAGGCCCTCAGTGACATGCAGGCTGTGTCTAACTGTCCCAATCCTCTTGTTAGGCTAAATTTGGACGCAGTCTACCCATATGTGGAGGAGTCCTGTTAGGAAATAGCAACAGATATCATCTTTTGGATTCTTGTTGTTTCTTATCCCCTTGTGCAAATATTACATGAGTCCATGCAGCTGTTTGATGATAAGCACCAGCCTCTACCAAAGGTCCTGTTTACTAGTTCATCTAATGCAAGCTAAAGTGTGTTCTGGTTTGGAACCTTATGTTTGGCCTGGCTGTCAACTCAATTGCTTGAAATCTGATACTCTACCAAATAGACAATTGTAAGTTAGAATACCACATTCCTCCTCTTTTAATTAAGATATTTCCTGGCTGGCATTTATAAAGAGACATTTTAGCCATAAAAAATGTTATTTTATCGAAGTTTTGACAAAAATCTTTTGTCCTCATTAGGAACTCTAAAAGGTAAAAGCATTTGGCAAGGCTTTATAAATGTTTATCAATTTATTCAACACCCAATAGGATCTGAATTTTAGTTACATTACAGTCACTGTTGAATTATAGTCGACTAAAGTAAATGTGTTGATTGTGGGATTTATAAAAACTAATGAAGAGGTTATACTGGATGTACACTGTATTTTACACTAGATGGCTATTGGATCCTCACTGACCTAAATCAACCAGCTGGGGGAATGTAAGACTGTAGGTGAGGGCTACTTGCCTCTTGTCAGGAGATCTTAAACATGTGGATTCCTCTTACAGCTGTCCTGAGGAGTACTGTGGATCCTAAGAAGAAACAATAACTGGATCCTCCTGTAGGCAAATCTACTTGGCTTTGTTTCTTTCCTCGCATACCACATGTCACTCTCCATCTGGGACTGTCCAATCAGTAGATGTCTAAAATAAGAAAAACACATCTCCTGATTGTGCAACTAAAAGTTGAAGATGGCTTGTGCCATCAACAATTTTTTGATTTTCAACTATGATTAATAAAGAATGGGTAATTTGGCCAATTATGGGATAATTGGAAATCAATGGATAGTTGATATTTATTTTGACAGATGGCACAAGCCATCAGCAGATTTTAGTTTCACCATCAGGAGATTCCTTTTTCCTAATTTTATCTACCCGATTCCAATATAATTTCACTTTTATTTTTCACATTTTCAATTGAATTTCAAAAAAAAACTTATAACAGATGGTTTGCTATAATGTATCATATCTTACTCACTTCATTTATTAGAGAGCACTGTTGCTATTCACCGGACTCTCCAAACACCAGGATGTCTAATTCTGTGGCCATCATTTCCCTGCTGTTACTTCCTGTTGTTTTGGCCAGCTTCTTCAATGACTTGGTGCATGTCCTTGTTTACACTCTCCTGGCAGGACAGAAGCCCAGATGCTTCAAAGTATAATAAATCTTATATATCAAATGGAAACTATACAATAGAATTCTTCTATATTAGAAGTGTATACAAGATATACTCCCAAAAGCATTTAAGAAGTAGATAAATTCAGGTGATGCAAAGCAATAATATACCATGTTTTATACTTTAAGACATAGTATGTAAATACAAGGTATTAAGACCAAATAAATAGTGTGTGACGTTGTTGCTGAAACGTCACACGCTATTTATTTATTTGGATTTGGTCTTATTACCTTGTGTTTATAATCTACTAGCCGAATGACCCGGGCAACGCCCGTGTTTTACCCGATTGAATGTTTTTATTCAAATACTATTTGTTACAATTATAAATTGGCGCCTTAAATAAATGCATATATTAGTTAATAACTATAGCCTATGTGCTTTATCTGTCTATGTACTGTTGGCTTCCGTAGGCGTCTCTTACTGGGAAAAAGAAAAAGAGGATTCCATTTGGTTATTAACTAATATATGCATTTATTTAAGGAGCGACCCGCTCCAACACAATAGTTACAAAAACGAAAAAGCGTGATCGTAGACAACCAATAGGAGAGCGCCATTCCAAAAAAAAAAAAGCAAACGGTGACAGAGATGAAAACTGAAGAATTGATTAAGAACGCATGACGCTCGTAACTGTATATAGAATCATCCAAATTGTACCTTATCAATAGTATGTAAATAGAAGTGGAGTCCTGGTTGGTGTGAAGCATTTCAGACTATGTATAAAGCTGACATTATATATATTATAAATAAAAATATTTCTGTTGATTTTTGATTATCTTGAGGATTAAGCTATGGTAATGCGGTCGTGGTTAAAATCTTGAAAGTATAGCTGAAGGAATATATAAAAAACATAATTTGATAAATACTGCCTGGCTTAAAGCGTAAGAACAAAAAGAAAATTTATTTACATAATTTACAAAAAATATTTAAACCGGCCATCGGGAAACAAAAACACAAGGCTATATAAAGGGAAGTCGCAACATTTGGTGGTATACTTAACAGAATATTTGAATCTATGAAATATAATTTTAAATAAAATAATATTTTTATATAACATATGTGTGGAATAATGGACGCCGTCCAGACGGCTCAGGTGACGATTGTAAACAAACAAGCCTCGGCGGCGCCAGCCGCCAACAAAGGACCAGAACACGGCTTGGTCTGCTACCGACCAGTTGGGTGTTTTCCTCTGTCCTCTTAAGATGTATTATATAAAGTTAGTTAGAAGGAGACTTTTACCCTCTCCTTTCTGCTATTTAGTGATCTTATTTAAATCCTTGCAACAGCCCACAAAGAATCATCACAGCAAATTCTTCTACCGAATTTCGCTTCAGTGTTTTGTGAAACTATTACCCGACATTACTACACAATATATATAGATAATAATCTCAGGATTGAATACATTTAAAGTAGAAAGGCAATTCAGGGTGGTAGTATTAATAACAACTTACTCTCATTAAGAGAAGCATGTGAAGGAGCTATTAACACCAGACAATGTGATGAGGGAAGTTTATGGAGATTGGCTGCATTCATGGCCAAGATTTTTATTTAATGCCGGAATTAAGGATCTACCCATGAGTAAAATTTACTTTGGTGTGGGATTCTGCTGTACATAACCCCTCTCTCTCCCTTAATACTGATCACTGTGGCTAATTCCTATTGTTCTCTTGGGCTGGTGACGAAGCTTAGCAGAGAGAGAGGCTACAGAAAAGAACTGGTAATTATGGAAAAATAATTCATTTTATCCAATATTTTGTGCTCAAAAATTGATGGAAATACACTCGTGGACAAAACTTGAGGAAGTGGAAAGTCTTTGATATCGTCGGTCATCTTTTTTTTTTGAAGGAGACAGAGGCAATTCAGTTCACTCTTGTTTATCTCGTGTGTCTTCAATAAAAAATTCACTGTGTATCAAATATATTTCAGAGTTATTGTCCCGATATACTACTCTGATCAAAAAGTTTCGACACTTTGCTCATAAAATCCTGAAAACTCAATATATTTTCTCCTGGTTTGTGGCAAGCATCGCCCTTGGCTTGGAGACCTTCCAATTTTCAAAAATCACGCGCCACAACAGCGCGAGCAGCGGCTGTTCGAAGTGAAGCCATTTTGCCCGTGCTTCGATTTCGTTAGTCACCGAAATGGAGGATCAACGAATTTGCATCAAGTTCTGTGTGAAAAACGGATTCAAGGGTGCCGACATTTTTTGGATGTTGCAAACAGTATACGGGATTGCCGTCATGAGCTGAAGACGAGTTTTCGAGTGGTACAAGCGCTTCAAGGAGGGTCGGGAAGAGACCGCCGACAACGAGCGTTCCGGGAGACCGTCCACATCAACTACGCCTGAAAAAGTGGACAAGGTGTTGGAACTGGTGCGTGAAGACCGACGAATAACTGTCAGGAAGGTCGCCGAAGAAGCAGGGATATCATTCGGGTCGACTCAATCGATAATGAAGGACATTTTGGGAGTGAGAAGACTCAACGCCGTTCTCGTTCCCAAAGATTTGACTCTTGATCAAAAGAACGCCCGGAAAGAAACGGCCAGTCTCAATCTCGAAGCGACAACAGACGACCCCGAATTGCTGAAGAGGGTCATTACTGGAGACGAAACATGTATTTACGGCTTTGATTCGGAAACTACCCAACAGGCAACGGAGTGGCGCTTCAAAAATGAACCGAGACCAAAGAAAGCGAGGAAGGCTCCCAGAAAAGTCAAGGTCATGTTGACGGTGTTCTTCGACTACCAGGGCATCGTTCATCATGAATTTCAACAACAAGGCTCTACAATAACTGCTGACTCCTACCTGGGAGTTTTGAGGCGATTGAAGGAAGCGATCAGGCAGAAACGGCCGGAGCTGTGGAGGAGCAAGTCGTGGATCCTCCACCACGATAACGCGCCGGGCGCACACAGCCCTCAAAATCTCGAAGTTCCTGCAGGACCACTCAACCTATGTGTTCCTCCAACCCCCCTAACAGTCCCGATTTGGCCCCCTGCGACTTCTTCCTTTTTGGAAAGCTCAAAAAAAAAAAAAAAAGTTAAAGGGTCGGAAATTTCAGAGCATAGAAGAGATCAAAGTGGAATTGAAGAAGGCCATGAAGGCGATCCCGAAAACAGACTACCAGAGGTGTTTTTCCGACTGGAAAAAAAGGTGGCTGAAGTGCATCGCGGCTAACGGGGACTACTTTGAAGGGGACAATTTGAATTTGGTAGAATAATATATATATTTTTTAACTTATGAGCAAAGTGTCGAAACTTTTTGATCAGAGTAGTACATGCTAAAAGGTACAACTTAAGTTTTGTCCCCATGAGTGTAATATTAATTGAAAAGAGAGGTGGATACAAAACCAACTCTGAGAGAACCAAGGAGGTCATTGAGTACTGGAGAGATGCAGAGACACCACCATAGGCAGTAAATTGTTAGAGAGCCATGGTGTAGATCAGCAGGAATATGAACCAGAGAATGGGAAAAATGCTGAATAATGATGTAGATTGGAGTTAACAAACTTATTGACTACACCAAGTACACTCTGTGCTGCTTTGGACGATTTACAATATGGCGCGTTATATTGAACGAAGGAATTTTGCATAAAACACAACTAGTTTTATCATAAAATTTGACGTCAAAATAAAGTGGGGCAAGTGTTGATAATGTACACAAATGATAAAAAGCACATGTGCTTGTGGTCAGGATATGCTTTCTTTATTTTTAATCTATAAGTATCTTGTTGCTCTAATTCTAGGAATTTGTTATGCGAAGGCTCACCAATAGTGTATTTGAGAGAGAACCCTATCTCCAAATTTATTTGATGGGTGGCATTTTAATATTTAAATTTGCAGTGCCCTTAAAAACTTAGTATAAAATATATTTTGTGAAAGAGCATTGATCGATGCATTTACTTGTAAATTATATCTATGTACTAGAGCGCCATCTGTTATCAAATTATAAAACTATTTTAGAGGCGTAATAATCTTTTTAAAATAAAACAATTTCTACTGTCCTTACTGCGATGGAAAAATTAAAGGGAGGGCCTGGCTCATCAGTGGTGAACCCTCCCAGCGGTTTCGCCAGTTTAATCTATGTACACTATCTATCCTCATGGGCAAAACTTAAGGAAGTGGAAAGTCTTTGATGTAACCGATCGTCTGTATTTTTAAAGGAGACAGAGGAAATTTTTTCCCACTTGGTCATCTCGTGTGTCTACAATAAAGGTTAGTGTGTATCAAATAACTTTCAGATTTATTGTTTGAATATCGATATACAACGTGTGATTAATAATTTCCAGGAATGAGACTGGATCACGTAAAATATTCAAAATAATGAAATAATTTTATAAGGACCTTATAGATAAAACATTTATTAACACGTAGAAAAAAATGCTACAACACATGCGAAAAGGTAAAAAGGTACAAGTTTTGTCCATGAGTGTGGTAGGTAAATTGATCAATTTTATTCCATTTTAAAAATTTCATTATTATAAACCCTGGTTCTGACTGTGTATAACGTCGATGTCCAGAGAGAGATTATAGCAAAGTTTATTGGAACCTGTCGATATAAACAGGTAGTAAATGGTGTAATGATTTCATATGCAGATTTTATTCTTGGAGAAAAAAGTGTAGCATATATGTAAATATGTATTAATTTTCTGATAGAAAATTAATTATGTAAAAATGATTGGATATATATAGAGAGTGTAAGAGGAAAGTAAAAGGATCCCATTTTATAGAAATAAATATTTTTATACCGTGTGGTGTTCGTCAACTGCTATTTTGTTAGGTAGAGAACACGACAACATGGAAATATAATACACTATACAGTAATCCCTCGTTAAGACGAACTCAACGGGGGAACGAAATACCCTTTTCGTCTTAAAAGAATATATACCGAATTCGTATAAACCGAATTTATAAACCGAATAAATGTATAAACGGAAAAGAAACGGTTCGCGCAAACCGAGAGTTCGTATAATCCGAGTTCGTGATAACGAGGGATTACTGTATATAATTTATTATACCTATTACACCCCCTTACTTAAGATAATATTAGAAAATAAATTATATAGAATCTGTGGAAACACAGGCGTGATGGATTCCTCAATTATAAAGCCTTCCTTCATGCAAGGATATTGTTAAGAAGAACATAAAATCTCTTTTTCACACCGAGGCCTTGGAATACAAGAAATCGGCGAACGAGTGGGTAAAACCCTCGATTCCCGACAGTCATGAACTGGGATCTAATCCCGCATTGTACACTTTGTTTTAATATGTGAATAACCTTCATATATTATTCTTTCTGAATATAGGGCAATCCATAATATATATATTTAAAAAATAGGGCTTATTTTGGATTGTAATAAGATTATTTATTAATTCAATATTTCGATGGACCAATCGTCCATTTTTTACGAGGTTTTTGTTATGAAGCATACAGTAGGTCGCGTGCTTCAGGTGAGCCATGGACGTCTTGCAAGCTTATTGGACGCGATAAACCATCTAATATATACATTTTAAAGAAAGTAAATATAATCAAAAGAAAAACAATGTAATATTTATTTATATAAAAAATTGATAATTAAGAGATTTCGAATTGATTAAAGAAATAAAAAACAATAAAAAATTGAAATACTGTGAAATAAATATATAAATAATAGTAATAAATATTTGATTTAAAAATAAATAAAATAAACATATAAATAAAATAATCATCTAAGAGGTTCTAAACTGAGTATATACATCTGGTAAGTCAATTTTTCTATTGATACTATTATTAGTATTAAATTAATTAGTATTAATAGAAAAATTGACTTACCAGATGTATATACTCAGTTTAGAACCTAAGATGGACGATTGGTCAATCGAAATATTGTATTAATAAAAAATCTTATTACAATCCAAAATAAGCCCTATTTTTAAAATATATTATTCATTGTTGTAAATATCATAAGCTAGGTTGCTCTTTTTGAGCGGTACCTAGTTAAGTTATTTTTGGAACCGAGACATTGATTTCCAGTTCGTTTCTCCTCAGATTTCGTTAAATATTCAAATATAAGAAAATTGCGCGATATACTTTTATAAAATATCTAAAAAACTCTTACACAATAAGTTTCATTATTAAAAAACGCCGTGAGTTTAAATAAACAAATATTTAGTTATGGTTTTCGCTGAAGTTTGATAAAGTACCACAAGGAGAGAGTGGCTGGAGACAACAGAGGACAATGAGGTAGGTAGTCACTTTAGAGTACTTGACACAACACAGTCCCCAAGAATGATAAATTGCAACTTAATGAGTCGAGATTTATTCACTCACTTTAGTCGTTCGTTGTTATATGGAAGGTATAAAATGAAAGGATTTAAAAGCACGAATATAATACAAATTTCTACTGTCCTTACTGAGATGTGGTGAACCCTCCCTGTGGTTTCGCCAATTTAAGGATTCACCACTGATGAGCCAAGCCCTCCCAATATATTTTTTTCATCGCAGTAAGGACAGTAGAAGTTTGTATTATGTATAAAAGAAACATTCGTGCTTTTAAATCCTTTCATTTTATATGTATAGATGGCGCGTTATTGCTTTGTGTTAATATATGGAAGGTCCACCAGCAAATTGGAGAAACTGACACCACTCTAGTCACAACTAACTGATAGTCTACGCCAGCTATCGGAATAAATATTGGGAAATTCGTTTAATTACGGAGAAGAAACGGTAGAGAAGATAAACTCTAACATTATAGGGCAATTACGCGTCATCTACATAAAAGAAAATGAAACATTTAAGCGCACGCAATTTTTTTTTTTTTTTTTTTTACACATAAAATTTTTTCTACTGTTTTTACTGCAATAAAAAAGCGGTCTGGTTGATTAAATTGGCGAAATCGCTGGGAGGGTTCACCACTGATTTATTTTATTTATTTATTTCAATTCAAAACGCTATGTCTCCCTAGGGACACTTGCGCTAAATGTACATGCAAATATAACAAAGAAAATATTCAACATGGAAAGATACACAGAAAGCGACTTAGAAAGATTCATAAATATTATTTACATATAGAGATATTCTTTTTGAATTGTATTTAGTTACATCATATTAAATTTAAAATATATATACATGTCGTAGCTAAATGAAGAGGCGCAGCCGTTATGCCTAGCGAACAGCGCACCCGCGATGTCTGCCACTTTATTTTTTGTGCCGCCTTTTATACATGGATGAATTTACATATTTACATTTTAACGCAAGCGTAACATATTTACATACTTATTTTGACGAAAATAAATTGTATCTCTTGGCATTAACTATACAAATTATGACATACATATATACACACATATACACGCATACACCTATATATTGTTTACAACCACAAGATATGTCCAATATTTCCTTGAGATCGTTGATGAAATAATTTTTTTTTTCATCGCAGTAAGGACAGAAAATTGTTTTATGTATAAAAAGCTTGCGTGCTTGAACTCTAGTCTCTAGTACACGTGGTACAGGCCATGATAATCTTAGTGGGTAGAAGAAGGCGACTGCTTTTACTGTAAGTGCATCACATGTCTAGACATGTGAAAAGCAATTCGACTTTTCACTTACAAATGTGCCAGAGCCCCGTTTGGTTACTTGCACTCGCTGGTGGGTTTGGACTTTTGCAAGAATCGGGGGTCAATGGAGCATTTTTTTTTTTTTTAATCAGAAAAAGTGCCCAATGCGGGAATCGAAGCCGGGTCAAAAACCAACGGTTTAGACAATCGACCTCCTTCATTCAAAAATAAAAAGGATAAAAGATAATGCAGTAGAACCTCCATTAGAGGACACTCTCGCTATAGGATACCTCTCTACAAAGGACAGTTTAATTGCCAAAATTACCATTTTTACTATTTAGCAACTCTCTGATAAAAGGACACCTCCCCCTAAAGGACACTTTGGCTCTGCAATTAGGTGTTGTCCTTTACAGAGAGGTAAATCCACTGTATCTCAAATCTTGACTTTTATTTATTAATAAGAATTTTAAAAAAAGTTTCGATATATTATCTTTTATCCTTTTTAATCTCAAAACCTACAAAACACTTTACAATGAATTTATGACAGAGGAGTGTTGCGCCCAGTCGAATTTCGGAAACCACGACCCCAGGATAGAATCTCGCAATGAGAACTTTTTTCTGCTTTATTGGGCCCTGATTATTGCAAAAGTCTAACCCCAATAGTGAGTGTAAGTAACCAAGCGGGACTCTGTCACACTTATAAATGCAAATGTCTAATTGCTTTCTACATGTGTAGACGTGTGGTGCACTCATAGAAAACATAGGAGGTGGCTATTTACAAACCACTTGGGATAAGTAAATTCAGTTTCACCTAGGACGGGAATCTTCTAAAACAAGCATGTCAAACTCGCGGCCCGCGGGCCTCATGCGGCCCACAACGAATAAATTTGCGGCCCACCAGACAATATATTTTAATAAAAAAATTTACTTTACTTTCTTTTTTCTTATTAGTATTTTTTAAAATAAACCCACATAAATGTTACTATAAAAATTTAATTACTTGTTTTCTTTTTTTGCGGCCCACATAATCTTATTACTTTTTTATTTGGCCCGTGTTAGGATTTGAGTTTGACATGCTTGTTCTAAAATATCCTTTTTAATTTAGTTGTAGATGGTGATCATCTTAAAATAAAAAATGATAAGCGACTACGACTACATAAATAATTTTTACACCGTGTATAAAATGAGTGTTTTTATAAACTCAAGGACAAAACTTAAGGAAGTGGAAAGTCTTTGATGTAGCCAGTCGTTTTTTTTTTTAAAGAGACAGAGGCTTTGTTCACACTTGGTTATCTCGTTTGTCTTCAATAAAGGTTACTATGTATCAAATATCTTTCAGAGTTATTGTCCCAAT
>CP092867.1:2867671-2904926 GCA_030710605.1 Cordylochernes scorpioides | reverse complement strand
TTTATAAAGGGAATTCAAAGTATAGAATAAGCAACAAAACATTTAACTCCTTGCCATATGTATAACTTTTATCTTGAAAAAGATAACAAATTTTGTCGAAGAGTTGTTAAAAATAAAAATAATATTTTTGAAAATCAATATGGGTGAAGGAGAGATTTATCTTGACTGTTTGTAAAATGAGCGCCAAATGTTTCAAGTTTTAAGACACAGATGGCGCGCGGTAGGAGTTTCCGCCAGTATGCAAATAGAGAGGAAAGAAGATATGATTAAATACTCGTTACATCAATGACATAAAGCTGGTAAAACCTTACTAATATTTCAACCAATATTTATTCTCTAGGTCCCACCTAGCTTTCGAGCCCGAGTTCTCCTCCATGCCCGCGTATAAACAACTCGGTTCTTTATAAAGTATGTGGTTTAAAATTTCTTCGAGACCTCGCGTATATATATTGGATAATAAATAAAGATAAACATGTGTTTTGCATGAAGTTTATCATTTCAAAAAGGTGTACATCACCAAATTTCAATTCCACATGTAAAAGAAGTGAAAATGTTGAAGAAGGAAAAAATTAAAATGGAGAACTGTATTGATTAAAACTATGTGGAGAGACGAGAGAAGTTCAGCAACTATTAATTATATCTCTCTAATTAGCATTAATTTATAGGTCATAAAAAATGTGAAGTATGACCTTTTAATATTTATTATTCGAAAGTTCACAGAGCCAATTAATTCCATTAGCGCGCTCAAATTAAACCATCAACATGTTGAGCGCTTGCAATAGGAAATCCAACCGAAAATACACTTTTCTTACTTCAATCAATTGTTATATTTTATACCAGCCGCCGCTTGACCCGGCTTCGCCCGGGTTCTGCCCTAGTGACTGTGTGGCCAACCACTATTGCTTTAACAAATGGTAATTATTATTCTACATAGTAGTATAGCCGTAGAAAAGGAGGCAGGAATTGATTGACAAATTATCATCATATTTTCCGACATCAAAATTATGCCAAACAAACTGCATTTTTTCTCTATTCTCTCCCTCTCCTCTCAATTTACATATGATAGTACGTATATTCGATAAGAGAGGTTAGGAATTATTTAATACACTCATGGACAAAACTTAAGGAAGTTGTTCTTTTACGAAATAACCAAGTGTAAACAAAATTGCCTCTGTCTCCTTCAAAAAATATATATATATAGACGCCAGGCGACATTAAAGACTTTTTACTTCTTCAAGTGTGTTTGTTTTTTCATTGGTGTATTTCATTAACATCTTTTTTTCTAGATCACACCAAATATGCATTTTATTAGTCCATTCTAAAGTGATTTACCATGTTCTGGGATCAAAAAACTACGAAGCTTCCAGACCCTACTCAATTCCTGATAATATTCCACTCAGATATTGAGGAAACCTATAACACATTCCTGTTTTCATTTATAATCGAATGAAAATATCTCATAGAGAGGATGTACTAGATATTAATTCTTTAAAAACACAGAAAGCAGCTTAAACAAAAGAAACGGCTTCACCCAAAGAAATAATCAATGAAAAGCTCTAAATTTCTACCGAGAGAAATGTGACATTTTTCTTCCAAACTTCTCCTTTAAAACAATATGTTCAAGAGGTTAACAAGGAAAGGGGAGGTAGAATTTCGCGGAGTTTCTTTTTATTTAACCCTACCGTGATTAAATTAAATAATGCTAAAAACCTCTCGTCTCTCTAAAAAAACTATAAAAAGGACAAATGTTAATTAGAAGGGGGTTTCCCTCGAGGATAATTAGATTTTGCTTTAGGGATTTATTTCGACTGCTGCCCGCCCAATCCAGTCAAAATGGGGTTTTTTAAATGTCTTTGGTGTAGATTAGTAGCAGAGAGAGGGATATCATTTTTTTCAAATAACTTAATAGATTTAAATTATTTCTCTTTTACATATATATATGCACATGTACCAAAAAAAGGTACTTCTCCCTTTTAAAAATGAATTAAAACATTTGTGTTTATCACCCCAATACAAAGCTGTTTGTCTAAATTTGCAGAAACTGATGCCCATTCTTTATCTCCATATTTACCTTTTGTATTGGCCTGATAAAAGAATGCGTTGTTTTAATGCGTATTTATAAGGAAAGAGAAAGATACCGCTCTCGTAGTATGTTATGAAATCGAAACCACCCCCTGTACTGATCAGGGCCAAATCCCGAAATCATGGTATACAGGTTGTTGGCTTTTTATATATACATAAGTCCGTAGGATATTTTCTGTGAAGATTGTAGTGGCGAAACTACTGGGAAGATTCACTGCTGGTGAGCTTGGCACTTCAATAAGATAATTATCATTACAGTAAGCTCTCTAAAAATATTGTTGCCCAGGTTTTAAAAAGTCAGTAATCTCATTTATGATCAAACAGTTTGAGACCTCGTGACCAAGTGTCACTCCACACAATTCCCGTGAATGTAGGTTGAAAATGATTTGACAAACTTACTAGATACACGGGTCACGTGTTTATAGTGGCGTCTTGTAGGAATTTTGGTTGGTGCATGGGACCATCATCTCGTCGGATTACCGTAGTACTGTCCGACCAACCGTTTCAGCTGCTCGAAGGTGACAAAGAGGACGATGTTCCAAGCCCCGAGTCGGACAAAGGACGGCATGAAACCTTTGTAGAAGGCCAAGACGCCACTTTCCCGGTACATGGATCCAGCGCAGTGGAACATAGATTTGTAGTACCCGGCTCGGAGTTCATGATCCTCGTCTTGACCACGTCTAGGGGCGAGGCCACCACGGTTGCGCAGAAACCGGCCACAAACCCCGAAGCAAAGTGGCACACCACATTGTCGCTCAGGATCTTGCTGCGTATGAGGAATTCCTTCACGTAGTCGTAGCAGACCAACTCCCCGGCGTTGATGATCGACGTACGTCCCACGTTGGGAACGGTACCTTTCCAGAGTCCCTTACGTCCTTCCGTAGTGGCGATGCTGTAGTAGGCCTGGATGGAGGACTTATACCGGCGCATGGAACCCTGCGAAGAGTCCGCCTGCATGCGCACCTTCACCCACGTCCGTGGGCTGGGCGATAATCACGGCGATGGACCCCGTCGACATCCCAGCGAGGATCCGGATGAAGATATTCCGTTCGGGAGTCCGCTGATCCTCCTATCTTCTCGGCGAAGAATAGTTTCACGGGATTGTAGAGTCCGATTCGGATGGAGGAGAAGCACATCTGTCTCTGTAGACCGGGACAAGTCCATTGTAGATACTTCGAGGTCCCTCGTTCCTCACCATAGTGAGCAGAGTCCCAAAAATCCCGCTGTAGCGAGCGCCCCGTCATATTCACCCGTTCCCCCTGGATCTGGAGCCGGACTTTGGCGACGTCCAGAGGAAATGTCACGAGGTCTGCTGTGGAGCCAGCGACCCCGGCGGTCAAGCACTTGACGTAAATTGGCTCGGGTCCGCTCATCTCTTCAGCATTCTCTCATACAATTTGCTTAAGACAATATATTTTTCAAGGCGAATTTTTCATTCGATCTTACGTTTATATCAGAGAAACAAAATTAATAGAATTAAAATGTCTTAAGAAAGTCGATTAGGAATTAATTTAAGAAACCTATCTCTCAAGTAGAAACATTTTAATAATGGTATCAATTAGTGAGGAGAAAGAGTGTGTTTTTTAAGGCAAAAAAAAGTCGAAATTTTATATTTTATTATATTTAAAATTATCTACTTTAGAATAGATTATATATGAAAATGGCGCGATTTTTTCCTTTCCAGATAAACAACCTCCTACTATCTTTACTGCGATAGAAAAATATTGGGAGAGGGCCTGGCTCATCAGTGGAAAGTCCACTCAGCGATTTCGCCAGTTTGATCTACCAGGCCGCCATACTATTATATTGGACTGTTCTGCTTATAGAGCCTGCACTTTGAGGGAAATTATATCTTCTAATATACGAAGGTGTGTTCAAAAAGTATCGCGACTTTTGAATTTTCGCGGGTTACGTATATTCGAATTTCGATCTTTTTGAGGCTTTATGTTGGTACTCATGTCTATCACTTATGCCGACAAGCTCGGCCATTTTGAATGTTCACTTAATTGTTGACAGATGCTTTGCTTGCAGGTGTTTTGGATCGTCTTCGATTTTTGCCTATTAAAAAAAATGGATCAAAGAACCTGTATCAAATTTTGTGTGAAAAACGAAATTAAGTGCGCGGATGCATTCCGAATGTTGACTGTGGCATACGGAGAAGCTACCTTGGACCGAAGCAACGTTTATCGGTGGTACAAAATGTTCTCAGAAGGCCGAGAAGATGTGAACGACGAAGAGCGTGCCGGACGCCCGAGCACTTCAACAACAGACGAAAAAATTAATGAAGTGGAGAAAATGATATTGGCCAATCGTCGAATCACCGTTAGAGAAGTTGCTGAGGACCTAAACATATCGATTGGCTCGTGCCATTCGATTTTTATCAATGATTTGGGCATGAGACGGGTCGCCGCGAAAATTCGTACCAAAATTGCTCAATTGCGACCAAAAACAGCATCGCATGAACATTGCTAAAGAGATGTAGGACTCTGTCCGCGACGACCCAAATTTGCTCCAGAGGGTCATAACTGGTGACGAAGCGTGGGTTTATGGTTATGACGTGGAAACCAAAGCTCAATCATCTCAATGGAAGCTGCCGCACGAACCAAGACCGAAAAAAGCGCGCCAAGTTCGGTCGAATGTGAAAGTTTTGCTGACAGTTTTCTTCGATTGCAGAGGCGTGGTGCATCATGAGTTCTTGCCACAGGGTAGAACGGTCAATAAGGAATATTACCTGCAAGTTATGCGCAATTTGCGCGAAGCAATCCGCCAGAAACGCCCGGATTTGTGGAAGAACAAAAATTGGCTTTTGCACCACGATAACGCCCCTGCTCACACATCGTTGCTTGTGCGCGACTTTTTGGCCAAAAACAACACACTAATGATGCCGCAGCCACCGTATTCCCCAGATCTGGCCCCCTGTGACTTTTTCTTGTTCCCTAAACTGAAGAGGCCTCATGGGATTACTTTGAAGGGGGACAAAATAGGTATTCATTAAAAAATAAATAATTTTTGAAAAAACACAAAAGTCGCGATACTTTTTGAACACACCTCGTAGGTGTGCTTATCATGGAATAATCTGTTCAAGCTGATTTGCATATTATATTTCCCCTTTTTGCATATTTCCCCTATTTATTGTATCAAATGGGCGTTGACATATCTCAATGCTCATACTGTGAAGTTCCACAAGGCTTTTTGATTTCCATAAACTGACTCTAGTCGACATAAAGAGAATTATGGTACATATTTACATAAAAGAATACATCTTCATGTGCAATGTTTTAGATTACAACGTTTTAATTTAATAGAAATACATTTTCTTTCTCAAACGATAATACAAAAAGCCATTACTTCCATCAATGACCATCAAAATACAAATTTTATCACCCAGACAAACAATAAAAAAAGGCTGAAAACCATTTATCAACGCAAAGGACTCAAGAATGTAACACATTGAAATTGACCGTAAAAAAATAAAACTTGAATACAATTTATCACACTCCAAACTGGCGAAAAATCGCAATCGAAAAAAAAAAAGGAAAAACAACATGGTCATCTAGTCCAAATAGAATTAAATGAAAATATTATCAGTGAACAATGATGGAGGGAAAAAAATTGAAAAATTTTATTATTTCGAATTTATGTCGTTAATGGACTTTTAATATAGGATGTGGGGGTGGGTATATAAAAGATTAGATATATATATATATACTTCAAATATATTTCTGTGATAGGCCTAAGGAAATAAATAGAAAATGACCGGGTGCGATCTATCATAGTTTTGGGAGAAGCAACCTGTTGCTAGGAGACGGAGGCCTAAGGAACGCTTAGAATGTGACGTCATGGCCAAGGGTGCCAAATAGTTGGACGATAACTACGCCGCTTAGTTCTTAATTGGACGATCCCCGGATCACGTGATTTCATTAAGGCGGAGGCTCTATTCCACATTTGAAAATTGGTTTGGGGAATAAAGATGGAAGGATATTTATTGACTTTACATTTAGCAACATTGCTTTTAGGTAATTGGCAGGTTCGAAAATAAGAATTTAATTCTTGGGAGACTATCTGATGTAGTCAAATTACTTTCCGCCCTCTTTTATTAATGTTTTCACTCACAATCCAACAAACACGTGGAAGGGAGAAAAACAATAATATATAAGATTAATATTTAAACTTATGTAAAAGTCGATAGTTTATAGGAAATCCGCAACTTTTTAAAAACTTGATGAAAGGGCGAATGGAATGTGACTTAAATACTGACGAACAAAATAAAAAAATGGGGAGGTGACAATATGTATGTTACAATGTTAGATTAATTCATAAATGATTTTTTAAAAAAGGCAAAACCCCTTGAGTTAAATCGTTGTTTTTTAAGTACAAACTAAAATGTATTTCAGATTGTAGCGTAATGGTGACTGACCTAAACAGATGTGTGATTGGAATAAAAATATTTAAGACAATCATAATCTCCCTATTCGCTATAGAAGAAGTAACCCAAGTAACAGCTTCTTATAAAGAAGTTCTTCTCCCCGACTTGTACTTCTATAAAAATATTTATTGATTACGTCAGCACCGCTAGGCGACTAAAATTCAAACTATGTGAACAAAAACAACAACATCAAAGTAGTCAAATATCAATAAAATGTCATCAATGATAATAAGCTTGGAAATTAAATCCAACAGAAATAAATATAAACTATTCGTGATTTTTAATTATTTCAGAATTGGCCACAAATACCCATTCTAGAAATCTAGTTAGATAAGACACGGCTCATTCGTTGTGAATCCCAACACGTTTGTGAAGGCCTCCTGAATACCTTAGCATACAATTGAAGTAAATATGAGGAATGCTGGTATATAAAATAACGCTAATTACACGTGTCTGTTGTTTTAAAGAAGTTTATAAGGAGTGGAGAGAGTCGGCAAGATATTTCTTGGAAGCCAACTTCAAGATAACTCTGAGAAACTCTAGATGACTACTGAGAAAATCTTGATTACCACCATTGGGCTCCAGATGAGGCAATAAACATATAATATACCGCTCTCCAAGTACTTAATCCACGCCACCAGTACTGTAAACCCACCACAGTTCTTCTGGATCGGTGGTAGCTTAGTGCGATGAAAGGTGGAGAGAGATAATGATGGGGTCGATAGATTACTAAAAAGAAAAAAAAATTAAGCCATGAACAAAAGACAAACCTTAATATGGAGGTAAAGCGGTTCCAAAAAAAAAAATCCCACCACCTTAAAAATGGGTAAAAGATGAGGATCACCACAAGGAAGGAAGAAATTGGATTAAAACTGCACAGAAGGCAGAGAGAATGGAAACCATAGAGAAAGGGCTCCGTCTAGCATTGGGCCGAGTTGAGTTGAAGAAAGACGTGAGGCTGTTATAATAAATTTAAATATTTTTGACGCGAATGATTATTTTCAAAATAAAAAATAAAATCTACTGCAATGGTAAATTAATGGGAGGGCCTAGATGGTCAGTGGTGAACCCTTCCAGCAATTTCGCCAGTTTAATCTGCCGTAATATTGCATTGGACTGTTTTGATTTTATATCTCTTTAGCAAAGATTATTTTATAAAGATATTATTAATTTTGATATTCACATTTGTTGCTCTGTAAACTTCCCTCATCGCCTCTCTGGTATTTTATTAATTTTGGGTTGTTCTTGTCTTAAATAAATCACTGTGTCATCTTCAAGTTTGTCCTTCCTAATTCTCTACGTGAAAGTTTGGTGGAGAGAGATGCTGGGTAGAGAAAAACTGAAGGTCTCCGAGAAGGCCATGGGTGCTGTGATCTACATTTTGTGGCTCCAGGATTCCACCGCCGTGTCAATCCAAGACTTCCCTCCAAGATGGCGATGTCCCTAAAGACGGCTATAGCTGTGAGTCACAGCTCCCATAGGGAAGGACCTATGTAACTAAATATTTATTATTTTATGAACAGATTATTAATTTTGTGATATTTTTATTTTACAACTCTGTAAACTACTACCCTCATTACCTCACTGTTATTTTATTAATTTTGATTTGTGCTTGCCTTAAATAAATTCCTGTGTCGTCCTGAAGTTTGTCTTTCCTAATTTTATGCGTGACAATATTTAGTCGCCTAGCTAAATTGCAATGCTAAATTTCCAGAATTACCTCATGGAATACTCCCAGCGCGCGAAATGCTGATTAAGTTCAACAACTGTGTTTTCTCTTCAACCATCAATAACAAATTCTCATTAAAGTCCAAACGGTTTATTTCCGTTTGTTCTCCATTTGTCATGCAAGGTGAATATTTACACAGGGTATGTTCATAAGGTTTCTAATACAATCTATGTTGGATTGAGAGATTTCAATTCTGAATGTTTATAGAGAACTAACTGATATCACCTAGTTTTATGTGAACATTTGCCTTTTTCTATTTGCTCTTATTTTTTCATATTAACAGCGTATTTACGCAAATTTGGCCTTAAATACCCATTTCTTGATTTCTCAGGAAGCCTCTTGGAGCCAATTTTTGGTCTTAGAAATACAGCCTGCACCACGCTGACGAAGATCAAAAGCCTGAAATACGTACCTGGTTGGCTTTATTTCTCAAGAAAATCGGTTGAGCAAATATCATGGAACAAGTTAAATCAACGCTTAGTTGATTTTGTTCTACTAGATGGTGTCCTTCCATATAAAACGTCCATGTGAACGGTCAGGAGTTATATTTATATACTAGCCGAATGACCCGGGCAACGCCCGTGTTTTACCCGATTGAATGTTTTGATTCAAATACTATTTGTTACAATTATAAATTGGCGCCTTATATAAATGCATATGTTAGTTAATAACTATAGCCTATGTGCTTTATCTGTCTATGTACTGTTGGCTTCCGTAGGCGTCTCTTACTGGGAAAAAGAAAGAGAGGATTCCATTTGGTTATTAACTAATATATGCATTTATTTAAGGAGCGACCCGCTCCAACACAATGGTTACAAAAACGAAAAAGCGAGTGGGGGGGCATGATGGGGGGGGGGCAAAGGTGGCGTGATCGTAGTCGACCAATAGGAGGGCGCCATTCCAAAAAAAAAAGCAAACGGTGACAGAGACGACTGATGAAGAATGACGCTCGTAACTGTATATAGAATATATATATACTAGACGGGTGACCCGAGCTTCGCCCCGGGATTGACCCGTGTGCATATCTACCCGAGTGATATATATTTAGATAAGATTTTTTTTATAATTGTTTGTTATTAGCATTATCTATTTGTTTGCATCAGCATAATTTAATCTAATCTTTGATAGAGGGCGCTGTTCGTGAGCTAAGTAGAATAATTTGAATATATAGTTTTAATAATTGATTTATATATTTTTTAAAATAGCCTATCGTCTTCCCCGTATTTTTTTTACCTATGTATGGAAATTTTGGTTTGAATTAGTGAACTACTGCGAATTTGTATACCGGACATATACAAACAAACAAACATAAACATTGATTTTTATATGTATAGATATATGCAACATGGGTAACGGTTTACAATAATATGAGTAAGAAATGAACACTCTCTATCTTTCTTGTCAAACCAAAACCTAGTTGATAATCTGATATTTGGGTCGCTGCTAAACACGGTTGAATATATGTAAATACAACTCCCGACATATAAGACTCTAATGATTAAAATTACATAAATTATAGATTAAGTATATTATATGCAAATGAGAGTTTACACAACAATAGTATATGACGAATATTACATACACGTATATCAAACATAATGGAAACTATTTAACGCGATTTTTAAAGCTTTTATTTAACTTGCTTTCAAGACTGTCTGTTCTTGTATTCAATTTTTATATAACTCCAGACCACACAGAAGCCTGAAAATTTGTGGACTCGCTCAACACAGCTAACTGTGCGAGTTGACAAAATTTCATACTTCTGGGTGGTCGTAAATTGACTAATTTCTAAATTTCCTTTTGTGATCGATTTTTAATATACTTAACAGAGAACACCTAGAAATTTGGCACACTTGGTTTGAATAAGGAATGAAACCATTTTTAGCGAAATTTTATAAACAAAGCAGCTTCCTACTGCCCCTAACTGCGATGAAAAATATTGGGAGGGCCTGGCTCATCAGTGGGAAACCCTTTTCCATAGATGTGTTTAAATATCGCTACACCGTCATAGGAGGATGGCTGAATGTCAACTCATTGTCCACATCAATGCTGTAAGTTAAAAAACGTACAATCCTTACATAAATATATGTCTATTTCTCAACAAGGAGCAAATGTACAAACTTCGCAAGATAACACAATAACAGACACTGAGAGGAAAATAAACAAAACATTTACTAATAAAGCGTTGACGTCACGTAACTCATAATGATTCACCACTAATAGACCATCGCTAAGTATTACATAATGTATTATATTGCATATATTGCATATTGTATCTATGCAATCCATTACACTTGATAGAATTCAAATATGGAGTTGTTACCATAGTAGCATATGTTACTTCAATCCTATACAAAGAGAAATGTCTCGTTTACATTTAAAATTAGAGTAAATCCTGTCTTGGGAGTGGTTTCCATTTGGTTCCAGGCCAGAATTGTATTTATAAGACAGGATTACACCAGATCGAATAATATTGGTCATAAAAACCCTAAAGATTTTTATTTATTATGCAAATTTGATGATGTTGCTAATATATTCAATTCAACACATGAGAATTCTACAATATATATTCCTCGGTTTTTATATTATAGATCATTCTAGCTACGTCTCTTCATTACTACACCCTTTTAGCCATTTATAACTTTAATATTTGTAACTTATATATATATGAAGGAACATACAATTTGATAAATACATTCATAATTTGCTAATTAAAATAATAAATAAGTACCAAATATATTTATAGAATTAAAAAGTAAACAAATTTGTGTGAATGGCTTAAAAAAGGTAACTAAATAGAAATTGAGAAAGACTTCCAACACAGGTTAACTTTAGTCATTTTGGTACTTTCAACATTTGAGATATGAATGTGTTAGATCTTATATCTAAGACAGTTCATGGGAAAACAAACGGCTCCAACTAAACAATTCCTAAGACCAGGAAAACTCCCAAGACAGGTGAATTTTAAAACACTGTATATGGAATTTCTGGAGTAAATTGTGTAAGGGGGTAAATAGAAATATAGAAATATATGATATAAAAATTATAATGCTAATTTCTTAATCAGATTCAACAAATTACAAATATTTTAAATAGAAGCATAGGGCGCCTCTCCCGTCAAAACCTGACGTCATCTATTGACGTTGACGTTTATTTTGACGGAGAGGCGCCCTATGCTTCTATGAATCAATTTCCTCCCGGCCAATTATTTCAATATAAATTCTACTTTATGGTAAAAAAATATTTTCAGGGGATAAGTTTCTTTTTACATTTTTTCCACAAATCTCTCTATATATAGATGTTATATAGTTTTTCATTTTTAAATTCTTACGCCTTAAGCCAGGCAGTACTTTTACCAAATTATGTTTTTATATATAAGCTCAATTAAAGCTATATCTAATGTTCACCATTTTTATTATTATACTTTAATATATTTTCCACGACTGCATACCAAAATCAAAGCAACAGCTAATAATTCTATATAAATAACAATCAAAATATAACAGAAAATATTTTTATAATATAAATATTATATATATATATGTCACATTCTGCTTATAAATTATTAATAGATGTAAATTTTTACGCTGTCAGGAATTATGTAAATATATGTAACTATAAATAAAAGGATTGAAATAAAGTTAGTTAGTCAGACGGTTGATTGTTCTCTTTTCTTTACGCAAAGCATCTGCATATTGGCGTGTACAGATCATCATAGAAACGTTACATATAAATATAGTTTTTGTGAATTAAAATGTTTAAAATAAACTTATCCCCAGAAGTACGTTCTGATATTTCCACCTTGTTGTTGATACAGGGGAATACTCCATTGAACTATCCTGTTTATTACAATATTCTAATTCAATTACACCTCTCAAATCTATCCCTTTCCTATCTAATCAACTATATGTAAATATTTGTAATATATTCACACTCTTATTTCTTAGACATTACCTCAACAAACCCTACCACAATTCACTCTGTACTTTTGGTTTAAATGTTTATATTTCATATACGTATATTAATATGAATTGATTAATACAACTTGCCTACTCACTATTGTATAATAATAATATTTTTAATTACCAAATGTAGTTTTCTGTAGTATTTAAGATACAAAATAAAGTAAGGATCTCCGTGATGGGACAAAATGTTTTTTTCAAATTCGAGTAAAAAAAAGGTTTTCCTTCAGCGGACCTTGGTCCCATCATCATAAACATCCTTCCAGAACAACGTTTACAACAGCGAGGTAAAACACACTACTGCCATAATCTCACGACACGCTCTTTATCGGGTATATACAAAGATGGGGGAGCAATTGGAGAATCTAATGACGTCATCGCCACACATGTCGGCCAATTGGAATTCGCCCCCGAGCTCATTACCCCATCGGCGCGCTGTCTAATTGGTCATTCCACCGGGTATGCCGGTCACGTGATACATTCGGATGCAGATGCCTTTACCCCCGGCTGATTTGTCGGATGAGGAGAAGTTGACGCGATCATGTCTCTTAATACGTGTCCTCTTCGCGGCCAAGGATCGATACCTGACGTGGAACTTTTTATCAGTGCCAATAAAAGAAAATTGCTATGAGAGATGGTCCGTTTGTATTCTTGTAGAGAAGCCCCATCGTCATGTAGAACCATCTCCAATACCGAAGTCCATCGTCAACAAAGTCCTTTTATTACGTCATTTACTCTTACATAGATTCGTTCATCCCGGAGTCCAGAAAGGAAGGAGGAGCACACACACAACAATGGTATAAATAATCAATAGGCGGGAAAAAAGCAATGTTAAGAGCATCAATTAAAAGATAGGTAATCAGCTATATACAGTATTGGTGGAGGAGCATAACAAACACTGCGATTGTCTTCAATTCATCTTATTTTTAATTATTGAATTATATTCTCAGTTTTTTTTTTCTGCTGAAACCCAGAACTGGTAGGTCGGCGGCTGTATCCTCCAGTAATGCATGAAGGGACTCTTACCTCATATAAGAGCTCTTAGAATTCGACACAGGTTGTTAATCAGACTAATCCATCAGAGAATTACACAGAAGCATCTTTACATGGTTTCATTAAATACCATCGCCCTACGAATAAACCTCCTTCAAGTAAAGTCTATATAATCCGAATGAACATACAATAGTTGCAGTGATGTGGTGGGAGATTAAATTGACGAAATTGCTGGGTAGGTTCACTACTGATGAGCCAAGCCTTCCCAATTCTTTTACATCTTCAATGCATTAATTGTAGCAGCGTTGAATAGTTCCATCTTCCACACACAGAGAGCGCTGTGTGTCTAGTTTACTTATTAGAGAATAAAAAGAAGGTTTTCCTGTTAGCTTGAGCTGGGTTTTCCATATATCCTTGCAGTAGAAGCCTACACCGTGATACTATATGGCCAGGTATTATCTCTCCTTCTAAAATAATTACATACATAGACAAAAAGTTGTTTTTCTAAATCCGAGTTTTCCTATTGGAATGCCGCTAAAATGAAATTAAAGTCGAAAAAATTAGCAAAAAATATATTAAAACATAATTTCTCGGATTAATTCTGGAAGCTTGATATTATTTCTGAGATTGAGCGAGGGATCGCACTCTTTCACACACCTAGTGTTGCACACGGATCACTACATAGGTTTGGTAATGGAGATGTGCAGTTAACTGGCCGGCATTTCTATTCAATAACCGGATGGAATTATTGTATTTTCAACGACGTTTCGTGTGTGTGAAGAACGTTTACCTCTCTCTATATGAGAATATAAAATTTAAAAATGAGACAGGGTATAAAATATTTTAAAGTTTATCCCCAGTTTGTAAAATAAAAAATGCTCTATGGCTCCATTTTATATTTATTTTCTATCTCGTAGAAGGTGAATTATATACGTATATAACGACGAGGTGAAAATAAAAGAGTTGCATCTGGCAGAGATGCCACCAATTTACTATAGAATATGTGGTTCTTGATGTCGTTAAAGTACCTCGCTAGCAAAAAGGAAAAGTTGGGGAACTCTGCCCTAAAGGAAAACACGCCATACCCATGATAATAGAATGTTTGTCAATCACATAATCATAAATAAATACATTACCGTCAGTATGTAAAATAAAACTGAACGAAGCCAAGCTCCGATAAAAAAAAACCTTGTTCTATCTGTTCAAAGTCCCGGAAAGACAAAAATCCTCTTCTTGATTCCAAAACTCGATATAGAGCATATATAAAAACCAATTTTATTAAATTTAAACGGGATAAAAAAATGCTTTATGTGAAATTGCCCATCATTTAATATATTGTATAACTTATATATATTCTAGACATATATTTTTGAAAATTGAATTTGAATATCTATAAATATATATTCAAATTTTCATATATGTATTGCGCGGAATATAGTGCCATCCAAATCGTGAAAAATAGCTTGAAAAAGGGAAACGTTTTACCTCTCGAAATATTGCGTTTATATTTGGTTCTGAATAAACTTTTCCTATCAAATTGTCAAACTAGGCTATTTTATTGATTACATAAATATTGTAGAAAAGTATTAATTATATTTTTTATATACAGATTATATATTTTTTTTATATTTATATTATTCTTTTCTTTTTTTTTTTTTGCTACTCTGGGAACTTATCTTGTATCTTATAAATGTTGATTTTTGTTTTTTGCCTTAAATAAATTTCTGTGTCATTCTGAAGTTTATCTTTCCTAATTTTCTACGTGACATTTGATGGAGATGCTGGGTAGTTTAGGGAAGGACAAACTGAGGATCGCCGAGAAGACCTCGAGGCCTTGGGTGCTATGTAGGGCCTCCAATCCCGGGATCCCGGAGCCAAATAATGATCCCGAAATCCCGGGATTCTGCTCGAAAAATCCGGGATTACTGGTTTGTGCATGAAAACCAGCGCAAAAATATATTTTTCTTATCTAGGATTTTGGTAATCAAACAGATGATGAGATAGCACATTTTTGACGTTTTGTTTATACAGCTGCATTTCTGGTCTTTTTTTTTCTGAGAGATTTGAAATTATTTTCATGCACTAATAACGAAGGGTTATTCTGCAAGATCTCTCCAAAATGGCAGCCTCTAGAATGAGAGATTGCAGCAGTATACATGGAGGGGGCCCCAGTTTTTGTTCTGACCTTTCCGAGGATGACAATGAGGACACTTCTCCATTTAACGTTAGCCTAGAGGTATCACATCCCTCATTCCCTGAAGCAATTTATCCACAATCTCCAGTATTTTCAAAGAAAATATAAATGAAGTGACGAAAAAAGCTCATGTGGTTGTGAAATTTTTCAAACGATCGCCGCTGAAGAACGAGATCTTACTGAACTACATGCGGCAAGATAATCGCATTTCCACCAGTATGTGTCCTCATTCTCGACTGCAGAACGCGCTGGGATAGTTTATTGAACATGTTGGAGAGACTTCTCAGTGTGAAGTCAGCGATTAAGAAGGCGCTAATAGATGTGAATGCAAATGTCCGTCTAACTGATGAAGATTTTGATATCATGACGCAAGTAATTTCCGCACTGAAACCATTTCGGGCAGCTGTGGCGGCTATCTGTAGACGCGACGCTACGCTTTTGACTGCAGAAGCAACAGTAAAGTTTCTTCTAGAGGAGCTGCAAGCACAATCTCATTCTCTCAGCAAAGATCTGCAAAAATCTTTTCAAAAGAGAATTTTAGAAGAGCGATGCAATAAAACATCTTTAGTCCTCCAATATCTGCACAATCCGCAAGCACAGTTAGAAAAAAAGAAGATGGTCAAAGAGTTTAGCGTGAAATTGCTTTTGCGTCTTAAGCGGCTTAAATTCAGGCTGATAATTCGCAACTTCCTCGGAGTTTACAAGAACGCCATGAGCCATCACAATCGAATGACCATCTTACAATTGAGCGTCGAAGCAAGAAGCTATTGAGGCTGCCTCTTCAACTTCAATTACAATACCTACACCTAATATTGCTGCTCAGTCAGGCAAACGAGGACCGTATTTAGAGAGTGTGTATCAATACTTGCTGACAATTCCTCCAACGTCTATGGAATCGGAAAGAGTCTTCTCCTCCTCTGGATACCTATGCGAAAAGATACGTTCTAGTTTGCATGATGACACCTAAAATGACATTAATACATAGTTGGGCAAAATGCAATAATGATTACATTTTCTATAATCACAATTGCAAATAATCATGATTACATTTGCTATAATTACAATTACAAGTAATTTTAACCACAATTGCTATCATTATATATAGAATTACGAGTAATTATGTTTACATTCTAATGCAATTAATTTTTTTGCAAAGTAATGCATTGCAAAGTAATCGTAATTACAAGGTAATGTATTACTTTGAATGGATTACTGCCCAACACTGCATTAAGAGATGTGGTCTAAGCGTTCCAAGAACAGTAATTATTTTCCAGATGTGTGTACAGTAATTGACAGATAATTTCAAACTGTAACCCAAAAGCAATGATTTAGTTCATAAGCAGGCGCAAAATATATGGCTTTCAGGTTGTTTTCATCGAAGTAAGTGCCACGTCATTGGCACCATATAAAAGAAAAAATTAAAATATAACGAACGAAACGATATACCTCTTGGCGTAGAAAGACGAAAATGTTTTTCAATCCCGGGATATCCCGGATCCCGGGATTGAGAAAAAAGCAATCCCGAATCCCGGGATTGAAAATATGTACCGGGATTGGAAGCCCTAGTGCTATGATTTACGTTTTCCAAGACTGGCTCAGGATCCCGCCGTGTCAAAGTCAAGGCTTCCCTACAAGATGACAATGTCCCTATTGACGAAACGACGCCGAAGTCGCTCTTCACACCGCAAGAGAAAGTACGCGAAGATACTAGGGACAAAGTTTCAAGACTCCGAGGGAATTATTGGTAGAAGCACGTTAGATAAATAGCACGTCAGTATATACAATATTTGCAAGCTGTGGGTCACAGCTCCCATAGAGAAGGAACTATGTAGCAAAGTATTAATTATATTTTATATATATATTATTATTTTTTTATATTTATATTATTCTTTTTTTTTTTTTTGCTACTCTGGAAACTTCCCTTAATGCTTATCTTGTATCTTATAAATTTTGATTTTGTTTTTTGCCTTAAATAAATTTGAAGTTTGTCTTTTCTAATTTTCTACGTGGCAATATATATTATGAATAAATGTATTTTATTAGAAGTTTTAATAAATATTTGAATTTTCTCCTTATTTTCTTTATTTGTACTCTAGTTGAGAGATCGCTTTCAATATCTAAATATAAAAGAGTTTTCAGATATCTATTGCTCTAGAATCAGATTTGTCTTTGATTCCTCCCCCTTTGTGATATTTTGACCTAATTACATATAAACCGATGTTCGTAGGATTCCTAATGTCTGTGTTAGTCCTTGCTTCTAACCTTACTTTTTCAATATTTGTTTCGATAAAACAGGTATTCCAATTAACCAGAATCTACCGCATACCCTTTTCTGATGATGTCTCTCTCATCACTAAACAATTCTGAAGCCTTCAACATCAGACGAATTAATTCACAGAGAGAGAGAGAGAGATAGCCTCTTTTTAAATGTTCCTTAATATAATACGTAATTTAATATGGTCAAATTGAAAGCGTTTGTTTCAATTTATAACTTACTTTATACAAAAATGTATATACATATATAAATTTTTCAAAATAATATTATTTTTAAAACACACAAATCCTATTTTAAAATACAAAAGAGAAATAAATTATTTAGCAGTCCCATTAAAAATTCAAAATTTTAAATTTTTGCTGACTCCCAAATCTAATTTAAATTATTTTTCTAAATTGCACAATTCTTAAAAACTTACTCAGAAAATCAAAATATAGAATATTTTATAAAATAAATAAAAATGTATAAAATAACACAAAAATAATAATAATAAAATAATCATTGACAAAAATCAATAAAAATCATCTTAAAAATAAACATTTAAAAGTTTGGAAAATATTTTTTTTTTATTCCGTTTGCCCCCACGAAAATAAAACCTTTTTTTTCTATAATTTAAATAACATTGGGGGGAGGCGAGTAATGCACAATTAAATTTTATAAAATTAAAGTAGGATAAAAGCGTATTATCCTTTTAGGCATAGAAAAAAAGGCAGAAGAAGTAAACAGATTGCGGTATTAAAAGTCAATTTAGAAGGTTAAATAGTTTACTCTGGGTGCACAACTTGATGTGCTAAAGTACTCCCAGAGGAGACATGGTATTTTCAACTTTTCAATTAAAATTCTGGTTGCAATTTAATTTTCCTGTTGAAATTTCTTGCATAAATTTTAAATGTTTGCCTTGAGCTAGAGTCATCAAAAAATAAATAAAAAAACAAGGTTGTTAATTGATAGCAATAACGTGTTGCGAAATGCTTTTTGAAAAAAAAAGTCTTTTGTTAATTAAATATTTTTATAGTAATATTGTGTTTAAAATGTTTGTTTAAAAGGATATAAAAATACGTAATAAAACGACGTATATTACTATTTTTTTAATCGAAAAATCGAAAATTAGGTATTAAATAAGGCGTACACTTTCTAAACTATTTTTTATATATTAAATTTTCTCTCAACCTTTTTTATTTTTATTCATAAGCACGAGCATATTGATATAATAAAGAAAATATTTTATTTTTATAATTTTTAAGTCTTTTTCTTACTTTAAACTTTCAATATACATTCTAAAATTTTGAATATACATATATAAAAAATGAAAACAATTTGTATTTATTGACTCTATATATTTTAGAGTTTTATTTTGATTCTGTGTTTTTATATATATATTTCTTTCAAACATATCGTTTTAATATTACACAAAGGGTATAATAAGGGTAGCATTTAAATTTGTAAAATTTGGAAGGTAAAAAATGTTATTCCGTCAAAATAAATCAATAATATAAATCGATTATGAAAATAATCGTTTGGCATTCTAAAAAGAATTCTTTGCCTGCTTTTATTTAAATACATTCATAGTTTAATATTTTTTAGAGAATATTTTTATTAACTAACTTTTACGAGTAGGATTATAATTTATATATATATTTATAATATATATAATTTTAAAACCTAATATATATTATATGTGGATTTTATAACAAAATATATTGTTATTAAAAAAACATATTTTTAAAGACAATTTAAAATGAAAAAAGTGTAATATACTTCAAAGTTTTATATTTTATAATCAAAGAAAATATTAAGTTGTCATAATTGTAGGAAAACAAGATAATTTTTATGCTATCAAAAATTAATAAGTTCGTCAATTCGGTGAAATATTTTTGTTTAAAATATATCTGCCGTCACACACACGTTGAATACTTCCAAAGAGATAATATACTTGAAATATTTAAGAATATAAAGGTCACTTCAGAACTTACTCTCTTTCTCTCTCTTCTTCTGTTTTAACAGTAGGATGATAAGCGTCGCTAAACACAAAGTATTAATATGTAAATTAGTAAAAAAAAATCTCTGACATTACAAAATTTTAAATATTTTTATATACTTTTATATAAATGATAAGGCACAATTTGGATTATAGATTATAAACACAAGGTAATAATATCGCTGTCATTGAAACTTCACACACTATTTATTTATTTGGATTTGGTCTTATTACCTTGTGTTTATAATTTTATATAGGTTTAATTCATTTTTATAATTTTAGAAAATATATTATATAATTTTATATATAAAATATATATTTTTTAATTAACGATTATAGAAATCAAAAAAGCATTTTATACGAAAAAAAAATCGATTTTATTAAATTTAAGGGAATTTGTGAAAAAAGAAGAAGAAATAAGTGGGTAATTTATAGGCATATTCTTTCTTTAAAAAAAACATGGTTAATATTTAAATAATTTTTAATCTATTTTCAGCATTTTTCAGCTATGTAATAAAACGCGCATTTTTACACCAAAGGTTTCAATAATAAAAAACAAATGTTTGGGACATGTAACTAAGCGATTATAATTTTACTTTGTGTTATAGAGAAGCTGAAAGAAATTAAGCAAAACAGTATTAATCTCCTAAAAGGGAGATTCTCTAGACAAAACCCTGGTCTCTTCTGGAGGTAGTCTTTCATTTGAAGTTGGATAGGTTCGTCATTTTCAATTTGTAAAGTCTCTCATGCAAGTTTTAACACTGAAAAAAAGATTTTCTCTCTCTGATTCTATTTTTAAAGAATGTGATGGAGGGTGTCGTAGAAACTTGGAAGTTTTAGAAATGTTTGTTCGCGCGTTAATACACACGTCTCTAAAAAGACCTCTAGACCTCAGAATGACGGCCTCTTGAAATAAGAAGCCAGATGGCGACTTCGTGGTTGTCAGACAACGGAGATAAGGACCTATACAATCGAAGGATAAATTATCCTTTACTACTTAAACACTTAGGTTAAAAAGAGTCGAGTTTTCATCTAGTCATTTTGTCTTTGCCCCCTGAGCGAATATATAACTCGTTGTCACAATACTTGGGGATCTCACAGAACCAGGATGAATTATAATAAAATCTGAGACAAGAGATATTTACGTCTCACAGACTACGGTAGTTGATGGGTAAGGCTAACAGAAGAGCCTAACAGATACAAGACCTGTAGACCTTACAGAGAATGAAGTCCTACAGAATCTGGAAGCCTGAAAGATACGACCAAGTTTGTAAATGTAGTAATCTAATTATAAAGCCCGACAAGAATCGCACATAAAACGTCCACAAAGAATTAACCAGAAGAAAGTTTGATAAATCTGAGGTAGGAAATCAATGAGAGCCTCTCTAATGGCGGGTGAAGTTTGTTTAGATAGGGACGTCTAGAGAGACCCAGCACCAATTGATTAACGATATCTTCATTTGATTTATAAAACTGCCGTGTAATTAATCGGTTGAGCAGCTGATGCGTGGGAAGCTGCTTTCACCCTGTCTTCCTGTCCGTGAGTGGGTGTAACGAGCTCTCTTTAGTGTGCGTGCGTGGGGGGGTTATTGAAAATTATATATCGGCGAGTCCTATTTCCAATTTCTATTAATAGATGTCGCCCGTAAATAAATTGTTTTTATCTTACTGCCTAATATCGGGTTGCCGTACTTAAATTACGTCCTAGTACACATGTCGAACTGCTCTGTAAGATAATCTGTTAGTTATATTCTAATATAGAGGACCTAGAGAGAGACTAATTGCTGACAAGGTGTAAATATGCAAGCGTAAATATGTAAATGGTAACTTATATCAATTGAAACCCATCATGACATATCTTTGTTTTTGTTTTTTTATCGAAAAAATATTTTAAATACACACACATTGTACAACCATATTGTCACATCTATTCATCAATCTATCCTCCAACAACTGTAAAAAAAAAACTCCACAAAATCAGGGACAGGCTTGAAACTTCACCACAAGCTAAAGATGCTAACGATAAAGACTTCGCTTCAATACAAAAGCAAGCAATCAAGAAAGTGTTTCGTCCAACTCAAAATTACTCAACCTCCACACAAATAAAAATATAGTACGGAACTAAAAGATAGAGAACGTACATCCAACTTAAAGTGCGAAATTTAGCAAAAGCATATCCATTTCTTATAGTACCTTCAATTCAAGCATGAACAATACATCCAAAAGAATCCCTTCCAACCCAAAGTACTCAAACACCAACTTGAAACAAACAAACAAAATGCCTCAACCAAAGACACACACTCCATAATCTAATATTTTGTATATATAACAGAGAATCAAGTGTGCAAACATCCAAAACGAGCTACCTAAACACACAAAGTACAAAATCTCAAAAAGGAATCCCCAAAATAATAAGCCCAAAGGAAGGTTACCAAAAAAAAGATATTAACAAAATACCCGGTCAAAATTCAAATATAAAATAAACACCCAAAAATATCCCACTATCAAACCAGAATGCACACATATTAGCTTTAATTTTTTTAATCAGGTATCCATTTAATTAGAATTCATCAAATACTCAGTTAAGAGAGAGATTCAAGCCTAATAACGTACTCATAGTACTCACACACAGTATAATATGCCATTTAAACCAAACGTACGAATTTAATGTCCACAAGTACTCAACTACTTTCTTTAAAAGTCTATCCAATGACACAATCAACCAAACCACATTTCTCCGCACACAATTGCCAAAAATATTTTAAAATCCCTCGACCGCCTGACACAAGAAGAAAGTGTCCAAGGAAAGGCAACGATTGTTTCCAATTTGAGCAGCAGACAATTAAAAGAGAAGAAGAAAACAAATAAGTGAAGAAGGAAGAATATTGAGGAATGGAAGAAGCCAAATTACGTCGCCCCCATAACTCTGAGCCTTAACGAGTCGTGCATTCCAAGAAGCTGAATTAACGCCTCACATTCATCTTGGAGAAGAATGCAAATTTTGCACATAGTGCTGCCATCTTCAGTCAATGATGGGAACTATTTTGGCTGGAATTTCTTCTGCGTCCCCTTTCTTTTCATAATGATTATAGGCATTCCATATGACAAGGATATTTATTGATTGTGATGGATAACTTTCGGTGAGAGAAAAAAAAAGCCCTTCTCTTCATTTTTTATATATTTATTTATATATATAATAAATAATATAATAATATATAGAATATAATTAATATATATACCTATTAATATGATAAATATATAAATTATTTTTTAAAAAATGAAAATGCTATTAAAATATTTATATTAAATATCAGTGATTATTATTTTTATTTTATTTTGACCATATTTTCACGTATTTACATCCGAGATATATTATGTTTTCTCCTGGGTGGGTCTTGGATTAAATAGATAAATGTATGCGTCATGAATTATTTTTAAAATATTTATGTATAGCTATAATGAATGTTATAAAATAAATTTTCCCCTAATATATAGAATTTATTCATTATATTTTAATAATTTAAAAATTTTAATATAAGGATTTTTAAAATTTAAAACAATGGTGTTTATGTTTTCTCCACACGGTAAATACCAAATGTCTATCATTTCTGTTTACAAATATTCCATATTTTCAGTGCAATAATTATTTGAATTGGGAGATAATGGATAATGTTATAATTATAGGGATGGATTTGTTTGGTGTTTTGTGCATCCTCCCTCTGGCAGAGATCCGACCTGCGCTCTCACCACCTCCTCTGTCATAGGATAGTTCTGCTTGGACCTTCCAACTTGTCTTTTTTAAAAGGCCGTTTAAAATGTCTTAGAACATCATCCTGTGGCACATGTGAGGCCTAATCTAAACCAACAAAACTTGTTTATAAAGTGGGCGTAGATTAAAATTGTTGAAATTGGTAAACAAATCAATTTAAAATAATCTGTGATGTAAAATATGTTCCTTTTTGACTAAGTTTGTTTTTGTTTATGTTGTAGTAATAGCTTAGAATATAGAAGCTCAATTCTTTCTTCATTTGTTAAGTTAATTAGTTTGTTTAACCTCTCCTTGTATTTGAATAATAAATTTGTTTAAATTAATAAGCGCAGTTATGCTAAATTAAAATTCAAAATACAACAACTGTAGCAGAAGCCTGGTTAATTGTTATTGCGTAAGAAGAAAGCGCCGATTTTTGAAAGAAAGGTTGAGTACGATTATATATATTTTAAAATGGCAGAATATTTTTCGATGAATAGAATAGAGCCACTGACATCTTCAAATTACCATATATGGGCGCTTAAAATATCAGCAATTTTGAGAAGCAAAAAATTGTTCAAAAAAGTGATCGAATCGCCTAAGCCTAACCGTGGAATGGCCGATTCAAAGGAAGAAGAATTTTTCAAAGAATGGGAGGATAAAAATGATGAGGCGTTTGGAATAATAATAGTAAATTTGTCACCTGAGCAGGCTGGCATATTTATAGGAGAAACAAATGCTTAAAACTGTGTGGGATGAACTGAAGCGTATCCATACTGGAAATATTGAAGATAAAATAATCGACATTGGACTTGAATTGAAAAATATTCAAATGAGAAATAATGAAGGCATTGAAGCCTACATAACAAGGGCCAGAAATATTGCATCCAGAAGTGCTAACTTGGGACAGCCTATTTCACCAAGGGAAATGGTGTATCATGTAGTGAGAGGTTTGTTGCCAAAGTTTGAAAATATAGCAGCGGTTTTACGACCACAACGATCTGCGAGTCTCGAGGAAGTTTTCCAGGCACTTCAAGAGGAAGAAATGAGGCTAAACTCAATGGGATTTCCTAAAGAAGGTCAACATGAAAAAGCTTTTAATGCTCGAAATGACCGAGGGATACAAAGAACATGCAAATTTGAAGGGAAATGTCATACATGCGGAAAATTTGGGCACATGTCAAGAAACTGTTGGCATCGTCAAGATAAAGCGAACTTCAATAAACCAAAAGGCAAATATCCACAAAATAATATGCAAACTAAGTCTTCATCATCTGGGAAAAATAACTCAAGGGAACATGCTAATGTAGCGAATGGTTCTGCTAACACTGAACATGCGTTTACTTCAGCGGAAATGATCTACTCTTCTTCACATCTACCTGAGGAGGATGCGCACATTTGGAACCTTGATTCAGGATGCACTTCACACATGTCTCCTAGAGAAGATTGGCTCATCAACAAGATTCCTATTGACAGTGAAATTAATCTTGCAGAAGAAGAAAGGTTCATAAAAGCTGAAGCACAAGGTGATGTGAAATTGTCTACATACACAAGTGAAGGTAAGCAAGATATTTGTATTAAGGATGTACTCTATGTGCCTAGACTTAAATCTAATCTTCTTTCTGTCAGATGTCTGGTTAATAATGGAAATAAAGTATATTTTGAGAAAGGAATAGCTAAAATTTATAACTTCAAAGGAGATTTGATAGCTGAGGCTAATGAAGAAGATAGAATGTTTATAATTAAAACTTTACCTAGAAATTTGTTAAGCAATAAAGATAATTGTTTAAAAGCAGAAGATAAATGTTCAGCCAAGATAATGTGGCATAGAAGACTAGGACACTTGAACGAAGAATATTTGGATAAAATGATGAAGAATAATATGGTAAAAGGACTTAATTTTGATTGTCAACATCTCGAAAAATGTGAACCATGTATCCTTGGTAAACTAACCCAAAACCCTTTCAAAGCTATAGAGAATAATCATTCTGAAAGGCCATTAGAACTTGTACACATGGATCTATGTGGTCCTATGCCAACCAAATCACTGGGTGGTGCAAAATACCTGTACGTTATTGTGGATTCGTATAGTAGACGTATCTTTGTATACTTCTTGAAATCAAAGGAAGATGCATTTGATTTTTTTGTAGAATTTAAAAATCATCGAGAAAATGAAACTAATGTTAAAATCAAAAATGTTAGATCGGACAACGGAACTGAATTTGCAAATAAAAATTTAATGAGTTTTTCAGAAATGAAGGAATACACCATCAAAGAACAGTTCCATATTCACCACAAAGCAACGGAATTGCAGAACGAACCAATCGCACCCTTCTAGATTGGGCTAGAACTATGTTATTTGATGCTAAGTTACCAACTGAGTTTTGGGCGGAAGCCATTGCAACAGCCGCTTATTTGAAGAATTGCACACCGACCAAGAATGATAACATGAAAACTCCCATAGAGAAATGGACTGGACACAAACCATCAGTAGCGCATTTAAAAATCTTTGGAAGTCTTGCCTACTATTACATTCCTAAAAATCAAAGAAATAAATTTGACTCTAGAGCAAGAAAAGGAATATTCACCGGTTACTCCAGACAAAGAAAAGCTTATAGAATATATGATCCACAAGATGGAAAAATACACGAAGTTCAAACTGTCAAATTTGATGAAAATTCAAAAGGCTCTGATCTCTTGACTTCTAATGTTTTTGACCAACATGTCCAAGATCATATTATCTATAGAAATGAACAACATGAATCAGATTTCTTTCAAATTACACATACAATGGGCTCTACTCCAGAAGAACTAAATACTCCAGACAACCCTGAGCCAATACCTGAATCATCAGGATTACCCCGAAAACCCGGACGTATTGCAGGAAGAACTAATGAAGATATTCAGGCAAAGCATCTCATCAATCTACAAGAGCAGGAAGAGAGGCTGAGAGCAAGTGGTGTAAGACGATCTGAAAGAATAAAAGAAAGAAACGCAGCCAATGTAACCGAACTATCTTCAACTTCCATGAACATACCTAAAACATATCGAGAAGCCATGAACACCCCATTTTCAAACCAATGGAAGGAAGCAATGGAAGAGGAATTCCATTCCCTAACTTCACAAAATGTTTGGACCCTTGTACCCAAACCAGAAAATGAAAACCTGATAAAAGGAAAATGGATTTTTAATATAAAACTGAATCCAGATGGAAGCATTGACAAAAGAAAGGCTAGATTTGTTGCAATGGGGCATAATCAAAAACCTGGCGTTGACTATGAAGAATCTTTTGCTCCTGTGATGAAGCTGGACTCTTTAAGAACATTGATTGCCATTGCATCACAACAAAACATGAAAATTGAACAATATGATGTTAAAACTGCCTATCTCAATGCGGAACTAAAAGACGATGTGTACCTGGAACAACCTGAAGGATTTGTTCAAGCAGGACAGGAAAATAAAGTGTGTAAACTAAACAGAAGTTTATATGGTTTACCACAATCCGGAAGATGCTGGAATGAAAAAATTAACCAAATTTTTAATGATATTGGACTCAGACGTTTAGAAAGTGAACCATGTGCATACATCCTTCAAGAAGAGGAGAAAACTCTAATAATTGGGATTTATGTAGATGATTTTCTCATTATTGGATCGGATAGTACTATAATTAACAGAATAGTTAAGCAATTGGATAAGCAAATTGTCATTGTTCGAAAAGAAAAGCCTATATTTTTTCTTGGAATCAAAATTGAGGAAAAAGAAAATTGTTTCGAACTTTCACAAGAAGCCTATGTAGAAAAGATTTTGAAGAAATTTAACCTTGAAGAATGTAATCCAGTAAAATCCCCTGGTGATCTTAATCAAGATCTGGATAATCACCCAGATTCTTCTCCTGTGGACCCTAAACTTTACCAAGAAATGATAGGTTCCTTGATGTATTTATCAGTGGGAACAAGGCCCGATATAACATTTTATGTTAGTCAACTCTCCCAATACAGCAAGGATCCCAAAGTCATTCACCTTACTGCACTTAAAAGAATATATAGATACTTGAAGGGAACAAAAAGCTACAAGTTATGCTTTGACAGAATAAGAGGAAAATTGAAGTCTTTACAGATGCTAGTTGGTCCTCAACTAAAGACTCAAAATCCTTTTCAGGATATTTAACTAAATTAGGATCTTCACTACTTAGTTGGAAATCTCAAAAACAACCACTGTAGCCCTGTCAACATGCGAAGCGGAATCAATGGCTATCTGTGAGGGCACTAAAGAGTTAAAATGGTTTATGAACTTTCTTTCTGAAATAGGTCATCAATCATGTGTTGAAATACCACTTGTTCTGAATACAGACAGTAAATCAGCAATAGACTGGATTAAAGGAACATCTCATCATTGTAGAACCAAGCACATTAACAGAAAATATTTCTTTGTGAAAGATGAAGTCTCAAAGGGAAATTTAAGGATCTCCTTCGTGAACTCAGAAGCTCAAGAAGCGGATCTTCTCACCAAGAGGCTGCCGGGAGACAGAATTCAGAGACTGCTTGTAAATATGGGACTTCTTTTGGGACCTAATTTTGATTTGCTCACCAAAGAGGGGAGTTGTTGAAATTGGCAAACAAATCAATTTAAAATAATCTGTGATGTAAAATATGTTCCTTTTTGACTAAGTTTGTTTTTGTTTATGTTGTAGTAATAGCTTAGAATATAGAAGCTCAATTCTTTCTTCATTTGTTAAGTTAATTAGTTTGTTTAACCTCTCCTTGTATTTGAATAATAAATTTGTTTAAATTAATAAGCGCAGTTATGCTAAATTAAAATTCAAAATACAACACAAATATAGGCGAAGTCAATACTATTGCATTCATATTGTATACATTGTGTATTCAAACGTAGCAGTTATAAACTCTACATAGGTAAATAGTTCGGAAATATACATATAGGTGGAAAATAATAATAATAATTAAAAGGTCAGGTGTCGATATTAAAAATAAAAAAAGGCATTTCCTGACCTCTCATATGATAATTTTAGATGGCAGAGCGCCAATTGATTTTTGTTCCACTAGATGGCGCTCTACCATCTAAAATGTTCAGCTGAGCGGTCAGGATATGCCCTTTTAATACATTTATTGGATTGAATAAAAGATTTATTTGCCAATATTTTGCCAATATATATATATTATTGAAGAATTATTATTTTTTGTAGATTTTTTTGTACATTAAGACCGGTTGAAGGGCACTTGGCCCGAAAGTCAGTGCCACACACACATACATATATATATAATTTAAAATATAAAAAAAAAAACTTATCGCTTTAAGTAGTATTGAATCGTTGATGTTTCCATATCTTCGCCTACTTGATAAACAAAAATTTCGATTAATTTTGATAAACTTGTATATGTGTGTGTGTCTTTAACTGGAAAAATATATTAAAGAAAGAGAGGAGAACACCAATCAGCGGGAGAAGAAACGCTACATAATCTGATTACGGCGTAGACTGTACGAGTGAGTATAAACTATAATACGAATATATTTGGCTGGAACGAGAAAATGGAACCTGCGTGGTAAATAAACGTAGTAGTAGAATGATATGCATTCACTGTTAATGTGCAAATCAAAGAACACTTATTAACATAGTGTTATGGTTGTAGTGCTAGGATGTAGTTCTTCCCTGCCGATATGGATGTCAGGAATCTGGTTTAAATCTATTTCTCTCTGTTTTTGTATAAATTGATAGTTCCGGTTTTATTGCGGCATGGCGTTCAGAGGTGGTGATGGTGCGAGTGGTGATGATGATCTTGCTGGTGGAGAAAGCTGCCCAGCTCCGAGGGCGCCAAGGTGCGCTGGCTGAAGGCGTGGATGGACTTCATCTCTTCGCTCAGTACTCGGTTGACCAGTCTCTGGCGGTCCAGCAGGGAGCATTCCTCGAACATCGGACTGATCACCAGCGCCTTGAACTTGCTCCCACAGCGATCCGATACGTCGTCCACGATGGCATAGCCGTCCAGTTCTCGATCCAACTTGCGCTTGATATGGCCGGCTGTTATGTGTTCGTGGCTCCGGTGGAAGTGCCTCTCCTCGAGGGTCTCGACCTCTTCCACGGGCTCGTCATCCAGTACTTCCTCTCGGTCGGCTCTGTGTCGGCTCATCTCGGGACGGTTGGATGACGGGCTGTCGTGGAACCTCTTCTCTTCTCGCCGGCTTTCTTGAGCGTATTTCTCGAACAGCGGAACTTCGCGAGTTGTCTTAGTCTCTCGTAATCCTTCAAGGGCGATTCTTTCTCCGCTGGATATCTCGGCGACGTCTTCCTCGTGTCTTGACGGCCTTTGCTTCTTGTGATGTGTTATCGCAACTTCCTCCATGCTAACACACCCTTCTTCCTTATCTCCAAGTAGAATTTTTATTTTTTTTAAGAGCTAGTTTTAAAAAAAATTCTTACGATATTATTTTTTTATCCTTTTTATTCAATTTTTGTATATTTTTTAAATTACATTTTATTTTTGTTCTTTTTGCTCTTTTTGAAGCTTTTGCTTATTTTTTTTACATTATCTAAAAATATTTTGAGATTTTTTTTGTCAATTTTGAGGCTTCATCAAATTCTAGAAGCGTTGTGATTTATTTATAATTTTTCCCATTGTTGATATAAAATCATGGAAGATGTAGCGTTAAGGAATAAGAAACAAATTTTGCTCACCTAAAAAACTTTACTTGTTTCATATTTTGAATGGTTTTGTTTTTATATAAATATCGAAGAGCATTCGATCTTGCTAAAAAGAAGTTTGGGGAGAATATTTATTGGAGATTATAGACATTTCGAAGTAATCAAAAGGAAATGGAAGATTTCAGAACATGTACTCCGAGGAAGACAGTCTATTGGAGAGAGAGAGGACAGTAAACCTTGAAGATTGAAGATAGATAAAAACCAGATTGATTCTATAATATAATATAGAAAGTTAGAAGAGATATGAAGATAAATGCTCAGAATAGGATGAACTGGTGTTCCATGATACCTCTGTATGGCTACACAATATAATGTGGATGTGGAAAGGAAAATAAGATGTCTCCCCGCCGATGTAAAAATGCTCGCTTCAGATTTGTCAATGGAAACATTTACCAGTTCGACTCACGACAAGACATTTTCTCTTCGCTGATCAAATTATGGGTAACTTATTAATTAGCGCTCTCAATAATTTAACTAAATAATTATGATATAAGAAATAAAAAAGTATAAAGCGCAAATTTTTCTTTTCAAAATAAAACAAACTTCTATTGTTCTTACTGCGATGGAAAAATATCGGAAGGGCTTGGCATATCAGTTGTGAACCCTCCAAGCAGTTTTGCCAATTTAATCCATGAGACCGTTTTTTAGATCTCTAATACTGTATTGTACGATTCTATTTATATATGCGATAATAAGAATATTAGTAATGGTATTTAAGAAAACTATGGAGATAAGTTATTAGGACAGTAGAATTACACACAAATAACTTATTCCAACTTTAACTGTTACATATATAAGCAGAATAGTTCAAGACAGTATTAGAGCTCTAAAAGCAGTCTACTAGATTAAATTGGCGAAACCGCTGGGAAGATCCCCCACTGATGAGCCAAGTTCTTTCAATATTTTTCATCGCAGTAAGGACAGTTTGTTTTATTTGGAAAAGAAAAAATCGTGCAGTTTTATTTCTTATATATAGGTAGCGCGTTTAGCATTACGTTTAATAATAGTTACATTTAATTTATGTCTAGCTTGTCCTTATTGATTGCGGAAGAGCATTGCTTGATGCAAATATTTGTATATAATTCTACTTTACTAAAGCTTATGTTTGTAAAATATTATAACTAGGATTCCAACCATCATTGTCCCATATATAAGCAGAACCGTCCAATACAGTATTAGAACTATAAAAGCGGTCTGGTAGATTAAATTGACAAAATCGCTGAAAGATTTCACCAATGGCCTTCAAGGTATTGCTGGCACATACGCACTCTTTGGTATAAATGTTCCTTTTGCATAAATGCGGCTGAATTTAGTTTGCACAGCGCCCTTTTTCCTTTCTTCAAGGCGTGGATGGCTTGTTGGCACATAATAAGCTTTAAGCTTTGAACAAAAAGTCTAACGGCGTTAAATCTAATATTTTGGACGACCAATTCTGATCACCAAAACGATAAATTACATGACCAGGAAACATTGTTCAAAAATAAAAACAAATTTAATCTTCACAGTCATATTTGTGCAAAACGGGCATAACCTTATACTGTATACTTTATATATGAAACGGTTAAGAAATTACCTTTTTATATTATACAACCTATGTTTTCTTTCAAAATTTAATTCATGAGTGAATTTTTTACCTAGATTTTCCACAGGTTTTATGAAATTTTACCGGTAATTTTTTTATAGTAGATGAAGCTACATAGATGCTAAAAGAAGAAAATAATCTAATTGGAAAAAAAAATGGACAAGAGATGCTTTGAAAATTCCGCGCACCTCATATAATAATATAAAGTTACGGGAGAGTTGTATTGATGTACCAAAAGTGGGCACCTCTCCCTTCAAAAGTGCATTAAAACAATCCATTTAGTTTATCACCCCAGTATAAAACGTAATGGTGGTGTTATAGAATGGGCACTCGGAACACCAGGTTTGGAAAATTCAGACCCAAAGCCAACAACCTTTATACCATGGTTTCAGGCTTTGGTTCTTCATCAACTCTTCTCATAGGATGTTATGAAATCGGAGCCACCGCCCCTGTATTGATGAAGGCCAAATTATGAAATCTGTCTAATTTTTCAAAAATGTGTTTAATCTTGTGTCAAGGCCGCTATTATATAAACACCAACTTACATATAAGCATTAAGGCGTTTATTAAGCGTGGTATTTATATGCAGAAAAGGAAGCTTTTAATAAATGTATCGGATGCATTGTTTTAATGCATTTGATAAGTTCATTTTTAAAGTTGTTTTTAGAACATATGTGCATATTTCTGTACAATAAATGTTCGTTATAAGACTCTATAGATAATTTACATTGCTTCTATATCCCGCACTATATATACACTGCAAATCTCTAAAACGAGATAAAATATAGTGGTTACATACTTCCATTGATAATGTGCCCACAATATTTTTATATTTTCAAATATATGGGGAAAGACGTCAATCAGGGAGTGAGTGAGGCAAAGTCCTTTAAACATTCGGTCACTCGGCTAATCAATCTAAAAGCCAATTATGCAAATGAAAATTCCCCTTAACGAGGTTAAACTCTCCGCAATGGCGGACATCTTCCAGATGAGCATCATTGCTTATCATCATTATCTCTTCACTCCTTCGCGCATTCTCTTCAAGGCCTTCTTCTTTCGCTGCCCACGCGCGTCACAAACAATACGGGGTCGTTTAGATTTAATTGGAGTTTCTTATATCTCGGGGTGCCACATTGCCTGATAATGATCCCCCCCCCGCCAATATAACGAACAATTCTGGGATTAAATTAGTTAGCTGATGGCACCACTTCGGATGATAGGAACCTAACTATCCGGCATTAAATTTAATCTGTTTAATCAAACTTTTCCCTTTTTTCTCTCGTCTTTTCGTTCGTAAGACAAAAGTGCTGAGAATTTGGAAAGAAAGTTATTTAATGATTTTTAGTTGGGGAACCTTACCTTTGTTTATATACTTTATAGATCTTTACCTCATTATAAATATTGTTTTAGATTTATAAAAAATTCCTATCTGAATTGATCAGGCTTCTCCTGGATTCTGCCCGAGTGAATGTTTGACAAATATTGTTATAATTATCATATTATTATTATTCAAAATATGAATACTCTGTATCAATATTAAGGATAAAATATCAGACTTCCAGAGATAAGTTTATATTTAAATGCATATAAGTTCTTGTGATTGTTTTCAATAACAACCGAATATTGGAATAGTAGCCTAGCCTTGTGTTCTGGACCTCAACAACCTGTTTTGGGTTTCCTCAATCAATTTCTCTGATAACGCGGGTTTTTGACAAGGTCTTTTGATCCTAAGGATGGGGAATAAAGCGCACCTCTTTTTATTAAATCTCCACTTCGCTAGTTGTAATTAACTTTTTTGAATCTAGGTAAAAATGGATAAAAATAAACTTATCCCTGGATGCATAATATCTTCACCTTAATAATAAAAAATATAACACTAGGGCATCAACACATATTTTGTTGCCGAAGATTTGAGACATGTTTTCTTTGTGATATTCTGAATCCAGAAATGTTTTTGTCTATCAGCTCTCGTTTTAGAGATACGTACTCTACCTAACATTAATGAGCCTGCTAAATGAGATCTATTTTACGATATTTGTCACTGAGTCTAGGAAATTTGCGCTCTATGTATTGAAAACAGGACCCATCATGTTTAAGAGCTTTAAAAACCTGTTTCATCAACTCTAATTGTATATGTAGTGGAGGCAGAATGTTTTTTCTCGAGAAATGAGAGGCGTATGAATGATGTTCCTTTCGCCAACATCCATGTTCTCCCTCACAGGCCAGGCTCTTCTTATCCTGTGATCGTGTTTAGCTCTGCTATCCCAGAGACACAAGAAACATGGATGTAGCCACCTTGCTGGCCTAGAAGAAAATGCAGCATTTTGAGTTCAACAACTCCACTGTTCAACTGTCTACTGATGCTCTCGTTGAAGTTTATTATTCTATAACAAACGCAATTGTCTCGTACACTTCGTTCATATTTGTTTGAATGAGCGAGTGGAATCAACCCATACTTATTGCCATTGTGAAGGAGCACACACTTTAAACTCTGTTTGGAACTGTCAATGAAGAGACGCCAATCACTTGGTGAATACACAGGAAGACCCAGCATTAGGCCTCGAACATCATGGCAATATACAGATTTTTCTCGTGAAAGAAGAACGGAAGTAAATCCTTTTCACACTTACGATAGAATTTTTATTTTTGTTCCTGAGGCGAGTAGATTTTTTTAGCCAACCGAGAAGCAAGTACCTCAGAGGATTCTTTAGAGAGGCTCAGGGCTCCATTGATATCGTTTAGTTCTTTTGGTCAAATTGTTAAGGACTCGAAGAAGAACCAACATAATTACTGTCTTCTTTGTATATGACTTGTAACATCTTGTAATCAAGAAAAGCCAACCACGTACGCGTTTCGGGCTGTTGGTCTTCGTCAGCGTGGTGAAGGCTGTACCTCAACGACCAAAATTTGGCCCAAGAGGCTTCCTGAGAAATCAAGAAATGGGTATTTAAGGCCAAATTTGCGTAAATACGCTAAACATGTGAAAAAGTAAGAAAATATAAAAAGGTCAGGTTTTGATATTAAAAATGTTTAAAAAGGTAAATTCTGAGCGTATCATATGATCGTCTTAGATGGCATGGCACCATCTAGTAGAAGAGTTATCAACTAAACGTTGATTTAGGTTTGTTCCATTATATTTGGCCAACCCTTTTGTTCTACATTGGTAATGGCTTTGGTCGAGGTTTTGTATCCATCCTTGAAGAGAAGTTTTTGGGACGATCTGTTCTTAACCATGAGAACATGGTACTGTATCTCCTATTCAGGTTATGTTGCAGGATTTTACCCCCGGTACTTTATCTTTGTATCAGTTGTGTTCCATAGATTTTTTTTCCATATTCTTTCCAAAGAGATTTTTCAAAATATGGCGTTTTAGCTTTCATTAACCCGAGTCTACCATATTGCAGAGACGTTCTATAGATGGTGCATAGTAATCTGCGTCTATTTTGACGGTTAGAAGTGCCTTCTATTTTTAGAACCGAATATCAACAGCAAAATTAACTTTTTTTCTAAAATATCCGTTTAGAAAGTGGATGAAGCTTAAGTCTGGAAAATATCAGAAGCCGGAATACATATGGGACTAAAATTGAAACAAAGAAAACTGTGGTTGAACCGGTTTCTAATATGATTTCAAAAATTATATATTTTAAATTTGCATAGACACCTAATACGTAACATTTCATGCATAAAAATATATATACGACATGACCAACACCAGACTATCAAATCACAATTTCAAAAACCATTTTTTTTAATGAATCATATAAAAAGATAACAAAAAATAATCCATCTTGCTACCGAGGTGGCAAAAAAAAAAGAAAAACAAACACTCAATCAACATTTCTCCACAGTTTTATCCTCAGCTCCCGCCCATCAACCATGAAACCAAAAATAATAATTCTGAAAAAGTAAAAGATTAAATGGAAGAGAGAAAAACGACGTCACAAAAAGGAAAGTTTTTTTATTAATTGTAAAAAAGCCGCTTCCCTCTTAATTATCGTGAGAGAGAATCCCTCCACACTTCTATAATTTAGGCTAATTAAAGTTTAATTGCAAAATTAATGAGAGCTTTATCGATGATGATGAGTTCGTTTTATTGAAGAGGGGAAAAGTTTCAACTGGTTGATCAGCCTTCATATTCCCCGGATATAGCTCCGTGGTGTCTCCATTCAGTCGTTAAATTAGCTTCTATTCGAAGTTATGAAAACTTAATTAAAACTGGGGAAGATGTTTAGGTTAGGTTGGATTATAATTTGCTTCTTATGCCACTTTCCACAAGTGATGGAAATCGCTTAGGCGAAACAGTACGTTTGCTTGATTCCAAAGTTTTAAAAATATCTTGTGAAACTATATTTTTTAAAATCCCAACTTTAAATAAATTTAATAAAATCCTTCAATTTATTTTTTAAATGTAGGATTTATAATAATTAGCTTTTCACCTTATTTTTTAAAATAAATTTTTTTTTCTATATATACTTTTTTTACAGATCGCAGCGCTGTTAAAAATAGAATCTAATTTCGTTGTGGTGTTGCTTCGGTTAATACACCGATCCAAGGAATTGGAGCCTGCATTAAAGACTTGCTCCAAATCAGATGAGACGCCGAAGAATGTAACTATTTTATGCAAATATTTTTATTCTTTTCGTCTAATGTTCCATATAGAATCTTTTGGCTGATCTCCAATAGAAATACACATTCTTGCCTCTTACTGACACGAACAAGATGGTATGACATGTAATGATGGTCACAGAGCTGATGGTCATTGACCAAAATGACTTTATTTTTGTATATATTGTAGCGCGAAATAATAATTTAATAGAATAATGTGTAAATAAATATTTTTAATAAAATACAACAAAATATAATTCTATGAATTTAAAAAGATCATATATATTTTCCAATACTTGGTAATTCGATGTTCTATAGCTGCATATCCCCGTCCAGGAACACCTGGGTTATAAATATATATTTCTCTCTTCAATTAAAAAGGCCTATATTGGATCAAAATGTAGTTTATTTACCAATATTTCAGTTGTGTGGCTGAACGCCAACCCTTTTCAAGGTATTACAAACGAGAGAGACCCAGATAGATAACATTTTGTTCAGCACCTATACCTAGGAATCTCTCCGTGTTCTCTGGGGAGAGTGATGAACACCCCTAGAATTGGATAAAGAGCTATAAACGCGTGACAAGACACAATAACTGGGACCTATGTCTCGCCAACGTTTTATTTCTACCTTAATGGAGCCGCTCTCAAATAGTAGGAAAACAATGAAGAGAGCAGCCACACCTGGGGACAGTTTATTTCCCGATTAGAAAATGTATTTGGTAAAAAGGAGAAATTTGAGGATTAATGCTGAAATAAACTTAAAACACAGGCGCAATTATAAAAAAAGTGAGAGCACCGAAATTTTATATTCAAGGCATCTTGCGCCTCTGCAAAGAGGTTGACCGACAAATGAGTGAGGAATACAAAATCTCTCACCGCATGAAGGGGATCGCGGAATAATTTATATGAGGCGCTTCTCTCGAGGGATGTCCATACCGCCTAACGTCGCCGTGTTGACGCT